>JAWPHD010004182.1:0-194904 GCA_037043455.1 Cyrtodaria siliqua | reverse complement strand
GCTAGTTCCCTGAACGCCTGGCCGGATTTCAGCGAAACTTGACAAGGATGATCAGTATCAAGCCTAGATGTGCATATCAGCGCCATATTCCGGTTCAATGATTTTGGCAGAGTTATGGCCCTCTAAAGGTTTTAATACACAAACTTTGTCCAGATTAGTCTTTTATGAACTTCTTGCGGATTTCAACGAATCTTGGCGGGGATGATCAGTACCAAGCATAGTTGCACCTATCACTGCCATGTTCTGGTTGAATGCGTTTTGGTCCTTTAAAGGTTTTAATACACACATTTTGTCCCAACAAATTCTCCTGATCTCCTTGCCGGATTTCAACGAATCTTGGCAGGGATGATCAGTACCAAGCCTAGTTGCTTTTATCGTCATGTTCCGATTGAATGACGTTTGACGAGAGTTATGGCCCCTTATACATTAACTTTATCTTAAGCAAGTGGAGCGTCCACAGGCCCTCTTGGGCCTTTTGTGTAAAAACAACTTGAAAGTAATTTTAATCAATACTACATCGAATCAAATAAAATCTGGGTTCAGACGCAGTGTGAATCGAATCGGACGGGATCCGTCGCTATTTCGGTGAATCGTTACAGCCTTAAATTAGACCTTTGTTCAAATGAATTGAATCTGTCTTCAATAATAAATTAAACTGAAAGTCATATAACTATACGTATTAAGTGTTCCGATTTCTAAAAATATATTGCTACATATCGTTTACGTTGCTTCAACTCAAAATTAATTTTACCAGATTATTTTGTGCACATTTTCACATAAACGTCATCATAACGCTTTGAAGACTACGTTCTGACACATGTTGGTATATTCTGCGCACAAAAGATGAACAAATCCAAAGCGATCCGAAACATATCCGTGGGTGGGGTTGGGGGGACATCTGTTCAAAACGCGATAGTTGCTGTATTGAACCTGGAACATGCGTAGATCGTCACTGCCAACATTATGGGAATGGTCGCTTTGCTGGCGGTGCGATTCCTGGGCGTGAATAGTAAATTCATAAAGCTTTGCTGAAGTAATTATTTATAGATCATGCATAGTAGTGCGTCAACACACTGTAAACTCGAAGTATGTAGTTTTAATGTGAGATCCCCCATCACAAATGCGTCCATCACTATTTCATACAAAGTGCCTCTTTGCTTCTTACCTATGAACGTGGACGCATTTATGACCCTTGTTAATCACTATGTGCAGAAGTCGCCATTTACAGTTTTTCAATTATAAATTAAAGATCGTTACTGCTAATGTTGCATAGCTTATCTTGTCTGCATGTAATAGCCACTTCTGTTTCAAACTTTTCAACATTTCGTCACACAGAACTGTCAACATTATACAGAGTATTTAGTGTAATCAAACAAGGTATTCAAAAGTTATTCACACTTTGTTGTTTTCGTGTAACACGCTTTTATTCACAATGTGCACAGTTTACATAGCATACAATGATACAAGTAACAATACTAATAATAACAACAACTTACTAACATTAACAATTGTTAAACAAATCCAGAAGAAAGTTAAGGCTTTCTCCTTGGTCAGAATATACATGTTTGTAATGTCTTCGTTTGTGTATAGGAACTACAAGTTACGTGAAAATTCCACGAAAAAACAGATTTTCCAAGCGGAAACGTCTTTCAATTTTTAGTAACAGTGACCTTGACCTCAGTGACCCCATATTCAATTCTGTAAAAAGTTACCTACCCTGCACGTTTCATCGCAATACCTCATTACCAACTAAAGTTATTGAGCGGAAATCGTTTTTCTATTTTTGGTACCAGCGACCTTGTCCTTAACCCCAGTGACCCCTACTGCAACCCCAAGCTTCCGTTCCATATAAACTACATACCCTGCAATTTGCATCACATTACCTCATTCCTAACAAAGGTTATTGAGCGGAAACCGTTTTTCTATTTTTAGTAACAGTGATCTTGACCTTCATCCCAGTGACCCGAAATGCAATCCCGTGCTTTCGTTCTATATACGCTACATACCCTTCAAATTTCATCGCAATACCTCATTCCTAACAAACGTTATTGAGCGGAAATCGTTCTTCTATCTTTGGTAACAGTGACCTTGACCTTGATCCCAGAAGTTATAGAGCGGAAACTAAGAAGTTGACGCCGCCCGCCCTCCTCACCGTCCGCCCGCCTAACGACATACCCCAATCTAATAACCAGGTTTTCCTCGTTACAACTGGCTGTTTAAAGTGGTAAGAGCATTAACAAAATACAAGGATATTCAACGGGAACAAAACTAAAATTGCTTTTTAACAGCAGCTGCATTAAATGGCCGTAAATCACTCACTTGCATACCTTGTTTATTGTAGACACTTGCAACAGTAGCATATGTGGGCGAGAAAGAGGTCTTCTAAACTTAGAGAAATTTATACGAATATGGCTTAACGTCGCTTATAAAACTATTTCAGTCATATCACGACTGTGTCTACTTGTAGCAGTGAGCTAAATGCTCAACTTTATATTGCTGCCACACTGGAATACCACGCCATACATATGACATGATACCTCACCCAGTCATAGTATACTGACACTCACGGCCGGTAATAAGTGGAGCTACCTCCGTTTGAAGGTATATGCAAAAGTGCTCCATCGCCACTTCCGAGGTAGCTACAGTGCCAAAACTAAGGTAAACAAGGTCGGTATGGTTTGATATTTGTTCGTTATGTTCTTTTATTTGCCTTGATATGGCACATCTGGGAATGCAGTACCGTGTGATTATGTTTAAGCTTTGCACACGGCCAAAGAAAATTCTCAAAATATGCTTAATTTGACGCCAGGGACTTTTAGCTTGAAAACCGTTGAGATCCCCACCCTATAACCAGGTATATATATTTACTGGGCATGAACCGACGGATACAACCATCTAACGAGCATCGGCCCTCAGGGCCCCCCATTTACGGATACAAACATCCAACCAGCATTGGCTTGGAGTTACTGCAGGCGAGCAATGAAATAAGAACAAACTCAAGGTGGACATATTCGTCGTTTTCAGAGATTGCCTGTTTATGCTTATTTGTGTTTTACTACATATAATTATTGTTTACATACACATTAAAAACACTCGATAACATCTCGGCACACACACACTACTATGTGATTACACGATGTTAAGCTATCCCGCCATTAACAGCCAACATTTACAACATATGTACACCATTTCTAAACCTAATGACGACGAGGTATATATATATATAATTTACCTATTTTGAGAATCCAAACTCTAAAGACACAACATAATCGGCTTTAGCCAGACAGACCAAATGCCAAAACTGGAGCGTCAAATTAAGAGTTACCAACTCATAATTCATTCTACGCATATCACATGTATTTTAAGAACCCGCCAATAAACCTATACTATAAATCGGCACATGTACATTATTAAGACATGAACACCTGGTTAGAGTTTTGATAAGCGATTTTGTAGTGTAATTTTGCCGTTATTGGAGGGTTAGTTTCTTTAAATAATGATGATGTTGTGAAATGCGTTAACAATAAAATGCTGTAGTCGTGAATATAAATAAAAGGGTTGCTAAAAAGCAAATGTTATAATGCTCGACAATGGCTCGAAAGGGTGCATATGACTCTTTAGTTGTTATTTTTGTTAAATTAAAATACTTTGAGAAATCAAAAACGTGGTCCGAGTATTAACTTTCATACCCCATCCAACCCCTTCTCCAAGAAGCGAAAACGTGGTTGGATGGGGTATAAAATAAAACCTTAATGTCGGCTAAAAACGTTTGCTTATTGTAAAATTAAAACATTTAATATAATTTATGTAATTTTAAACAGGTTATTGCACTTTTTCAGTAAAGAAATGTTTTTAACTAGTTTTATTGTCGAGATATCCGTTATAAAATCCTGCTAATATAAGCTTTCCCATCGCTTAATGGAATTAAGGCGAGACCACGTAATGCTGAGCATACAGGTTCAATCTGTAATCACGACCACCATGAACTGCTGCAGATAAATGCATTATTAAAAGCCAATGTTTCTTCTCTTGCCGAAGACTTATTATTTTCCCTTTTCATATCTGGAACAATTCCGGATCGTGAGCAAAGTTTTAACATTTATATCCAAAATAGCATTCAGTGAGAGCCATGCGCACATTTTCAAACCATTTCGTACATTGACACAAGCCCGGAAGTTATGTTGGAAGTCATTTGCGTATTGCTACTGTTATATTTTGTGTCAAACAGTTCCAGACGTACAATACACACAAACACATATTGTTCCAAGATTACGTTAATGATTACGTCATAGCCGGTGGAACTGATCGTTTCCATAGAAAAGTCTGATAAAACCTTCTCAACAAATAACTCGGTATTTCCCCAGTAGTTATGCAAGACAAAATACAAACACGTTTTGCTGTATATAGTAAAATCCAAAGAACGCTTCTCGTGACCACACCCACCCACATTTTACACATTGATAAACACTACGCAATATTCAACCCAAAAATAAATTAGCGTCCCCCATGTAATTATAACGGCTTTGTCATTATACAGCAATATTTAGAGCTCATCCTTCTTCACACAAGAAGAAATGTTACATTTTCTATTTAAGGTGAATAACCAAACCTCAAAATGCCATCACCGTCAAAATTACACCCAAGTTTTCGATTTAATACACATCAGCAAAGTCATGACTTTCATACGCCGGTGGGTTATCTCGTCCACCGGAGAAACAGACCCCATGTGCGTTGTCAGAGGTGCTGTTGGCGCTACTGCTTTCAGGAACGCCTTCTCCTGGACTTCTGTAAGGTCAGGTCGTACCATATTTATGCTTGCGTAACTTCTGCTTACATGATCGTTTTGTCTTACTCTTTGTCTGAAATTATTCATAAAACACAACGTATAGGATGCATACTAACATAGACGATGTGACGTAACTGCTATCTGTGTTTCAGTATGAATGATAGGACACACTGATAGCAGTATACAAGCATTATGAGTATCTCTTCAAGATCTTTGGATATTGGTGAATTTGCCTGTGGACTCTATGATAACGTCTACCTAAAGCCCAAAAGGACGGTGACGTTTGATATTTGACTGCAGTCTTGTCTTGTCGTGCCCTTATTGGTTTATTATCTTGTTGATCTGGCTCCTGCCAAGTCATTGAGTACTTTCTTTGTGGTTTTTTAGGCTTTTTTTTGTATTTATATATACACGATCATCTTTATGTTTTACTTATATTGACTATTAATGCTGCCTTGTTGGTTAGAGAATAGTTCATGGCGGGGATTTATTTATTTACACTCCCGTTTTATTGGGTTGACATTAGGGTAAGTGTGAGGTTTGGTGCACCCTAAAATCTGGTTTAAACCCCCCAGCGGCCTTTTTTCCCACTGACCGTTCCAAGGCGGTAGCCCAATTGCCAACACTTTTGTATTTGTGATGTCTTATTTGGCCTTTTATTCATCTTTTAATTTGTTCTTTGTTTCTGTGTGTATTTGTGGTTGACTGTCGTCCTAGAATGCTGCTTTTCCTGTTCGATTTTTATATCTATATTATGAAACGAAGTTCTAAATCTTACTTTGATATCTTCTTCCAGATAACACAACCAATAGCAACCGGTGATATCAACAACGCAGCTACACTCAGACAAACGACAACTATCATGGTGGCTGAAAAAAAGGGATATCATAATACAAGAACAGCAGCCCCATTAATGGTAACACTATGTGTTTTATATGTACTTACTTATGTATGATCAAATTACAAAGTATCCAAGGAATAATCAAGTGCTGCATGCCTATATTTTTAGAGCTACCAACGGAAACAAGTACGTTTATCTCCGTGAAATTTGAAACGGACATTCTTACATGTTATAAGATCTGATCATGTATTTTGCATCTTTATTTTGATGTTTTGTTTTTGTTCTTTATTAAGAATTAAACAGTATGTTTACGCATATGATCTCAGTTGCGAAAGAAAGTGTGCGTTTTTTTAGAATTAACTGTATAAATTCCAAAATTAATATGTCATGTTTGGTACCATAATGATTATCATTATATTGCCAATATCATGTTGTCATTTGTTTTTCAATAGGTTGAATCAATAAAGACTATCGCTTGATAAAGGGATAGGGGTGTAAAGTAAAATTTTCAAAAGTGTACACTTTCGTTTGTAACTGAGTATTTATATATGTCATGTGCCTATGGCTTACTGATATTGAAATAAAGTGCTTTTTCAATATCAACTGTACAGGACAACGACTGTCACAACCTGACTTCTATGGTGATGTGATTTACAAACTTCGTCAGATCCTTGGTCATAATCATTTTCATACAATCTTTTTTAAACTTGTTAACATTTTTACCAAATGTTTAGTGGTTGACCTATTTACAGTTGGCCACTATGCATTCCTATTTGATTGTGCGATAATCGGACAGATTGTGGACTCTATGATGACGTCTACCTAAATCCTTAACGGGCGGTAGCGTTTGATGCTTGTTTTAAATATTGTCTTGTAGTAAAGTTTGTTCGTTTATATGGTGTTTACGTCATTTTCGTCATTTTCAACACATGTAAGATTATATATAACGGTCGAATCTTTTTGTGGTGGAGGAAGACCACCCACATTTCCTGGGTAGAACCAGTTCATCACTTACAAGTCGAGCTCCCAGTGGGATTCGAACACGCAGCGGTGAGAGCCGAGGTTTACAACGCAATGTCGTTAACCCCTTGGTCACGGAGACGCTGTTCTATTGTTGCTCTGGCTTCAGCCAAGTCACTGAGGACTTGCTTTGTGGATTTGTTTTTAAATTATATAGATATGATAACATCATTCTTATTTTGCAATTATATCTTTAGCATTGCATACTCACATGATAATCCCTTGTTTTTATGTTCATTTTCATCAGCATTGTGTGAAGGTTCAGGAGACGTCATGACAGTGGTACCGTGAGAAACAACTGAAAAAAAAACAACAATCAATTAACAAAAAAAGGTTCGAAACAAAGCACGAAAATCAACGAAACCTTTCGTTAAGCGTAGGTTATTCTCTTGTTGTGTTTGTTTCTTCCAAAGGATCTCCCTTTCAGTGTTTTTTCAAAGGTGGCTTTGAAGTGGAGTACCGCTTAAGCCGGTGCTAGGGGGCGTGAAAGGTGTTGCGTCCTACACTACCTCTCATGAACAAACTCAATAAATACGAGTCTGCTACTTTATTCTCTTGGCTGTGTTTTGTTTCTTCCAACAGACCCCCATTTGTCAGTATTTACTGTTTCACAATAATGCATTACAGAACAATTGATAAACATTTCGGAGTTCAGAATTTCGGAATTGCATTGTTTCGAGGTATTTGAATGCATTTCTGTTTACATGTGATACATTATTGTATTAACAATGGTTTATTAGTCTTTTATAAGTAACCTATTTTATTTTACAATACAATTGCGGAATAATCAAATACCGATTCATTTTAGACCCTTTCAAGAGGCAAAACCCTTTCAGCATTCGATTGTATGCTGATTAAGAGTAATATAATACGATTTCTGTTATAACTGGATAACTACGAGTCATCGATGTTTGCATTAAATAAATCGTCTTAAGACACCGTGTTTTGTACCTGAACATTCTGTCACATTACTGGAGCCGTATGATGAAGTCGTGAATCCAACTGGACAAGCGTCGCAACTGCTTTGTCTAGGCAACGACTGGTACGTCCCTACATCACAACTTAGGCATAGGCCATCAGCAAACCGGAAACCAACAGGACATTTCACTGGTCAATAAGATTTTTCATTATCACACATTTTATTATCACCAATGCACAGCAAACAATATTTACAAGAGGACCGCATGACGGGGGATACACGCCTGTCGTATAACATATCTGGGTTCATTATTACTATTGCATTATTGGTAAGCAATATTGAAAAATGTAAAAACATGGAAAGAAGTTGCATTTCATTAGTTTGACGGTTTTTCTACGAAGTAAATTTTCAGGTTATTTTCATATTCATTTAAGAGTTATGGGCCCGTTATAGTTTTTATTTTTGAATAAGATGTGTATTTATTTTAAGCTGCAAAGCCTTAGCACTGGTAACTAAGAAATAAAATACCCTTTTCAAAGGGAACTAATTACAAAATATGAACCAGAGAGTCATGGGCCTTTATCAAATGTATTCGTTTGATCGTTCTGAAGAAGTGTGTACAGCTGCATTGTTGTATCTACAGCAACTTGCAAAAGGCAAGGTTAAGTTCCAGGTTCAACCTTTCGTCAAAGGGAAAATTTCTGATATTTTTGGATCAAGCAAAGTGTCATTATAGCAGATATAATACCTTGCAAGTTATTAGCCACAATCACTTGTCAGGTAAAGGTTAACGGACAGACACACGGACAACGCCACGACATGACTGAAAATAGCTTTACCCTTAACTGCATGTAACTGTAGTTTACATTTGAAAAAAAATAACACCAATAAATACAAGTTAATATATATACTTCATAAAATTACTCTGATTTGGGAAGTTGTGATTAAATGGACGAATTCTCACATCGTCATATTTGGGACGCTGTGATTAAATGGACGCATTCTTGTATCGTCATATTAAATTCCTGTGGCTATGTGTATAAACGTTTACTTATATCGCTGTATTGTACTGGGCATTTTAACAAACTTGCCCTCGGTTTATCATCCTATCTACTTTTTATACCTAAGTAACTACAACACATATAGATCTGCTCTTTTGATATAGTAGATATAGTAGATGACACATGATTTCGGGTAGTGTGAACATGGAACATGACAATTGACCAAAGGTAAAAAGAGACCAAACGTGAGAGAAATGCCAACTTTATATGTTCAGAAAGTGGGACAAACGGTCAAATATGTTGGCAAGGTGCATTGTTGGACCTCTGTTGCACAGCCTTCCAAACAAAATACGTTTATTTTAATAGAAAACTGATAAGACTTGTTTGAAAAACAAAAAAACCTAATTATCTAGTGTCAAAAATTGACATAAAACGTAAGAAAAAATGAAAATGACGTCAAACGTATTGGATGTTGACGTCAAATATAACGAGTGTTTGATGTGGAAAGGGAGTATCGAACATAGTTCATTAAAATACTAGTGCTGATTGGTTAGGACGTCAAATATAGCGAGTGTTTGCTGTGGAAAGGGAGTATCTAACATAGTTCATTAAAATACTCAGTGCTGATTGGTTAGGACGTCAAATATAGCGAGTGTTTGATGTGGAAAGGGAGTATCTAACATAGTTCATTAAAATACTCAGTGCTGATTGGCTAGGACGTCAAATATAGCGAGTGTTTGCTGTGGAAAGGGAGTATCTAACATAGTTCATTAAAATACTCAGTGCTGATTGGTTAGGACGTCAAATATAGCGAGTGTTTGCTGTGGAAAGGGAGTATCAACATAGTTCATTAAAATACTCAGTGCTGATTGGTTAGTGAGGTAGTTTTAAAACTCCTATCAAGACCACTGACGTCACGTCCTTCTATCGTTAGGACGTCATTTTAAACGATTTTAAACCTCAAAAAGCATCCAAAACAACGATTTCATTACAAACAGTCTATTAAATCATTTTAGAATTATTTTATCTTTAGAATTCTGTGATTCTTGATTTCAAGAAACTCATTCCTCAATGAGTGATACAAATATTTTTAATCTGTTGCTCACAGCAATTAAAAGGCTCATTGTGTTCTGAGAACACATTGAGCTGCATGTAATAGCATGATGTGATGTCATAATAGCATGACGTGATGTCATAATTATCCAGTGTGTGATGTCATAATACCAGAAAGTGATGTCATGATAGAAGCAACCAAAGGAAATTATGAATGAAGCATTCTGATTGGTTCACTGATAAAAATTGGACCAATGAAGCCAGTTAATTGAAAGCTCATTGTATTCTCAGAACACACTGAGGTTTTACTGGACATTGAGTAGTGAGGTTCTTGAAACCAGGTAACACAAAATTCTAATGATAAAATAATTCTAAAATGATTTAATAGACTGTTTACAATGTAAGTTTGTTTGTATATTGTTCAATCTGTCGAAAAAGTGTTTATTAAATACATAGAAATCCATGTCAGATAAGAAATAACATATTTCCAGCGGGTTAATTTATATTGTGCGAGATCAAAACCTGATGTTTGGGATCTTCATGTCTCGCCCACCAGGTATTGATCGGGGACAATAAAAACCCACTGGAAATATTTTATTTCTTAAGTTTGGTGAGGACAGTCACGTCAGTACTATAGTGTGATCATATTTAAGTACGACAACCTGTTTTGTTGCTTTCAACTGTTACTTGAAACTTCAGGCGACACAAATGAATAGCCACAATGTGTAATGTAGAACTTTAACAAAATATTCAATGATTAAAATAAATTGTTCCTCGTTGATCAGGTGTGCCTTCGTTCACATCCTATTAGAGTTACATTTTATTTATACTTTTAAATATATATATTTAGTCTAGTGCTCAAACCAGGTCCAAATTCAAGGCTGAGGCTTTGCTCGAATGAAGGAGAAGTTCTCAAACAATTTCAAGTTTTCCTTCTTTGTATCGTATCAGAAACTTCTCTTTTCAGTCACTGACTGTGAGAAGGCAGCAGTTTGAGAGAGGTTTTAGCACATCCTTCCTGTTGCTTGTGCCCAGTTCACACGTATGTTTATACTCACTCTGTGCATTTGGTTTATCTTGTAAAGATATTTACCTCATAGACAGTCTGTACCGGCATACCCCGCTTCACACTGGACAAGTGCCACGACATTGAGAGACCCGGAGTCCACCGTAAATTGTATACCGTCAACTTCAACATTGAACAGTGTGCTCATATTGTTCTGGATTTGTGTCACGACATCGTTCAGCGTATTTACAGCACTTAATAACTCTGCCAGACTTGAGCTTGCTGAAGGTATTTATACAAATTTGTCACATATAATAATATTAATAATAATAATAATAATAATAATAATGATAATAATAATAATCATAATAATGATAATAATATAACAACAACAAATACAATAATAATAACAACAACACTAATAATAATAATAACAATAATGATGATAATAATAATAATAATAATAATAATAATAACAATAATGATAAATAACAACAACTTTAATAATAATAATGATGATGACGATGAAGAGGATAATAATGATGATGATGATGATGACAATAATAATAATAATAATAAGTTATTAAACGGCAATGGTGTGCCCAAACTGGACATTGGCGCACCTAGTGAGATATTGGCACGAGGGCTTTAGCCCGAGTGCCAATATCTCACTAGGTGCGCCAATATCCATTTTCGGCACACCATTGACGTTTAATGAGTTTTTTATTGCATACCTTTTACGATAAAAAAAATGACTATAGTATTAACTTTAATGAATGCCGTTTAACGATAATCTTTATTAATTGCATACCATTTACGTTAAAACAAAAAGATCATAGCATTAACTTTAGTGAATGCAATGGCATAAACACAAATACATATAGTTTATGTAGACAACGAAACAAACCAGTGAAATAGCTAATGTTTGTGGGTTTTTTCTTCATATTCCTCAAAGATTATAGGAGGATGCTTAATTCAATCTAGAATAAAGCATAAATGTTTCGAGCCATTTTTACTTGAATGTAATATTAACAGCAGCATTGAATGTACAATGTGTGAATAGGTTTTCAGAGTGTATTCTCTTCCCATTCACTTTTAATGATCCATCAGGGTTCTGGGTAATTGAAAGATCAGATGCATTCTTTTCATTTTCAAAACGGTCAATGGTTTGTAGAGTATCTTCTATATCTTGAGAAGCAGCAAACATCTCTTCGTCACTCACTTCGTCGTTATCAAACATTTCTGCTGGTCTGGACACCCCGGCTTCTTTATCTCCATCGGCTGCGAATCTGTGCAAAACAGTTGACATATGCATCTGTTTATTTAGATTTACAGAATTGTAATGGTTCAGACTCATAAGGTTTTTATGACCAGAAAGATGGCTGGTACATGTGCATCTAATAATTTTGTAATGCACGTTTTCCGACCTGAATGGTTTGTATGGTTACCAGAAAGTCCAGCGCTTTCGCTCATTGTCATGGCTATTTGATCTAATGTGTTTTTTCCCATTGGCGCGTTCATGAACCACCTTGAACTGTTCATTCCTTTTCCATAGTTGGGGTTTTTAGAAAGATAAAACTTGGCATCCGGTACATTCATTTTCTCTGGCCGCTTACTTGAATAGCTTTTATACAACTTTACTGGGCAGTATGGATCGCCTGTATTCATATAATTAAAACTCTATAATAACAACTGAATTTTCTTTTTGCAAACATAGATCTAACCTGTTAATATCTATTTATTTAACTACTTGTTTTAGCTATTAATGCTAGTTTATTGTATGTGTTCAGACTAAAGAAAACGTTATATTTATATAAGATGTTATCAAGCCATGTATATAGGGAACATTGACTGAAGCATTTATGATTAAATATGAATACTTTTTATTTCTTCTTTTAGTTGTGTGTGGGAGTATTTGTTTTAATAACATAAAGACAAACTACCAGGTTGCGCAAACATCTTCGGTTGAAATTGCCTTGGATCACTATCAGCTCCGTTCCTCGTCTAGGTTGCCCTCTCGGTAAATACAACATATTCTGTTCCATCAGATGTCGTCTTTAGCTCTAGATCCCCCACAGCATGGTTAGGTGTTCTTGTCTACCACGCAGACCAAAATGGATGGTATTGTTCAGCCAGATCGGATTTATTAGAGCCTCTGGGTTAAAAATAAAACATAAAGTAGACTTTTTAAAATCTAATCATATTGAACAATATCCATTTATTCAGAAATACAGCAAAGAAGTATATCTATAAAGACTAATATAATCATAAAATGATACGCCCCCGTTAAATCCGCCACTGATAATAATTGAATTACGTCAAGTCGTGACGCAACATAAAATCGTCATAAAACTAGGTATTGACGTTGTTTGGCATTGACTTTGTCATTTTTTCTGTCAACGTTTGTGCTAGAGAAAGAAATTTCGCAACTGGACTTTTTGTAGAGAATAAAATGACTGTAAAGGTAGGCAATTTATTATTTTTGAATACATTGCAGGGCACATAAATGTTATCTAAAATGTGAATTTATGTTAGAGGTTCATTGCACTCACTAAATAGAAAACAAAATCACTCTACAGTATGTTTAAAGTGTATATGACTATGATCATGATGGATGAAGTTAACGTGTCAGTATCATAATACATTTAGATATATTACCATCTCCAAGAAGAGATTTATCTCGAAGTGTGTTTATTTCCTCGTCTGTAAATGGGTCTGCTCTATGTTTTTTGTTACCACGTCCCTCTTGTTTCAGACGTTTCTTTTTACTGAAAAGAACATCTCGTGAGTGCTTGAAGGCATCGCTTTTTGTAAGGCTGTGTCCGCAAATGACGGTTGATGCTAGATTGCAGAGATTTTAGTGATTCCGGCAGGTACTCATTTCCATTTGAGCATTTTACCCCTAGGAACATTCGTGCTAGTAGGACATTTAGTTCATGTGGTGGTATATCGAACATCTCACGGTTTTCACCAACAGAAATTAGCCACTCCTTTGCTCTTTTCACGTCAGATCTTGTTTTGCTACGGTATTGGCATTTTTCATTTTATTTATATACTCGATAGTTTCCGCTTCCGTAAACTGCACATTCCTTTGAGTATCTATTGCTCTATCAAGCGACATCAATCGGTTCGCAAGTGATTGAAGAGTACGATCCCCTTGAGCGGACATTTGTAACTGCTATGTGAGGCTCGCGCTCGGAATCTGTTATCACGACGTTTGAATGGGCGGTGCTTTTTTGATAGCTCAAAGGTTACCATTTTAGTAAAGAAAACAAATACGCATTCGCGGGCCAAAAACAAGTTATTGACAGTTTGCCAATAACTTGTTTTTGGCACAGTGCGCCAAAAACAGGGTATTGGCTCATTGCCAATTAATCTTATTGGCGCACTTGCATGGAAATGCAGTGATACTGCCCTGGGGTAAGAGGGTACAGGATTTTTTCCTTCATTAATTTGTTACTATTTATAGTAAGGTATGCAATAATAATATATATGATAATAATAATAACAATAATAATAATAACAAATAATAATAATAATGATGACAATAATAATAATGATGACGATGATGATGACGAAAATAACAATAATAATAACAGATATGATAATAATAATAGCAATAATAATAATAATAATAATAAATACTAAAACTACTACTAATAATAATAAATACTACTACTACTAATAATAATAATAATAAATACTACTTATACTACTACTAATAATAATAATAATGATGAAGATGGTGATGCTGATGATGATGATGATGATGATGATGATGATGATAATAGGAATAATAATAATAATATCTTGGTCAACCACTGAACATGCAGAACGTTGTAAAGGTCATACATCTACCAATTTAACATATTTGTTGAAAGGATCAGACTAAGTATTCTCTATAAATTAGCATGTTCATGGCTATAACATTCAATACGTGTATATATGAGTAGCGATGGCATTAATCATTAATGCAGCTTGTTTCCTTTGCTTAAATAGCCCCACGACATCGTACTATTTAGTATACTTACTGGTACCATCATCAAGATAATCTCCCAGTCTCAGCTCACCCTGATCTGTCAGTGCAATTTTGAATTCAATTGTAATAGAAGAACGTGTTGACCGTTTTTTACTTTTGTTAGAAGACACCTTTATGTTCATTTCACATTGTGCAATCTGCAGACATCCTATATCTGCAAGGTTCTCCTGCACCTTGGCGCTTAGGTTGTCCTGGGAAGAGGTAGGAACGTCTTGGTCATAAGTAACCGTATTACTAAAACCAAACACTGGTGGTTTAGACGCCTCTACAAAAAGAAATAGAGCTCCGCACATATTTATATTAAACTAAACATCTTTTATATTTGGTATGTCGTATAAAACAAAATGCGTTATTTTACTTTTTGACCCAGCCCTATGGAAAAAAACAACGTTTGAAACTTTTTTTTCGGAAAACTCAACAGATTGCAAACTTAATTGCCTCCAGCTGTAAATGTTACAAATATAAGCAACGTTCAAACACATGGTCAATGTTTTATTTACTCTGTTCATTCCCTACTTTAATACTTGAATAGCATTTGATTTGTACCTACCCACACACTCAGGTAGCTTGTCGGTAGGTTTCCACACATACGTCGTCTCGAACCCACATCGGTATTCCTCGAATGACTTCTGTCCACTTGGAAGGAGGCTTCCGCCTGTACACGTCATATTACACACGGCAACATCGGCATTCGCATTTGAACATGTGACTATTGTTCCGATCTTCCTTTTCAGTGCTGTACATTATGTATAATTATAAAACATGCAGATAATTATTTTGATAAATATATATAACAAAAACACACAAAAAGCAGGAGTGACAGTGTATGTATTAAACATATATTTCGCATCTGGTTTCGAATTAAATTTTCATGTTTAAGGTATGTGGTTCTTAGGCAATATTGATCCCTATATCTACTTGGTTAAAGTTTGGGAACCAACTATTAATTAATTACGTTCCAAAATATCAAAGGAATATCATTTCTTCATGATTTATCTAGTATTAAATATCGTTACCTTTAAAGTAATCTTTTCGAGTGCACGTGTTTTCGTAACTTACCTGGGCATGTATCTGTGTTGCATGTTTCAGTTTCTACGCTGTCTCCTCCACAGTCGTTACCCAGGTATCCCGGTTCTGGATTGTTGCAACTCCTGCTACGTTCTCGTGTACCGCCGTTACATGTGACGCCACATGCTGACCACTCCAACCATTCTGACCATCCACCATTTACTGAAACAATACTTAGTATTAAAACGTTGGGTTATTGAGGTGGTAAAAAACGTATTATACAATATTAAGTAACCAATTATGATAAAAGAAGAGCCAAGTGTCTGTTATTACAAGCAGTGTACCGCCGTTACATGTGACGTCACACGCTGACCACTCTAACCATTTTGACCATCCACCATTTACTGAATTAGTGTATTAGGAGTTGAGTGGAATAGGGTCACCGACACACAAACAAAGGTTATATTGCGTCAACAGGAAATTTCATTCCTGATGGCGCCATTATTATAACATGTCAATTGTATGGTCGATGTCCAGGGCAAATGGAATACAAATGAGTAAGAAGTTAATCAAGGGATGCGATTCATACATAGAGACTATTTAACGAATGGGTTCAAATTATTTCATGATATGGCAGCATTAATATAATGATGAAGTATGTCAACTATAGAATATAATCAAAGTTATAAATATATAAGGACTGACATACATATAATCATTTTTACAGCTTTTGTTCTGAAAAAAACATTATTTTATACTTAAATTGTTGGATTTCTGAGCTCGACTTTATAGCTGTCATTAAACCTAAAAAGGCCTTACCAGGTGGTATACCACAGAAGACACCCGTATACCCTTCTGTACATATGCATGTGTACGTTCGGTTACCAGGGACACAGTTGCCATGGATACAAGCATTGTCGGCACAGTAGTCGGGTGGTATGTCACACAAATCGCCCGTCATATCTCCATGACATATACACATGAACTCGTCAACTTTATTTATACACGTGTGATCGCCACATGGAGAGTTTAGACATTCGTCAACGGCTGAAATACATTTTATAATTAGACTTGTAGATTCATACAAGTCTCAGAGACTGGACAGCGTTTTCACCTTTTATTACTTTTTATTTTATAACAAAGGTCATACAGTCAATACTTTGGATTTCCCTTGCCTTAGTATAATATATATATAACATATGTAGGGTCTGCCTCCCTCCACCACAATAAAATCGGCCGCCCTAACTGACGTAAATGCTGAAAATGACGCTAAACACCATTCAACCAATCCACCAATATGTATAAAAGTCGATCAGGCAATGTTACAATCAAAGTCTCACTGTAACATGGTCTCTTCGGTTGGCTAGTACTTCAACATACATACCATCACACGCAGACGGCGTAACTGCAACAATTGTGTCAGACAGACTGCCCTTCACATCATCCATCGTCATTATTTCATCCCCGATTGTTGCTGAACATGACTGAGTAAGAAGAAACATCTCTGCAGCTGATAGAGAACGACCGTAGACAGCGATGCCAGATATATAAACACCTGAAATAGAGAACGACCGTAGACAGCGAGACAAAAACGGTCTGTTAGAGGGCATATCATGTTTAACCATGAACGAACAGGCAGCTGGGGACATATATATGCGCCATGCACGTACTGGGACATTTAAATGCGCCATGCACGTACTGGGACATATAAATGCGCCATGCACGTTCTGGGACATATAAATGCGCCTTGCACGTACTGGGACATATAAATGCGCCATGCACGTACTGGGACATATAAATGCGCCATGCACGTACTGGGACATATAAATGCGCCATGCACGTACTAGGACATATAAATGCGCCATGCACGTACTGGGACATATAAATACGCCATGCACGTACTGGGACATATATATGCGCCATGCAGGTACTGGGACATATTAATGCGCCATGCACGTACTGGGACATATAAATGCGCCATGCTGGTACTGGGACATAGTAATGCGCCATGTACGTACTTGGACATATTAATGACATTCACACTAGCGTTTGTTTAGTGCTGTTTGGCAGCCATAAAAAGTCGCCCCGACTACAAATCAGTAGTGTTATTACTTACTGGTACTTTGGGATCATCAAGCCCAATATTTGTGGCTTTAAAGTAGAATATCGCTTAAGCCGGTGCTAGGAGGCGTGAGAGGTGTTGCACTTTACATTACCTCTCATGGACAGATTCAATAAAACCGAGTCTGCTACTTTCGTCTCTTGTTTATGCTTGTTGCTCCCAAGGAATCCCCTTTTCAGTATTTATAACCATATTTTGCACCCACAAAGGAGCAACGAATCCACCCATTCGAAAGCAGGAAGAGTATGCGGAACGAATCGGACCGCTATTTTGACGAGTTATCTGAAGACATAACACAATGACTGCCCAAACAATCACGGTATTTCATTTCAATTGAGTAAACCTTTAAACACACACGTACATGCATAAAGCTCGCAAGATATAACGAAATGAACATCTAAAATCGTCAAACAATTCATGTATCAGCCTTTACTTGGAAACTACTGAAGGGAATTGCGTCAAACTTCACACAAATGTTCATCACAATGAGGTGTCTTGTGCAAGAATCATGTCAGTGTCTCAAAGGTCAAGGTTACTGTTAGGCAGATGGTTTGCAGTGGGAGCATCCGTGACCCATGGAACCATGTCTTGTTTATATCAAGAAATACACAAGAACATTGTTTATAATCAATTTTTGACAATAAAATAACGAATTTCACATAACGTAATCCTTAAGCAAAATAAATTGTTGACTTTTATACTGTTGGTAAACCAGCCACCGTAAAGTGTCGACTTGAAATCTTGGTGCATATATATATAAGTATATGCTATTTAAACCTCTTCTTTTGCTCTTTTCTTTCTTTTTGTTTGTAAAAGAGTAAGAGAGAGGACCTTTGGAAACGGTCGAACACGATTAAAATGAAATACTGCAGTCTCGGTTTGATTGAGACGGTAGTGAACTATGCTTGCTACCGTTCACGCCCCATAGCCCCGGGCAACCCGACGATGTTTGACCAGACACATATTTCATTGTCTCATTTTAAATAAAATGTTAATTATTGTATTAAATGCTAATGAATAATTGTTTATACCATTAGAGTTGGACGTCTCTATCGCTATGCAGACGGTACCGGGAGGCACACTGTTGTTAGTTGGTATGTTTGTTTCCTCCAGAACCATCGTATTGTCGGTATATAGTTGAAGCTGTTGTGAGGATATGTCAATCGTACAAACAATGAGATTCCACTTCTGGTTCGATACAGAGACCAAACTTTCGTACAGGTTACTGAAAAAAATGCAGATGTGGTATTTGTTCATTTTGTTCATAATTATTTGTTGCAAGAAATATGTATTACTTTAAAAGTGACACACGGCAATCTTGAAGTATTTAGCAAGCATTAACATTACACATCCACTTATAAATCCAGTATCTGAATGCATATATATAGGGTAATACAACGTTGGAGTTTTCGAGCTTTTTTCGTTATTCTATCACGGGTTTAAATATATTATTGATGAAATATGATCAACACTTAGAAATAAACAAAAGCTCTTTTCAAGATTGCCGTGTTCACTTTGAAACAATAAATTAAGCATTAATGACATTTGGGTGTAAACGTGCAAACATGATCACATTTGAGTTCTATTGGGATATCGAAGGTGCTTTGAATATTTATTTAGATATCTGCAATTAAATGCATATCATGTGAGTTTCAGTCTGAAGTGCATGCAATGTGCTAACGAGAAAAGAAAGCACGTTTTATGTGATATATGGAAATCAAAAGTTATTTATACCCGACATCTATCTTGAGTACTTCTGCGATGTGTAGTGTCATAATGTGTCCGGTGGTATCCGTGATGTGGATGGCCACATCTGGAGATACATCTGCTTGAAGTTTGCACCAAAATACCAAAGATAGAACGTCGCTTCCATTCGTCGTGAAGCTGGCAATCTCTGTCACATCCTCCAAGTTGTTGACGAGTATATCAAACGTCCCACAGAAGTCCGCTGATGTAGCATTAGTCGATGGCGTAATTTCCCCAGGGGGACAGGTCTCACAATTCGTTTGTCCCATATACTGTTGGTAGGTACCCTCTGGACAGGCTGAACATGGTTCCATTGTGGTTGAGGAATGAAATCCAGGGCAGTATTTTTCTGTTGCATTCAAGATAAAAACTAGCATCAATATACATTAACCTCATTATCTACTTTATTGTAGAATATCAAAATAATACACTACTTTGTGTCACAAGCATTGCCTAGGAAATGCTACAAATGCAGTTGTTTTGTACCCAAAGCTTGATTGGAATTGCTCAAACATTACATAGTTGTAAAATCACCACCCTTCCCTCCCCCTTTTCTTTTAAATATTTAACATCAAGACAACTTTACAAATACGTACTAATACACTTAGATGCGTCTTTAGAGCCAGTAGACAACGTGCTGCATCCATCCGGGCACATGCCACAGAGAACAGCATTTTCGTGGTCCATGTACTCCCCTATGTTACAGTTTTCACAGTTACCAGTAGTCGAGTTTAGATATGTCCCTCGAGGACAGGGTTCTGTAAGTACACAAATATTCACATGTGATTAATGCAAAACATGCATGACAGACACTGGCTATCCGAATTGGATGACGTTACAACGGTCAGCGATGTGGCCATTTTGGATGACGATAATAAACTATCAGCGATGACTGAGACACTGATTGATTTCATAGTAAAACAACTTAACAAATGCGATCAGTGAAAAAAACGTCTTTTAATAACATTCTGACGTCAAGTTGTCAAGTCGTCATGACGTAGAGACACGTGTTAACTTTCCTGCACAACTATAACCTGAACTCTACAATCTATGAAAGTTTTGATCAAATCCGAGCTTAAAACGATAACAAGATTTATATATATATATACTATATTCCAACAGAATAACAATCCAGTGGTGTCTAAACATGTTTCTTTATTTCATCTTATCATTAATAATAATTCACTGACATCGTGAATCACTAAAACGCTTTCGAAGTAGTTGTTGCTATATATAATTATACATAATAAATATATTGAAACAACTCTTCCCCCGGAAATCTCGTTTAATTTGTCAAGCGAAGGTGTGCGTGACGCCACATCGTGTTTCTGCCTTTGCAAAAACTCGCTTGAAAAAAAAATCGCCCACAATTCATACATAATGGGATTTGTCATTCATCGACATAAATCATTTTATTTAAGTGGGATTGGTAATTTTCATAAACAAGTTTGGCAACCCTGCTTATTGTGTGCTTGGGTGCCCTGATTTTGGTTTATTAATGAGTGTGTAAATCGTACGTTACACCAATTATCATGATTATTCTCTCTCTATTTTTGCGGCCATTTTTTGCTGGTCGTAACAGATGTAAATTGCAAACTTTAGCATGTGTCGTGTTCATTTATGAAAAATAATTACGTAGTAATTGAGATGGCTAATTTTCGGATATTATTGATCGCAAATGTGCAGTAGTAAATGTTCGATGGTTATGATTTAATAGAGATGTATTTACTAACATTTTGAACATGTTCAATCAAATCAATGGCGGTAGTACTTTATTGCAGATCGACCAAGTTTTTAACCCCGTTTATATTTTCAACACATTGGTTTATAGTTTATATTATTATAGTTTATTATTAATTATATTCTTAGTGGCGTCCTGAATTTATGTCAAGGTCTGGTGATCGTGGGAAAATCAACACATCATGGCGAAATCGTGAACAGGGTGGAGTTTGGAGCGGAACTATGCCACCATTAAATCGTTAACGTTGTATCAGGGGGTATATTTTATATTTATTAACCATAACCTGGCCATTATTCATAATCTACGAACCACTGTCGGTAAGTATTTGTTGACTAGTCAGTCACTGAATAATCAAGGTGAAGGTCATCTTCAACAGTCTCGCGTCTTTGTTCAGCCAACATCTCGTTGGTTGATGTATAATACTGTGACGCTCTACGCTTTCACTTCATTCTTGTTAGGAGATAATTTGGGTATTTTCTTATACTTTCACTCATAACCAGTCCGATAGACTAATTTATTTTAACACAGTCTACAGCTTTGTAATTATCATCACTTCCGGTGACAGTTTTCTGAGGTAAGGACACATGAAATATCTCTCTCCAAAATTCTTTGCCATCTGCTATATTTCTAATACTAAACCTTTCGGAAACTTTATAAATTGAAAGACCACATCTCTATTGTGATACCTAGTTCCTTATTTAGGCCATATTTAATTTATTTGGTTGTATTTTTTACTTCTAAACTGTCCTGTCGGCCTGTACTTTCGAGAAAACTAACGTGAGGTATGACTACCATTTTATCGATATTTTAGTATAAACATGAGCATGTATTGTATGAAACTAAATTATAGAATAATGCATACGGATAAGTAAAGAAATGTTTTGTATTCGAACTAAAATGACATTGCATATATGGCCGATCATAGAATGTTACATGCAGTGATGTGTAGCGACTTTCAGACCCCATATATCTATAGCACTTTGAAGCCATGACCCTGCATTAATTGTAAGACATGCGTATTCATATCGCATTGATATCGTTTATGAAATAAGTGTCATATTTCTGTTGGAAATATTCGAATGTATGTAACTTATGAATTCTGTTAAAACATCACCTTCCGAGGTTACCTTTATTTCATCATGGACTTCGACATGTATAATATCTATTTTCTACCTTGATTCAGAGTGCTGAGTTTTATATTGCGATAGTGTAGACTAGCAAAAGCTGTGTTGTTATTTCACGATAAGTCATAATCATTGGCATGCTGTCGTAAATTTGCCTATTTGGGGCGAATAGTTAGACGAATGCATGATTCCCTGATATCTGATTTATAGATGTGAACCCCCAAGTGGTATTAAAGTTATGTCGAGGGTTTAATAATTTGTTCAATTGGAACGGATAACTGAAACGCTGGCATATACTTATGCCATAAGCTGGGGTCACATTGTAGTTCTATATACATGTATGTAAATAGGTTTATTGCTAGTTTTCAACTGTTGATGAACAGATTGGGTTGAGAATTGTATCTATTATATATTGTGGATGTCTGATTTAAAAATGGATAGGTCTAACGACTCTATATTACATTAATCTAAAACATAGTTGCTTATAGCTTTTGTAACGACCTTCTTTTTTATAGCTAATGTCCATGGATCTGATTATAAGTGTCGTCATGCATTATATATATTGAAACTTACTAATCATAATGATGTTTTCTCAATATGAATAAATGTTATTTGGATACTTCTGTTTTGGTGTTCCCTAAAAGTCCAATATATGTGTTGAGTTTTGAGATGTATTTAAATCTAAAAAACGTGTACACTACTGACAGGCCGAACCCATTTTAGGAAAGTTATGGTGATTTAGGATGGTAGTTGTTGACTTGTCAATGGCAGCCATCCTGGATTGCCATAGTTTATGTCGACCGACTTTAAAATGAACCTCGAGATGAGCCAGGGTGGAGTTCTAGGACCAAGTTTATTCAAGCTAGGGTTCCTAGAATGTCCTCATGTTATGAGACTTCATAAAACTTTAAAAACAACTATCGAAACAGCAAACGATAGGGTCGGTTTGTTACAAATGGCGCCCAACGTTGTGGTTAAAATAATCGCATGATTAAATTTAATAATACATTGTTCTTGTTTTTTCATGGTCATTAAAACCAGCCTTGTCTAATTACATTTTCATATTATGTAATGGCTACATCTTCCATTGTCAGATTAAAATTATTTAATGATTTTTTCTAGTAATTGTTTACAGAACCATCCTAATGATGCATGATTATATTTATAATATGTTTGTATAAAATTGCGTTATCTGGCATGTATTAGGATACGAAATTTCTAATTATTTTAATTCAAATTCTCTAAATTCCACAAATCGATATAAAGGTTGGTCAACCGCTTTTGATACTTTGGATTTTTATATATTTTTTTTATAGTAAAAGCTGACAAGCTTTCTTTTGGTACTTATGATTTTCATTATTTTTTTATTCCGTATACTGTCAGGATAATGAGATTGTGGTTTTGAATTGATTTATTTTGTGTAAAATGTGTCTATTTGAATTTTTTCTGCTGCAGAAAAGGGTACCCTGAACAGCGGATTCTATGCATAAATGGGTTATTTTCAATAAGGAAATATATAATAAATGTGCCATGTAATTAATGGGGTTCTGGTAACCTAGCCTTGTAGTACACCATATTTCGATTTTTTTTTTTTTTTTTGGGGAACACCAAAAAGATATTACCTTGTAAACATGCACTTATATTGTAAGTTTTTTTCGATTACAGGTTGGCAGACGAAATAAACACACCGGAAGTCCGGCAGGGGGTAAAGTCAGCACCTCCCTGTCGTATAGTTGCTGACATGTAAATAGTTAATTTGATACAACTTATTTGTATCACATTTTGTATTTTTTCATATACTCATGTATTCAAGTTTGAGTTTCAGGATAAATGCTCTGGCGATACTGGTCTTCAAGGTGGTACACCATACTTTCATCCGGAAATTAATATCGCGAATCAACATGCATTGATGTCTATACTTACATTGAACCCGGTCTACGCAATCTGAATAAATTGAACTATCATTCGTGCAACTATCATTCGTGCTACATATCCATCCTTGGTCAACAACATTGGAGCACTCGTGGAACTTTCATCTGTTTCGTTCAAATGCAGCAATCTAAATTCCATGGACATCAACTACTATCGACTTGATGCTCAACTTGAGAGATTTTCTGCAACTGGCCTGTCAACTCTGGAGACATCAGTATATGGACTTGTTTTGTTGTTGTTTTTTTTGTGTTTTTTTGTATATGATATATTAGTTTATTACTATTGCTATCATGCATTGATTGTAGGTCAGTGTTGACTAGACATGTCATTGTAATAATTATCGGACAGGTGCGTCGTGGGAAATAGAAATTATGTTGGCTCTGTAAATTATGTTGGCTTTCAGCAAAAGAGCAGAGTTATGTTTTAATGATTATATTGTTTCATTGTGTTAAAAACAACATGGTAACCTTTATATTGTAATATTTAACATGTTTATTGGGACAAAAACTAGTCATTCGGTCTCAAGATGATATGTTATTGCCTTGTATATTTATATGTAAATGTAAAGATTGTCTTTATGACAATTATTTGATAGGGTGTCTATTCTCAAAATACTGGCTCTAAATTTATTGTATAAAATGTATTTTGAATTTGTTATATTGTAGACAGTGCTGATTAATCTGTTGATTACATCAGTATTTACTTAGAACCGAATTGTTTCAAAGGAATAGAACACCGCCATATTATATGTCAACATTTATTCTGGCTAGAAATTGAGAAATGGTCATTGTGAAAGATGGGTTTCAGTATGTGTGATGTAGATAGGACAGAATTGTGGTTGTGCTTTATTCTAATGACTTAATTTTGATATATTGTATGTTAGTCTAACTGTTTTTGAGGGAGACATAGGATGGGCTTGTAATTTTAGACATCCTGGGTGTCCCTTGCTTACTGTTGAATTCCGTGGTTCTTTATTACTTTCATGTTTATTTTTTTGAAATTATCTCCCTTTAAAAAAAATGTTGTGTGCCAACATTTTTTTTCCCTTGGGGAGGAGGTTGTGTGAGGCTCCACACTTTCACTTCATTTTTGTTAGGAGATAATTTGGGTATTTTCTTATACTTTCACTCATAACCAGTCCGATAGACTAATTTATTTTAACACAGTCTACAGCTTTGTAATTATCATCACTTCCGGTGACAGTTTTCTGAGGTAAGGACACATGAAATATCTCTCTCCAAAATTTTTTGCCATCTGCTATATTTCTAATAATAAACCTTTCGGAAACTTTATAAATTGAAAGACCACATCTCTATCGTGAAACCTAGTTCCTTATTTAGGCCATATTTAATTTATTTGGTTGTATTTTTTACTTCTAAACTGTCCTGTCGGCCTGTACTTTCGAGAAAACTAACGTGAGGTATGACTACTATTTTATCGATATTTTAGTATAAACATGAGCATGTATTGTATGAAACTAAATTATAGAATAATGCATACGGATAAGTAAAGAAATGTGTTGTATTCGAACTAAAATGACATTGCATATATGGCCGATCATAGAATGTTACATGCAGTGATGTGTAGCGACTTTCAGACCCCATATATATATAGCACTTTGAAGCCATGACCCTGCATTAATTGTAAGACATGCGTATTCATATCGCATTGATATCGTTTATGAAATAAGTGTCATATTTCTGTTGGAAATATTCGAATGTATGTAACTTATGAATTCTGTTAAAACATCACCTTCCGAGGTTACCTTTATTTCATCATGGACTTCGACATGTATAATATCTATTTTCTACCTTGATTCAGAGTGCTGAGTTTTATACTGCGATAGTGTAGACTAGCAAAAGCTGTGTTGTTATTTCACGATAAGTCATAATCATTGGCATGCTGTCGTAAATTTGCCTATTTGGGGCGAATAGTTAGACGAATGCATGATTCCCTGATATTATCTGATTTATAGATGTGAACCACCAAGTGGTATTAAAATTATGCCGAGGGTTTAATAATTTGTTCAATTAGAACGGATAACTAAAACGCTGGCATATACTTATCCATAAGCTGGGGTCACATTGTAGTTCTATATACATGTATGTACTTGGGTATATTGCTAGTTTTCGACTGTTGATGAACAGATTGGGTAGAGAATTGTATCTATTATATATTGTGGATGTCTGATTTAAAAATGGATAGGTCTAACGACTCTATATTACATTAATCTAAAACATAGTTGCTTATAGCTTTTGTAACTATCTTCTTTTTTATAGCTAATGTCCATGGATCTGATTATAAGTGTCGTCATGCATTATATATATTGAAACTTACTAATCATAATGATTTTTTCTCAATATGAATAAATGTTATTTGGATACTTCTGTTTTGGTGTTCCCTAAAAGTCCAATATATATGTGTTGAGTTTTGAGATGTATTTAAATCTAAAAGACGTGTACACTACTGACAGGCCGAACCCATTTTAGGAAAGTTATGGTGATTTAGGATGGTAGTTGTTGACTTGTCAATGGCAGCCATCCTGGATTGCCATAATTTATGTCGACCGACTTTAAAATGAACCCCGAGATGAGCCAGGGTGGAGTTCTAGGACCAAGTTTATTCAAGCTAGGGTTCCTAGAATGTCCTCATGTTATGAGACTTCATAAAACTTTAAAAACAACTATCGAAACAGCAAACGATAGGGTCGGTTTGTTACAATACGATCGTGAAGACAGAGTATTCAGTTTGGTTGTTAACAACAAGGGAAACAAACCAGGCTGTGGTAGTTCTATTCAGTTGACCATAGTTCTACCATTCATCCTCTTTTGGTATATACATATTGTCATGTATGCTTTTCATATAGAAGTTATCTCCCTTGTCTGTAATTACTCCATTTGCATTGCGTGAAATGGTTCCTTTGTGAAATGAGTTTCATCTTAATTTGTCGACTGACAGACAACAAGAGAAGTTTATTTAAGTGGTTAAAGAGAGGTTTGAATATATAAGTATTTGTTTTACTGTATTAAGCAGGAAATGTACATGCTTTTGTTATTAATTTGTTTGAAATATTTTAAAGGGACACCCAGCAATATTGAAGTGTCCATTTCACGCATTTGAGCCTCGATTTATAAAACCGGTTCAGTGTAATTAAATGAAAAGTGAAGTTTTTATTGGTTTTTCTCATGCCATAGTACGTTTAGGATATTATTAGCGTGATATTGATTCTAATCAACCATTAGTAATAAGACAAATGCAATTTGCTTAACACTATTTATAATAGTTATAGTAATATCTACCGTTAATAATGTAAATGCTATGTGTTGACATCTTGGCGTTTGGAATGTAAATGCGAGGTGTTTATATTTAAGCGGTTTATTTCAGTAATTCAAGATGCCTAAGCGACAATCGGCAAGACCGTCGAAGATCCCGTATGCGAGTAAAGGACCATCTAAGGCGCAGGGAAAAGGGGCACCTGCCGGGAATAAGGCCACAGACACGCGCACAGAGGACGCCGTGGTTTCACAGGAGTTGGTAGACGAGTAGACGAGATAGTGAAGAAAGCGACGCCCCAGATTGCAGCGTCAATTCGTTCGGTTAGGGAGGAGGAGGTCCAGGCCAGCGGGGAAGACCAGTGGGTACATGACCCGAATGGCGACTCAGAGGGTAATGTCATTGGAATAATTAGTGTTTTTTTCGGAATTAGGGGCAAATGTAGGGTCGCCGACGCGACTATACATTTCAACGGAGAGTTTGTTGACATGGGTTTGCTTCTCCCGATTAGGTGCTCAGCGCTATGGCGGCCTTGGGTGGAAACTCTATGACGAGCAGTTTCGGCTGAAAAAAGCGAGGGACCCAAGTGCTCTTTGGGGTGTGGTCGACCAAGAATTGTGGCTCTTATTTATGTGTAATGCAACTACGCCAAATGTAAACCAGAAAGTCGTTCGTAAATGCTATGACTTCAATAATAGTTGGTGTATTAAAACTGAATGCGGTTTCAAGAAGATGTGTTTGCGTTGTTCGGACAATCACCCTTCCTGGCGTTGCAA
This sequence comes from Cyrtodaria siliqua, assembly GCA_037043455.1. Classification (NCBI taxonomy): domain Eukaryota; kingdom Metazoa; phylum Mollusca; class Bivalvia; order Adapedonta; family Hiatellidae; genus Cyrtodaria; species Cyrtodaria siliqua. Next base: position 166,517 of record JAWPHD010004182.1, on the reverse strand, counting down.
CATTGGGGTAACTCAACATAACAAAATGTTTAATTTTAGGTCTGGCGGTGGAGGTCAACAAGGCTTCAGGTCTCGTTTCCCTACTCCATCGGAAAGCCATTCCACCCGTCCTGCTCTCCGGGCCAGTACACCAGTGCGAAGTTCATCAAGGGGTTTCCCAAGATATTCCGGCCCGAGGCCACACGCCTAATAAAATTGATCCTTTAATTAGTCTTTTGGATTCTTATCCCGATATAGATATTAAAACCGAATTAATAATGGGTTTTACCATTGGTTTTGATTTACACTATTCTGGGCCAGGACAGGCTTCTGAATGTAATAATCTAGTATCAGTCAAAAATAACGAAAAACGGGCACTGATATTAGTTTTGAAAGAAGTCAATTTAGGTCGAATTGCTGACCATTTTTTAAATAAGCCTTTTTCAAATTTAAGATTAACTCCCCACTTAAAGAAAGTGCTACACTTGTTAAAATTCAACAAAATGATAATCAATATTTACAAGTCCTAGCAAAAGACATGCTTGCATAATAAGCAACATTAAAATTGCAACAATATTCTACAATTGTACACTACACTGTCGTAACATACACTGCAGAGTCAGTGCCCACCTCAATAACCTACTGTTAGCTACATTTGCTTTGTTCCTATAAGCTAACCGTTGGTTGTCAGTCTCCAAGACAAATTCCTTACCAAAAACATATCGGTGGAATTTACTGACACCCCACACTATTGCATTTTTACTCCCTTTCGATAACAGACTAGTTACGTTCCCGGGGTAGTAGTTTCCGACTTGCGTAAGCCACGGGGAGACTACACCTATCTTGCTCTTGCAGTAGGAATGCACCCACCCGTATATCGGAGGCATCCGTTCGGATGATAAACTCCTTGTCAAGTTCAGGTAATTCTAGTATTGGGGTTTTGACCAGACTCCCCTTTAAAGAGACAAACGCTCGCTCCTGGCTTTCCCCCCAAGTTATACTATTGGGTTGACCTTTCAGTGTCAAGTCTGACAAAGGTGCAGCTATAGCCGAGAAGTTTGGGATGAACTTCCTGTAAAAACCCGCCAACCCGAAAATGACCTATCTTGTTTCTTTGTCTCGGGTCTTGGTGCATCCTGAATTGCCTTAACCTTGTCGGGGTTGGGTTTCAATTTCTGGTCACTCCCGACAACAGACACTCTATATATGCGTAACCTATGTGACACTTGCTAGGTTTTGCAGTCAGTTTAAACCGGCGTAGCCGTTCCAACAGATTACGTACAGCCTTAATATGGTCTTCAAATGTTGTTGTAAACACCAGGATGTCATCTTCAAAATTGTCTGTGTTGGACAAATCCTTCAAGAGTTTCCTCATCAACCTACATAATGTTGATGTTGCGTGTACGACGCCGAAGGGCATGACCTTGAACTTAAGAAGTCCTTGTGAAGTTTCGAAAGAGGTCATCTCTTAAGCTTGGTCTGAAAGTGGGACTTGCCAGTACCCTTTACTGAGGTCTAACTTCGAGAAATAAGAATATCCCTCAAATTTAGAGAATTCCTCCTCAATATTAGGCATTGGCTATGCATCAAAGATGGTACGTTTATTGAGCTGTCTAAAATCGATGCAGAATCGAATTGACCCATATTTCTTCTGAATAAGTACGACTGGAGATGAAAAAGGGGCGCTTGAAGGTTCGATGACACCCAATTTCAACATGTCTTTCACCTCCTCATCAACAATTGATCGGGAGTGAAATAGAATGGGATACCCCTTAATTCTAACTGGTTCCCCTGATAAGAGTACAATATCAAGTTGCACTCCATCTGTCTGCCCCGGGTTTTCGGACAAGATATCACTGAACTCCGGGAGTAAACTACTCGTCTCTCGTTGCTGCTCTACACTAAGCATGCCCGATATGTCTACATCGGCTGCTGTCTCCTGACCTACACTAGTGGGAAAATACATGGGACTAGTGTCCTCACTACTGCCTTCCTCACTATCCTCAATAACTGCAGCATTAACTACAGTTTACACTACTGGTTGCACATTATCGGTTATACTGATATACTCTTTCAGCATATTCGCATGAAAGGTCTTTAACTTTCCGTTTATCTCGATACGATAATCCATAGTGTTTACTATCCCTCTAACGTAAAATGGACCTTTCCATTGTAATAACAGTTTGTTATTGTCGGTCGTGAGTAACAGTAACACCTGGTCATCTATCTTAAATTTCCTAGCTCTAGCTTTCTGGTCATAGCACCGTTTGTAATTGGTACTTGCCTTAACTAACTGACTTTGAGATATCTTACAAGTCCCCTCTAGTTTCTCCTTCATATCTAAAACATATTGATATGTAGTCTTATCCTCATCACTATCTACTTCACCTGCCCACATCTCTCTAAGAATCCTCATAGGACCTCTAACTGATCTACAGTACAATAACTCAAACGGAGATAATCCTAAACTCTCTTGTGAAACCTCTCTAAATGCAAACAGCAAAACATTGAAAACAGTCTATTAAATCATTTTAGAATTATTTTATCTTTAGAATTCTGTGATTCTTGATTTCAAGAAACTCATTACTCAATGAGTGATACAAATATTCTTAATCTGTTGCTCACAGCAATTAAAAGGCTCATTGTGTTCTTAGAACACATTGAGCTGCATCATAATAGCATGATGTGATGTCATAATAGCATGACGTGATGTCATAATTATCCAGGGTGTGATATCATAATACCAGAAAGTGATGTCATGATAGAAGCAACCATAGGAAATTATGAATGAAGCATTCTGATTGGTTCACTGATAAAAATTGGACCAATGAAACCAGTTAATTGAAAGCTCATTGTATTCTCAGAACACACTGAGGTTTTACTGGACATTGAGTAGTGAGGTTCTTGAAACCCAGAAACACAAAATTCTAATGATAAAATAATTCTAAAATGATTTAATAGACTGTTTGAAATACTTGTCCCAATCTTTGGGTCTCTCTGTACACATACGCCGTAACATTTGGTCCCGTTAATTCGTTCGACTGACCCGTTACATGTACACATAGGGTGATACGTTGTTGTCGTGATTTGACGCAAAGACAATAACCTGCTTACTTCAGCCATAAGTTCTGACGTAAACTATGACCCACAATCAGTCCATAATCGACTCATGAGCTACCTTAAGCACTGTCGTTCTATACTGGGTAGGTACAATTAATTGGTGAAACTGTCTACCACCTTCTCTGTACAATAAACTATTCTTATGTACAAACTTAGAACTACCGGACCCTTTACACTTCTTCACTACACCATCCGTGTTCTTACAAGGACCTAATGACTCGTATTGTGCTTCTATAAACTCCACTTTGGATATGTCACTTACAGCTGCAGGAACCTTTAATGTTCTTTAAGCCTGAGCTTGCTTCTGAACCTGCGCTCTAGTCTCTACTGCATTACTTATGCTACTTCTAAAATCGGACACTACCGGAAGTACGGAACCTTCTATGTTCCCTATCGTTAAATCATACATCGGGTCGTCCATACATAGTGCCTCTGTAGTCCCTTTAAAGAAAGGTGTATCTACATCTATTCTCGCTATTGGCACGTACTCTACCGACTTATTTAACAACATACACGGTGACTGTTTACCTACCAACTGGTCATCCGTAACTAAACTACGCTTAACTACCACAACCGGAAAAAACCTTTATCCCTCATTACAATTACGTCAGTGCCATTCACTCTACGATCTGCCGTTGGAAGATTTGCATACGGAAAGAGACATATTTCGATCTTCGCCATTACGCCATCCGCTTTAACACAACAGCTACTACTCTCGGTTTTAATAACCGGACTATTACTACCTCTGCCTCTACTCTACCACGGTTTTTATCACCTCTACCTCTACCGAAATTCCATGGGTCCCAGTGACCTACTTTGCCACTGACCGTTCCAAGGCGGTAGCCCTATTGTCAGTCCTTTTGTGTTTGTGATGTCGTTTACTTTTATTATTACTTTTGCCTTCTTGTTTGTCTGTTTCCATGTTTGTTTCTGTGTTTTGTGGTTGACTGTCCTCCTTGAATGCTACTTTACCTGTCCGATCTTTTTGTATTTCTTTTGTTAAAACCTTAGTTATGACTACCTACATTGTTGTCCACTCTACTATTGTCACTAAAATAGTCTACGACAGCGGATATTTTCACCGCTTTCCTACACTTATGTGAAGCATGATTCCCATTACAGTGGCGACAACGAATAAAAGGTCAACCTATGTTGTTACCACTATTGCTACCTCCTCTAGCACCCATCGAACTACGTCCACCTCTATAGTTTCCACTCTGGACTTTCTTTTTATTACTATGATCGTCCCCTTGCCTATCTCTAAAAGTTCTGTCTTTCGACACTACATTATGTGTTCCACCTCTATCCTCGGCAAACGGATCTGTTTGTATTGCCATTTTTTTACACTAGCTAGTTTTCTTTCTTTCAGAAATAAGAACAGATCTCTACTACAAACATTGAATAGCTGGTCCCGCAACAAGAAATCTATGAGGCCCTGATAAGTCTGCGCTACCTTCCCTAACTCTAACCACCTATCTAAGTAATTTCTAGACCTACTAATGAACTGAATAAATGACTCGCCTTTCTCAGGCAAACAAGCTCTAAACCGCTTTCTAAAACCTTCCTCAGTTGAATCTTTTTAGCAGAGCATCCTGTAACTTGTCATAGTCAAAAGAATCTACACTAGGTAATCTAGAAAATACATCTAAGGCCTTGTCTCTCAATAACACACTTAAATGAACTTCCCGATTATCTTTGGTCCATTCCTGTAACTCAGCATAACGTTCAAACCGTAACAAGTAACTGTCCATGTTATCTTTGTCAGCATCAAAGTATGGTAACTTCGGACCTTTTAACTTCCCAGAATACACATCTTTCCCTAGAGTTTTACAGTCCTTACTATCTGTCTTAGCTGCTTCCAACTCTAAAGCTAACATGATCAAACGCTGCTTTCTCCATCTCCATCTCTATCCTAGTCTTAGCTAGTCTACCATCCGTTTCGAACCTCTCATGTTCTAACTCTTGCTTCTCCCTTACTATTCTACTTTCTTATTCTAGCTTCCCTGTGGCTAGTCTACTTTCTAATTCTAGCTTCTCTGTGGCTAATCTACTTTCTTCACCTCGCTTCTCTTTAGCTAATCTACTTTCTAATTCCAGCTTATCTTTAGCTAATCTACTTTCTTCATCTCTTTCCTGCTTTGCTAATTCTCTTTCTTAAGTCTAAATTCCCTTTCCCTAGCCTGTTCGTCTCTAACAAAGGTTCTAAGCTCCTCTCCAGTATACCCTAACTCCTTACCCATATCCGTAAGTTCCTTTATGGACGTCATGGTTATAGACATTGTGGAATACTCACTACAATAACTATAATACACACGTCACTAATAATTCTACTCTACTACTACTAATGGTAAGTCACTGTGTCCTCAGTAAATACCTGGGCATCATCATAGGACAAGGTACATACACATTTGAACTAGCGCTAACTACTAACGGTTATGTATAGATAGTATCTAGCTTCCACAAAACATATACACTACATAATTTAGCTATACTTTATATTGGACATAAACCTTAAACAATCATAGAAATGCGTATAGCCTGTACATGTATATTTTCTTCTCCCATCAATATAATTATACTCGAGTGTCACAAAAGAGTAGAACGTCTTGTTCGCCAACCTAATTGGATACTATTGGTATACCAAGGGAGGTAAAACAAACACCAAACTTATGGAGCAAAAGTGCCTCAGACCCAATCGTGTAGACCACTGCGTGGTCGCCCAAACTCCCACTACTCTGAAAACTCTGTCGCAAGATGACCCTAATGGTTGGGGCTAACTCAGGAAAGAATCAATGACGGTGAATGCATTTACATAAGTTTAATGGAACTTTTAAAATATTTTAAACAAATATACAATTATCTAAAGCTCCACTCCGGAGGATTATATCCAAACCGGGATGGCTTATATCCAAACCTGGATGGCTTAGGCTGTAATTATACATACGTTTTAGATGTCGGTTGATAAACATAACAATCTTGCAAAATTACCATAACCCAAACAAATCATTATTTAATAAATATATGTAAACTGTACTAATGATGAGTAGCAATGTATACATATTCTACAACGCCATGTATACGTCATGTACGTCGCTGTTAACCAAAGCCCCTAATACATAATACGTAATAACTCACTGAGTTATACATGCACACATGTATGTCAACTAATGCCCATATTATACAACGCTATGTATACGCGTCGAACATTTATATTAGTAACTCATCTCATTGTTAACTACTGCACCTAATATACAATGATATCAATTCAATCGTGTATTACAATCACTGAGTTATACGCCAACGTTAACTAATGTACCTATTATACAACGTTATCAAATTAATATTGTTTTACAATCAATGATCAATTACAATAATGACATATAAAGTAACTTCAAAATCATATGCTAGTGTCAAGTTAATGTTTGAGAAACCTCAAAGCTAACCGGATGTCGTAACAGCCAACGAAGATGGCGCCGCCCACTGAATACAAATGTACGGTAAAAGTTAATAAAATAAATACTGACTACATTTTGCCTATGAATTTCGCCGTCCAACTCCTGCTCCAAACAAAGCAACTATCAAGAAATCCCGGCCAAAAGTAGAAGACAATGGATTTTATAGCAAACGTTAGGCCCAAACCATTATTTCCCCCGTTCTGTCCGTGACATACGTGGCTAAACTCGCAGTATTAAATTCTACACGAAAGGACCCTTACACAATTTTGCCTATTAAGGAGATAGACCTATACTTTTACATGCATTAGCACAAAACTAAACTTATTAAACGGCCCTTCCGGACAGCACTTCAAATGTGCACGCTTTTCCGAGTTACCTGAATATATCATGGACATTGTGAATTTGTTTCAACTAAACAATGGATTAGAGTGTAACTAACAGGTGCTTACATGGGCTGTGTACGACCAATACGCTCTAACCGTGACATTTTGTGACAATCACCTATCGGTTTGAAAATACTTTTCGTCTCATACATCATCTGGCATACCCACACGGTTCGATTGTTAATGATTTCATCGACTCCGAAATATGTAGAGTGCAATATGCCTCTTTTGACAATGCCATTGTGATGATCAGTGCTCTTGGCCGGGGAGCTTTTTTAGGAAAAATGGACATAAAATCAGCATTTCGACTGTTGCCAGTCAGGCCTTCAGATGTTGAGCTACTGGGTTTTAAGTTGGGGGTGGGGTATGGAATTCTTTTGTGGCATGTGTCTTCCTATGGGTTGTTCGATTTCGTGCTCACTTTTTGAAAATGTTTCGACCTTTTTGGAATGGGCTGTTAAAAGAAGAGCTAAACGAAGTGCTCCATTACTTGGATGACTTTTTGTTTGGGGGCCAAAGGGACTCCAATGATTGCGCCATATTAATGCATTCGTTTAGTCAGTTGTGCTCTGAGCTTGGAGTACCTGTGGCAGATGACAAGACTGTTGGTCCGACGCATGTGCTTATATTCTAAGGTCTTAAAATAGATTCGCTAGAAATGATAGTACGAATTCCAATCGTTAAAGTAGTTGAATTACGATAGCAGTTAAGTTGGGCTTTAGAAAAAATGAAAATTACACTTAAAGCCTTACAGTCACTAACTGGTTTGTTAATTTTTTGTGCACGGGCAATTCCAGCAGCACGTGCATTATGTAGACAGTTTTATGATGCGATGTCGGGGGTTTCAAAACTGCATCACTTTCTACGAATCTCAAAACCCATGAAAGAGGATATGAAAATGTGGTGGTTATTTTTGGACAACTTCAATGGGTCGTGCTACTTTCCAGAGTCTGAATGGGTCAACAGTCTTTATCTGCAAGTATTTACTGATTCTGCAGGCGGGGCTGAATAAGGCTGTGCTGCATTTTTTGCACCTTTTTGGACTTTCTTCCAATGGCCTGAGGCGTGGCGGGGCATACATTTATTGAAGGACGCATCCTTTTTAGAGCTGGTTTCTATAGTTTTGTCACAAAGTAATACGCTCTATGTTGTGTAATGACGTCAGTACTATTTTACTTTCACCAAAATCACATTTGATAATCACGAACCCACCGTCTGATATCTTGTCAAAATCTGCATCTATAAATGTTCTCTTTTGTTTTTTCTCTTTCCCATTCTCTTACGACGGGTTCAAGAAAATAATATATCCTTTACTTAATTTCACACGGACATATCAACACGTTTCGGATAAATGTAAGTTTGGATAAACAAGAAAACATAAGTGGCCAGTCAGTTTCATTCATACACGTATCTACTATTTCGATTGATTGAAGGTTTACCATGTCGGTAAGACTACTACCAGAGAGACTGCATTTAATAATATACAACGATTTAGCAATAGCAAACTGACCAATATCTAATTGAGGTTCTTTCCCTGCAGCGGGACCAGCATTTACAGATATGCTATCAACGGTAGCCAGAGTTTCTACTTTCGTTAAATGTATTACTAAACAAGATGTGTGCTATGTCTTTCGATATTTCAAGATGTCTTAACCAATGAAGCTAACGAAGAATAAAGCGTGTCTCTGCGACTTTTCGTCATATTTACGCAAACTTGACATGTTTGACAAACATATGGCGTTATCCCCGAAATCTATACAACCTAGCTGTAATATTTCAAGATGTGTTAAATCGTCCATTGCCTCAATAATATTTGCAAACCTCTCTTCAAATGTAATATTCCAAATATTAACCTCTTTAAGTGAGCTTGATGATAGTTTTACTGACTGTGTACTCTTCATAATTCTGCAATCATAAAGGGTTAAACTTGCTAAGCTATGTCGGTCATTAAGGGCATTTAGAAACAACATACTTTGTGCACATTAATGTAAAAACATTGTATTATGTTTATTTAAAAAACAGCGATATGGGTCTCTTTTATCAAATATCACATCATAGATATCCAGTTTCCTTAAGCAGTTTATACTCGGAATATTTGGAAATATAAGATTTGGAACATGTCCGTATACTATCAAGTGATTTATCTTTGTTTCACCAGAAAAGGATAAGTGACAATCGTTTGTTATAAGCACTTGTAATTCAGGATTGCGCTTCAGAAAATGTGTCATGAACAACGAGTCTGTATTTCCCTGAACATCAACGCATACTAGCTTGGCAACTTGCGCATTATTCAATATAGGTGGTTCAAAATCTGGTCCAGAATAAGCTAAAATACCAATATCAGTGTCATCTCCAAACCCACTTTTGAAATACGGTCGTTCGAAAACCTTAGCAGGCGTATTTCTTATATGGATTTTGTCTAATGGTTTGCTTGTTTTAATCGTCGTCATCAATTGCTTTAAACAACCGTGTGTTACTCGTATATCTAGGCTATCCATTGATATATGCCTAAATCCATCGAAAGAAAGGTTACGAATGTCTACAATATCAACCTTTCAATCTTCAATTAATACTTGTTGTATTCCATTCCAAATCATTTTGGTATTGGATTCAAAAGCGTTAGAAAGAGTCGATATGCATGTCGACGGTAGTGCTGGGCAGCTGTACGGCGGCAGCTTGTCAGTAATTAACATCCTTGAAATAACTACTTTGACTAAGCTAGTGAAGTTTTTGACTGACTCGAATATATCTTGCCAGCATGCGTGAGTGAGTTCAGTGGATTCAATTACAAGTTGTTCAATGCAGTCTGAATTTGGAAATCTCAATATTGGGTTACTAAATACTGAATTTTGTATCAGAAACATTGTATCACTATTTATGTTTCGAAATATATTTTTTATGTAAGCTGGCATTGTTCTTCCACCAGAACAATCTATAATTTCAACCTTCTTTAGCTTTTTTAAATTACTGCAAGACGATATGAGAGTTGACCATCCATTTTTGGAAGTAATTCTTACACATGTGAAGGATATTTCTTCAATTGAACAACAAACTGGAAATGACGGGCAACAGTCATCTAATACACACTGTTTCATTTTGTTTTTAACGCAGGTTCCTAAGATTAACAACTGAATTAAAAAATGTCTCCCACTGATCCCCATTCATTTCAACCAATTCAAGATCTAATATTTGCACACAATTTAGCTTCGGAAGCTGAAATGTGTGTGCGTATAGGAAACTGAATTTTCAAAATGACAATGACTGTCTTTGACTATCTGCACAAGTCCAGTTACGATCATCGATTATGAATCATTTTAAAGAGTCATGGCATGAAAGCGATAATATAAAGTCAATAATAACGATTTCATGAGTGTATTGGAGGTCAGATAGATCTCCGAGGCTTGTAAATTGCATTGAACTATTTTAACCGATGATGCTGCGAAAGATGAAATAAGGGAACGCCATTTAGGTTTAGCTGTTTAAGATACATCGTTTTATGGGTGAAATTTGGAAGTTCTATTGCACTGTTTCCATAGTCACACTTTTCAATACGTAGGCCGTTCGGTTTTATATCATTCACTTCTTGTAAAAAAACGTTAGTATCTTTTTTAATATCGACTGATGATTTTGAATTATATATATCAAATGTATTAGAGATTGTACGGAGTCAATTACGCGAAACAAGTGAGACCAGCAACTGTCCGGCATTACAACGTGGGATATAATGTGTTAGATATTTTACAGTATCAACTGACATAATGTTGTCATATAGTACAAAGCTTTGTAATGACAAATATGCAAGTGCTGATATCGATTCGATAGAGCAAAGGAAACGCGTAAGCCTGCTTGGTGGAAGTTTGGGGATAATAATGGATAAGGAATTAAACCTGTCGCAATGTTGAAAAAAAAATCATCTTCACTAAAACATCAATACAACTTGCTACTTTTGTTTTTCCAGATTGTAGGCAGAACATTTCGAATTTGTTATACGTGTTGGACTGAAGCCTACTTTTAAATTAAAACTTTCGGTATTTTCACATACAAACATTGATTCACCAATATTTCCATATTTGCCATTTGCTACTGTGATGTCTTGATTGAACTGAACTTCATTCAGAGCTCGGAATAAGGCTCGTTGAGATGACTCGTCCATAACTGTATCAATTATCTCAACAACATCAATATTGCAATCATCAGGAAAACCAAAATATATTTTTTCAAACTACATTGCCAAATACAATATTTTCTCTGACCTTTTGAGAGACGGGAATTTATGGTGTTCTCAGATCGCCAGTGGTTAAATAATTTAATGCAGTGCAGGAAATCATTTCAACGAAGTTCTGGTAAGTTTTCTGTATTTAAAAGCTGGTTCCAATTGTCAGGTGGCATATACACGTTTTCAAATTTGATAGAAAAAAGTGACTCTGTATAAACAGGATCATCTGTAGCTATATTGTTGATTATTTCACATGAACCAACGTAGATATGTTGTAGTGAATTAAGGCATTTCAAAGAGGAGAATAATAATAATTCACGTGTACTGTTTACAAGAATTTTAGTACGGCAATCTACTAAACATACAGGGGACAAATTCTGTGCTTTATGTATCGTATGAATCGATTGTGACCAGCTGTTCTCCTCCATAAACACGTCTTCATTGACAGAGATAAACTATTTGGAATTTCAGAAAACTCTATCGTGTAACCTTTTCCAATGTTGCAAGAACTTATTTCAAACGTGCTTAGATTTTGTACATTTTTGACATAAGTGACAAAGGTCTTCCGCATTAATGCTGTCATTTCAATGCTGTCCAATGAGAGAACTGTTACATTATTTCGTTTGGGTAACGTTATAACAGTACCATCTTAAATATAGACATACTTAGTTTGCATTGCGCATTATTGCATGTTGCATTGTCCTCATACGTGGAGCAGTGTTCTTCGTGCGGTCCCATTGCTTTATGAATTAGCAAATTCATAATTTTGGTGAAGTATCTAAGAAACTCAGAAATGTACAAAAGTCAACCCCACTCATGTCAACGTGTGTTAAATATACTCGTAATAGATGGTGTAGCTTAGGAAAAACTATTTTTGTTTTTAATTCACTTGTTTTAAAATGGCATTTTTTAACTACCAACTTCTCCAAAAATGTCAAAATTGATAAACTTAGAAACAGGCACATAAATTCTCGCGAATACATTGTAAATGTGGAAGTTTTGCTCCAAGACGTACATTGCTCAGTAACAGATTTTCCAGAGTATGCAGGTTAGAAATTGAACTAATAAATGTTGGACTCTTCAAGTTAGAAAGAATCAAGTTTCATCGACGATACAGTTGAATTTGTTTGAAATTCACAATCTTTACAGTTAATCTCTTTTAACGAAACTGTCATCGGAGTTTCAACTTTGTCAATCGAATCAAGTAGTGTCTTCCAATCCAGTGCTGTTATTTGGAGATCGCTCAAATCGATACTTTTACTATGCGTGTTTTGCAACAAACGGAATGCATAGTTTGATAAAGACATGTTGATTGAGTCAATCGTGTAACAGTCTGATTGACCGATTTTCGTCTGCGCTTTATTTTCGTTCAGTAAAGATGTATTTACTATATAAATTTCTTTTATTTCTTTTTGAAGAGGAACAATTAAATTCATTCACGGAAATCGCAGTCCTGAATGACCAGCGAGTTTCTTTTCAACGGTATGTTTATTAAGTAAGCACATTCAGGCCTATATCCTCTCTCAACACCACCCTACTCGTTATATCTGAGTCGCACTTTATTATACGTATGGTCCGCAGATTTGGTATGGATTTCATTCCGCACAGGACGTTATTCCACCTCAAAGCTTGCAGGCTGATATTATACATTGTAACACTGTCTACGTATTGGAGATCTTCAAATGTTATGATATGCCAAGATTGCAGTTTTCTAAAGGTATAGCTTTTAAATGTATTGATTTTTTATGTAAAAAATAGTTTAGTCCATGATTGTTCAGACATGTTCACGCAGTCGATCCGTAACTCTGATGCATTCAGTATAAAAGGACATTCATTAAAAGATTCTCCAAAATCACAATTATCCAACACGAGTGTACTATTATCAGATTATTCTTTCAAATTGTGGCATTTATATTTCAATTAAAGTCATTCATGTCTGAAAGCATTGTCTTACAACATAGATACATTTTGAAATACGTACTTTTTAATTTTTTCTGCTCAGCGAGATTCGTAAACAAACTCTCACAGAATTGCTTGGATAAGAACACGTTTATCGTACAGAAACCCTTCAGCATAACTTGAGCCAGTAATTGTGGAATGACAATTTGAAAGGTGTTCAGGCAACACCACTCGATATCAATCGTTTTCGAATTTCCGAATTTAAGTGAAGAAAACATGTCTGTCCAGGAAGCTTCGTTCATGGTATACTGTTACTTTCATTTGAGACGTGCATTTGACTAAAACGTCACCAAAATCGCACATTCGAAACGTAACTAATATTTCGTTATGTGTATGTTTGTAATAAGTATATTTATTATGTATTTACATACGATTCGGCGTTTCTGTGCCAGCTTTTATGTTTTCAAAAAAACAGTTTTGCATGTTTGTTTGTTGTGATAATGACTCTAGCAAGCTTTCACAGTACGATGTTTTGGGGAAATTACTGATGAGCAGCCTGATCAGCCTGCGAGTTACTCTGCAGAATTAGCCTGCGAGTTGATCCCTCGAGCTACTCGCAGGCTGATCTGGGTTTACAATGGACGCAAAGGCTATTGTAGTCGCCCTTAGCAGGCTAAGAGTAAGTGATAGTTCTAGTTAGAGCCGCTATCCCGCCAACAACAGGCACATTTTAAAACGCAAAACCATTCTTCCAAACTCTATCCATGTGTTGAGGTCATAAACTAATGCATATGTGCCAATAAAAAGTCTAGGTTTATTCATGGATACTTAAAATACCTATAATTCAGAATATGTAAAATGAATATAGAGTTGGTAACTCATAATTCGACTCACAATATGGTGATGTTTTGCCTGTCTGGTTATAGTAGCTATTATAGTTTGGATTCGGAACAATGCCTGGTGGGGTGTTGGGGACTTGACGATCACTGGGCCACAAGCCCACGGATTCGATGTGTTTCAAGTCACAAAGACCAGGTTTTGCTGAAAATATTTTTTATCTGACATGGATTATAATTTATCATGAGACACAATTTTTTGATAGGTCATATATATATTTTCCAAAGCGCAATTTTTCTTGAATAGAATATTCAAATTCAAATGCAGGACTGTCCAATTTAGGAATGAATCAGGGTAATTGTTAATGTAAAATGTACACCCATTCTTTTCATTTCATGCATTAAACTCAACATCGTTCATTTTACTTTTCAGAGATCATTCTCCGCTAAAAATCGTCTATACAAGAAGTCGGTCCCAAACTTCTGGTTTTACACGGACGTTATATCAGATGACATCTGATAAGTGGACCAGGTTGATGGAAAAGGAAGACAGACGACTGAGTTGATATATGAAAGAAACTTAATGAAAAATGTTACATTAAAGATGTTACCTAATAAGGGTTTTATCACATTAGGTCCCTTGTTAGAGGTGTCACACACTCATTTTGCATTATGCTAATACAACTTGGAACGATGTGTTTGGTTAAGCATGAACTGCATTAAATATATGGAATAGGTTATAAAAAATTGAAAATATCTTTTTCTAATAAATTCACCCTGATCTAAGTCATAAATGTCCGATTTTACTTCTTTCAATACATGAATTTGATCGGTCACCAGATTTATAGGGAATGTGGATAATTTCGAACATGTACATAACACTACAATCGATCTTGGAAACATTTTAATTAAAACTAAACACAAAATAAAACTTGGTTAAAATTTGGGATGGTTAAAATTGTGTACTATTGATTTTATGAATATTGAATTCTGCTCAACCCGGGGCTAGAGGGCGTGAGCGGTAGCTAGCATATTTCACTACCGCTCATGAACAGTCTCAATCAAACCGAGACTGCAATATTTCGTATGTGTCGTGCTCGGCCGTTTCCAAAGGTCCATTATCATACTCTTTTTTATAGCACAGTGGCGTTGCTTGTGCAGTGTGGCGGCAGTAAAACGTCTCCCCGCGCTTGCAATCAGTACTGTTATTCATTATCGCTGAGCCCGATACTTACATTTAGTTATCGGTGGTACCTTTTCAATTTCTTTTGTTTTCTTACTTAATTTTTGATTCGGTGGTTCCACTACTCCGGCCGATAAAAGGCTCTGGGTATTGTTTAACCACTCATAGGATATGTTGTCTGCTTTTTAATTTAGTCTATAGTCTTTAGTCTCTTGGCTGTTGCTTGTGATACGCAGGCTTCATAACCAACTGCTCCCAACTAAATTCAATTATGTTTATTTCGCTCTTCGGGGCATTTTATTTTATTAGATACTGGGACCATACTATGTACGACATGGGGAAGAAAGATACTCCATGTCCACCGCCATATGCATGTCATCTTCGGGATGGTTACAATTTGTACTATTGATTTTATGAATATTGAGTTCTGCTCAACCCGGGGCTAGAGGGCGTGAGCGGTAGCGGTACGACTGCAATATTTCTTATGTGTATCGCTCGGCCGTTACCAAAGGCCCATTATCATACTCTTTTTTATGTATGAAAATCAGCTTCCTTTGTGTAAGAATATCAAAGCAAGTGTCGTCTTTGACACTGAGAAATGCGAATTAGTGAATTAAAATTTTATAAATTTGCAAATTAATTACTGAAATCTGAATTCTATGATATATAGTGCTCTTTGACGAATTCTATGACAAATAGTTCTGAATTTATTATCAGTCCGAGTTTATTACAATCATTGAGAAAACATGAAAATACAACGATTATTATTGAAAAATGAATAACATGACGTTCACACGACCGTTCACGCGGTAGTTTCTTAAATGTTTGGATAAAAAGAATAAAAGTGATAAGCATCAGAACTAAAGACTTGTTTTAAATTATCTAAAATGGTAGAATCTAGCACTTTCCAGTTGTAGGGATTTCTGATTTGCTGGATATCTAGTAGAGATTAAAGGGACACTTGACAGCCTAGATTTCTTTAAAACTTGTTAGGTTATTTCATATAAAAATTGCAAAGTGTATTTAAAAACTGTTGGAACATTTCAAATATAATGTTTCTTTATTCAATTGCATCATTAAAATATATTTTAACCTTTTAGTAGAATAACAAAGAACATGTTAACTGTTTAAATTGTATTTATTTTTGTCTACACTCAGCCTTATCATACTTGCACTAACATTCCAATTGCTAATTGCTAGTGCATGTTAAATTTCATATATACAGAATAATGTTACTGGAAGCAGTTTGGTCCTTTTTGATTGTATTAGGTTAACAACGCACTAAGTCATCAACATTGGATAAGGTCCCATTCCATGTTCATTCTTTATTACATTGGGATGATAATATAGGCATGGAACTTCAGAGATTCTAAGTCGTATCTTATACATGCAGTACTGGAGACATATTCTTACACAAATATGTGGTGCAACACTAACATGGTACCCCAGAGACCACTTGTGGAGAGTTGGGACAAAACAATTTGCCAGATGGGGTCATAAGAAAACAACTTTCAGAGTTTATGGTGGGCACAAGCTGGTTTTACACATTTTCCAATTGTTCTCATCATTTCTGTATCAGTATTGTTTTACTTAACTTTTCAGAATAGATGTTGGGAGGGGATTGCACTCTGCCCTTTTCAATAAATAATATCAATATTAATGAAAGGGAGACAACCTAGACTTATGCTATGTTGTCCAGTTTAATGGGATACTTTAAATTATATTATTCTCATATAAAAAGAGCAACATATGATTCTCATATAAAACCTTTTATATGCTAATTAAATAAAAGGAGCTGCATATAAATATTATATTAGCCTCATATGATTCTTATATAAACCTTTTAATTATATAAAAGGAGCTGCATATAATTATTATATAAGTATCATATGATTCTCATATAAAACCTTTTATATGATAATTATATAAAAGGAGCTGCATATAAATATTATATAAGGCTCATATGCTTCTCATATAAAACCTTTTATATGATAATTGTATAAACAGATAAAAGGAGCTGCATATAATTATATAAAACCTTTTATATGATAATTATATAAAAAGAGCTGCATATAATTATTATATAAGGCTCATATGCTTCTCATATAAAACCTTTTATATGATAATTGTATAAAAGGAGCTGCATATAATTATTATATAAGCATCATGTGAGTCTCATATAAAACCTTTTATATGATAATTATATAGAAGGAGCTGCACTAGTTATTATATAATCCTCATATGATTCTCATATAAAACCTTTTATATGATAATTGTATAAAAGGAGCTGCATATAGTTATTATATAAGTATCATATGATTCTCATATAAAACCTTTAATATGATAATTATATAAAAGGAGCTGCATATAATTATATAAAACCTTTTATATGATAATTATATAAAAAAAGCTGCATATAAATATTATATAAGGCTCATATGCTTCTCATATAAAACCTTTTATATGATAATTGTATAAAAGGTGCTGCATATAATTATATAAAACCTTTTATATGATATTTATATAAAAAGAGCTGCATATAATTATTATA
This sequence comes from Cyrtodaria siliqua, assembly GCA_037043455.1. Lineage (NCBI taxonomy): Eukaryota > Metazoa > Mollusca > Bivalvia > Adapedonta > Hiatellidae > Cyrtodaria > Cyrtodaria siliqua. The sequence goes on along the minus strand of JAWPHD010004182.1, from coordinate 148,895 downwards.
TAAGGCTCATATGCTTCTCATATAAAACCTTTTATATGATAATTATATAAAAGGAGCTGCACATAGTTATTGTATAAGTATCATATGATTCTCATATAAAAGGTTTTATATGATAAATATATAAAAGAAGCTGCATATAATTATTATATAAGTATCATATGATTATCATATAAAACCTTTTATATGATAAATTATATAAAAGGAGCTGCATATAATTATTATACAAGTATCATATGATTCTCATATAAAACCTTTTATATGATAAATATATAAAAGGAGCTGCATATAATTATTATATAAGTATCATATGATTCTCATATGATAATTCTATCATATGATTATCATATGCTGCTCCTTTTATATGATCCTCATATGATTCTTATATAATATATATTATATGAGAATCATGTACTGCTCCTTTGATATAAGTTTCAAATAATAGGTATCATATGAGAATCATATAAGAATCATATGTGGCAAAATTGCCTGTGTACAGTTCAAGGTCTCAATGAGTGCTTTTAGAATTTATTTACTTGGAACTATCAACAGGTACATTCGTGTCCCAGGGACACATTTAAATTGATAGTGGTCAAATCTTTCATTCCTAAACATATTTTTAGTTTTAGGTAAGTTTGTACTGACCTAGAGTTTGTGTAAGAACAATGTCTGACACATACATATTCTGCAGTACAATTTAATCTATAATACGACACCACAAACATAAAAGGGTTGACAATAGGTTAGCGCATTGAAATGGTCAGGGCAAAACGGCCTTCAGGTTTAAAGCAGGTATCACGTCAACCTCGAGTTGAGTCATCGGCAGTCGGTGTAAGTATTTATAATATAATCCAAGACGACACCTTCTTATGATGTCGCCTTTGAAGAGTAGTTTGCTTGTGCTACAATACATTTTGCTATACATTAGCCATTGCTACAATAGTTTCCGCTCTCTATTCTCGCTTGCCAGACGGTTCTCTTTGTAAATTCTCTGGTAAGTTATATGGGAAAGAAGCGGGCTGTATTGACAAATCAGATGCATCCGTTTTAATTTCAGGCGTAAATATTAAAGGATCATTACTCGATTGATAATTCATGTGAAGTGTTATTGTTTCTGCCCATTAAAACTCATATTAAATAACTTATTTAAACTTATGACAATATCTTGTAATTAATCATTTCAAAGTAGATATTACATCAATAAAAACACAGTATTTATTAATTATGACTTTCAAAAGGCTTGCCCCCTAACTTGTTTTAGAATTACTTTTTCCTAGACTTTCCTAGAAACCTGAATCATTTATCATCACCAAGCAAAGGGAAATGTGTATGGATAAAGAATTACACGTCGGAATATGTAGACGGTCATGTATGGTTTGGACTTGAAAAATCGGGATGAACCACGTGTAAGGAAGTCATATAGCTTTAGAAAACTCTAGGTGTGATACAAATCGAATTTAACTGTGAAATAAGTAGGGATTTGTTTTACTAATTCTTATTACCGGTAGGCATATTTATTAAATTACGTGAACCTGACTAACGTAACGTTATGGTAAAATACTTCTCCAATTAAAGCATAATACAACATCCCATAACCACAAACAATGGAAAAGAAAACAACATTTAAAAGAAGTAGAATATATTTATTTTATAGATCCATTACATATTTACATCAGCACAATTCAACATTTTCCAAGAACTAAATGGAGGATTAGTCCTCCACCCAATGTTTCAAAAATGCAGACTTTAGCTTTACAATAGAATTGTGTCAAAAATAAATGGTTAACACATTACTCAAACGGCTGTGTGAGGAAAAAGGAGGATTAATCCTCGTCACTCCGCCCGTATTCATGTATTGTAAAAATGATCACATGAAGTTATTTATTTTGAATACTACGCCTTGCACAACAGATTAGAGAAACTCCACTTTGCGACGAATCGAAATTTCGTCTGTGTTGTACTGTATTGACATTTCTCGCCCCATTGAAAATGACAAGCGTTTACCTGGACATGATCAATTTAAAGCCCATCAAGACCCTGATCAAACGTGGCCTTTTGAGAGTCTGCTTGATCAGTTCCGATTGGCCCGAGATTGCCAGCGTATAACTGTTGGCCAATGAAAGCTGAACGTCACCAGATTGATCTGTCAAAATGCATGTCAAACATTTGTTCTGCCCTAATTGTTTCTGCTCGACAACGTGTTATTGTTTTAGATTTATATACCTTCATTTCGTGTCGCGTAGTTAAAAGAAACATGACATTTTCGAAAGAATTGGGTAGCTAGGAAAACATTGACAATAAAGTGGGTTGGAGCGGTGTGCCTTGATAGATAAAAATGTATTCAATGGGATATGACTTTTTTCTCAGTGAAAAAATACCGCAACTGTCACGATTTTCTGTAATAAGCTTTCTGGATGATGAAAATACACATATTCAGATCTTAGGAACTATGAGCTTTTGCAAAATTAATTTAGGCAGGCACTGTAGGTAGACGTGTAATATAAACGGGTCCTGATTAAAGTACCCAGGTGAAATGTACCACCACTTTCGGTCACGTGTTTTATTAATCTGAGCCTTCGCTGACCTTATCAGCCCTTTTTACGATTTTGACATTTCATCTGACTGTGTACATAAAAAGCCACAAAAGCCACACAAAAAAGGCGAGGTCATGATGTATACAAACAGTACTAGTAAGTCGAGTCCTATGTACTTTTTATACACCGCGTGTAGTTAATACACACATTCTTCCCCAGCCGTGTCAACATTGATTGACAGTAGCGTCTCACGAGGTGAACCGTCGAGGTCAGTGGGTGCGGAAATGCCTGGACTTCGCTTGTCACAAAATGGGGAAACTCTAACCTGTTGTGCAAGGCGTAATATCTGTTAGTTGTACATACTTCAGGAATTTCAAAAACAAAATAGAGCATTAATCCTTAAGCTAAACAATCACAATTTAATTGAAGTAGAACATATTAATTTGTATCAATACCTTAACCATTTACTAAGGACAATTCAACATTTTACAGTGTCGATATGGAGGATTCATCCTCCCCTCTTTATCATCTATATTTCGAAAATGCAGATTTCAGCATTAAATTAAAGTATAATTGAAAACAGAGTTAAACAATTACTCAAAACGAAGAACAAGGTGGAATAATCGTCGTCCGATACCCATGTATATTGTTAAATTGAAGACATTAAGTTATTTCATTATGAATATCCATTAGCTGAGCAATAGTTTCAAAAAATGAAATGGAGGAATAATCACCCTCCTATACAATTTCATTTAGAAAATGTAGACTTTAGAAATAAATAGGATTTTTCCATAAAGCGGAGTTAAAACATTACTTATAACTATGTGCGAAGAGAAGGGACGATAAATCCTCGACCCCATATCTATGTATAATTGTAACAAGAGGCCCAATAGGGCAGGCCCAATAGGGCCTGTGGACGCTCTACTTGCTAAAGATAAAGTTTATGTATAAGGGGCCATAACTCTTTCAAATATCATTCAACCGGAACATGGGGATGATATATATGCAACAAGGCTGATCATCCCTGCCAAGTTTCATTGAAATCGAGCCAGAGGTTCAGGAGTGTATTAAAACCTTTAAGGGGCCATAATTCATTCAACCAGAACACGCCAATGACAGGTGCAACTAGGCTTGGTACTGATCATCCCCACCAAGATTCACTGAAATCCGGCAAGGAGTTCAGACGAGACTTATCTGGACAATGTTTGTCTATTTAAACATTTAAAGGGCCATAACTCTGCCAAAAATCTTTCAACCGGAATATGGCGATGGTAACTAGGCTTGGTGCTGATAATCCCTGTAAAGTTTCGTTGAAATATGGCGAGGGGTTCAGGAGAATAGTCCAGACAAAGTTTGTGTATTAAAACCTTTAGAGAACAATAACTCTGCCAAATATCATTCAACCGGAACACGGCGATGAAGTTCGCAACTAGAACTGGAACTGATCATCCGTAAAAAGTTTCGTTAAAATCCGGCCAGTGGTTCAGGAGAACTAGTCGGGGCAAAGTTTGTGTATTAACACCTTTAAAGGGACATAACTCCGCCAAAATCATTCAACCGGAACACGGTGACGATATGTACAACTAGGTTTGGTACTAATCATCCCTGAAAATGTTCACTGAAATCTCGTCTTAATTTAAGGCCAAAATATAACATATTTCAGAAAAAAAAGGGCCATAACTCCGGTGTAAATGGTCCAATCTGGCTGGTTTTCATTGATATTAACAATCTCGTAATGTTTAGTAAAGATAGGATAAAACAATGAAGGCCCTATAGTCTTAACGAGGCAAAACATAGCATTTTTAACTAAATCAAGGGCCACCACTCCGTTGTTACTGGTCCGATCTGGCTGGTTTACGCATTTGTTTGAACTTTCATTGATATTAACAATCTGTTAAAGCTTGATGAAGATCGAATGAAAAATGAAGGCCCTATCGTCTTTACAAGGCAAACTATAACATTTTAAATAAATCAAGGGTCATAACTCCGCTGTTACTGTTTCGATCTAGCTGGTTTTCGAATCTATCCGCGCTTTCATTTATATTAACAACCTGGTCAAGTTTGGTAATGATCGGATGAATAGTGAAGGCCCTATCGTCTTAACAACGCAAAATACAGCATTTTTAAATATCGATCTACCTGGTTTTCGAACTTTTCCGCGCTTTCAGTAATATTTACAATCCGGTAAAGCTTGGTAAAGATCGGATGAAACATTTAAACCCTATAATATAGGTAAAAGTTAACAGAGGACGGACGACGGACAACACACCTTCCCATAAGCTCTGCTGGCCCTTGGTCAGCAGAGCTAAAAATGACGAAATACCACATTAAACAATAGCAAAATGTAAAAGTAATCCTCTATAGTTATTTGAAAAAAAAGAATTTAACATAAATAAGACTAATTCAGCAAGACAAAATAATCCTCCATCGTATTCCATCAATGTTTCTACAATTCAGATTAAGCATTACTCAAATCTGTGTGATATAAAAGCAGGATTAATCCTCACCCATATTCATGTATTGATACTCCACCCTATATCATTACTATTTTACATTTACAACTTAAACATATTTATATGCAATTCCAAATTCTGCAAAAAGAAAAACAAGGAAGAATCATATATGATATACCAAACTATTTCATGAATGCAGTTATAAGCATTAATCCAAATTGTAATCTTCCTTCCATACATTTGGAATGTAAAATAACTGACTGCATAAAGTTTAATACTTTGAAAATGCAGACATTACAGTTAAATAATACAATGGCAAACACTTTTTGTCTACGAAACAAAATGGAGGATTAATCGTCCACCCTATTATATCAATATTTTAAACATGCCGACTTAAAAGGTAATTTAATAGTATACACGTGTAATTTCCAAATTGGCTTATTTTAAATATACAAAAATGAGGATATATCCTACACTTTATAACAGCAGTATTTGAAAATTACAGAGTTAACGCATTTCTCAATATTATGAGCACAGATCAAATAGAGTTAATCCTCCCCTTATATGTACTGTAAATTCGCATCACATGAAGCTATTTGTTTTGGAAGTGGAAGTACAGTTCCCTTTAAAAGATAATACAGACTTTACGCCAACTCCTCAACTCTTAACAAGCATCTGTGATACCTTGACCTGAACATATGATTTCTGTTCCAGTAATACAAATTTAAACTTTACTTCGCTATGAGAAATTAAAGATTAATTCTCGACTGTATAACAAGTAATAGTGTAACACTAGGCGTATTCGACTTTCAAGTTGATGTTCTGTTTATTGATATTCTCTCTCTTTCGTATCGTCCAATCAGACTTCAGTAAACAATTATATTTCAATTGCTTTGATTGGTCAGTCGTTTTGTTGTACTCAATGGAATTGTGTGAAGCAAACACTTAACGCAACCAGTAAATTGTGCCAATCGAATAGACAACTTGTTTTTTCCCTAGACTTTGACTATGTGTTTGACATGGAAAGAAAATATATTCCGGCAAATAAACGTGCTGTAGATCTATGACGTTTTGTTCAATTTATATAATTATCTAACCAAATAAAACGAAGCGTTTTACTAAGGTAAAAACAGCGCGAAAATCAACGCAACTATTTGTGGATTGAACAATAAACGTGTAGTTCACTCTAATGAAAATGAATTAGATACGACATATAGGTGTGCTGAATGCACCCAAACAGTTCAGTTTCGAGAATTGCGAAGGTATTTCTTTGTGTTATAAGACAGAGCCTATGACTGAAGAGAATATTCACCATTAAAAAAAAACGGTCGGTTGCTTCGCTATCACTCTTTCGGGTTGTTAATGAATATTTATCTTCATAGCCCACTTAGTGTTTACCATCGGTTTATCGGTGGTCTCTATATAGGTCACTCTCTTAATGGTGGAGAGCGATGGTAATAGCATATTCATGAATAACTGCTGCAGGTATTTGAAAGTCGAAGACAATTGATTGGTTGGAATAGTCAAAGATAAATTGATTTAGAACCATTTTGAAGTTAAGTCCATTATAATGTCAGCAATATACAATATCAAATCATTAAAATATTAGCAATGTGCACTATTTAAACATATTAAGTATTAACATGTATACAAACAAGAGTGCCAAATTTGCCATGAATCGCTCACCTGATGATGTTCGCAAAGATGAAACATTGTCAAACACGCTTATAATTTCATATCAGAATTAGATCACGCAGTCTCTAGCGCGCCATCTTAAATTCCCGCGTCCGACATAAAATGTTCATGCCCAGTAACTGTATAAATGATATGGTTATAGTGTGGGATCTCAACGGTTTCCAAGTTATGACCCAGGCGATATGAACCTCAGGGATGGGGTTGGACCCCGGACCCAATGCTGTTTGGATGGTTGTATCCGTCTGTTCATGCCTAATAAGTGTATGTTTTATTATAGGGTGGGTATCTCAACGGCTTTCTAGTTATGATTCCCTAGGGGTGGAGACGGGACTTCGGGGCCGATGCTAGTTGGATGGCTGTATCTGTCTGTTCATGCCCAGTAAATGTAAATACTGTTATATGGTTGGTATTTCAACAGTTTCCAAGTTATGACACATGTCCGCATGCGTGGGGATGGAACCCGGCGCCTATGCTGGCTGAATGGTTGTTTCCGTCTGTTCCTGCTTAGTAAGTTTATTCCTCCTCAGTAAGTGTATAACTGTGGTTTCAAAAAAAGAAACTCTTTTAAGTTTTTACTCTTTATAAGCCTGTAAAAAATGTGACCACTTGGATGGAGCCAAATTTGACCCCGGCTTCTCCATTCGAACAAACTTGATAGAAAATCATACGATTATGCTACAGGCAAATATTAGACCTCTAGCTCAGGTATTTTCAGAGAAGAAGCTATTCTTTTTAAAGTTTTTTCTTCAAACATTTGTGTAAAACTGTGACCTTAGGGTGGGGCCAGATTTGACCTCATGGGCTTATGATACTTGCGACATATTAGACCTCTAGCACTATTCAGAGAATAATGTTTTGTAAAGATTTTCCTATGTGCGAAAATTTTACCCACTGGGCGGGGCCAAATTTGACACCGGGGTCAACATTTGAACAAACTTGGTAGAGAACCATAGGCTTATGCTACATGCTAAAGACCTCCAGCTCTTGTAGTTTCGAAGAAGAAACTATTTAAAGAGTTAACTGTATGTAAAACAGTGACTTCTGGGGAGAGGCCAAATTTGATCCCGGGATCACCATTTGAATAACCTTGGTAGAGGACCATAGGCTTATGCTACATGCAAAATATTAGAGCTATGTGCCTTGTCATTTCGAAAGAGATGAATTTTTAAGTTTGTTTTTCCTATCCAAGTCTATGTTAAACCTGCAACATCTCTATATACAACTCTTTGATCCCCGGGGCATGGGCATTTTTGACCCCTGGGGCTTCTTTTGAACATACTTTATAGTACAGGGAACGGCGATCACTAATAAAGAAAAAACTGTCGAAATCTATTCAGCGGTTCTTGAGAAGATGTTTTAAAGTTTCGACCTTTTATGGATGTCACGTTGACCTAATTTTAACCATATTAGAAGCCACTGACCTCAAAACATCCAAGCGGTTTATGCGGAGAAGTCATTTAAGCAAAAGTTAACGAACGGACAGAGGACGACGACGGACGGATAAAATGCAGTCACAATTGCTCACTTTGAGCCTTTGGCTCAGGTGAGCTAAAAAGAAAAAATATAGAGCAAATAAACCATATATAATATACAGAATATTATATAATATACACAATATACACACTACACTAGACGACACTTATCAGTACTCCGATTTAAAATGCTAATAAAATTATCAAATTGATTAATTATTTTCAATTGTATTTGGTGGATCTCTTGAAAATATATTAATGAGATTGTCAAAAATGTACACTCCATTTAAAAGATATGAAATAAAACGAAACGGGGGTACTTATAGTACTAGTCGTCTAGAGTATACATTTGAATGGTAAAAGCTCAATGTGACGTGTTAACTATAAAACAGATTAAAAAAGCTACATTCTATAGCTGATAGAGATGAATGATTAATCATGATAGATTTAATTCACACCAGGCGGACCTGATTATCCTCCACTGGTTTTACATCTAACATCTAGGTTTCATTCCTACCGATTGTGTTATAAATGTACATTAAACTCAATCCAATCACTAGTTTGAGAAGATCAAAAGCTTAATGTTCCTCATTATATCACCTTTATAAATTCTTATCACTCATCTTCTATCCGAATGTGTTAAAGGTCAAGGACAATGTGCTTAAGATACTGCGCAAAGAAGCTGACCAGTTAGTGTTCCTTGATAATTTACAGAACTTTGTAGCGTTTCCAAGGTCTTCCAAATATTGGTGAAAATCGATTTAGTCAAGTTCCGTTAACAAAGTAAAACACTTTGTTTTAAAGTATGTATTAGCAATAATTACTCCGTTGAGTTAGTTGATACTGTACCAATATACATTATTAAAACATTACAAATATACACCATTAAAGGGACACTGTCCGTAAGTAAGAAGAGAGCTATTGATCATGACCAAATAACTGTATGATGTTTATATACATGAAGACATGAGCAAAGACCCAAATAAGGCTGTAATAATATGTTCGTGAGTTTGAAAACAAAACAGTTTTATTTATTGTTTGTAAACAATGTGGGTCCCACAATATTTACAGTTTCTGCTGATCACGTGACATCCCTTAGTGCATTAGGTTTTCTATATAGTGTGTTTTCTATATAGTGTGTTTTGCGTAATATAGAGTGCCCGCTTAGCTCAGTTGGTAACGCTCTCGACTATTGCTCTCTCACTATTATAACCCGCAAGTGTAATCTTAGTTTGGGCTGCGAGTTCACAACTCACGAATATGTACTTCTTTTTTTTTTGTACCGCTATTTAATTCCGTCAAACAGTCTTGTATTTATTTAGTAAATATTCAATAATTGTAAGTGATTAATGTTTGTCAACACAATTAGTACGTGTTTTATAAGCTAAATGTTACGGACATTGCCCCTTTAAAACATTAACCTATTATCAATATACACTATTAAAACATTAAACGTTAACATTATACACTATTAACTGATTACAAGCAAGTATAATAATAATAAAACATAAGGTAAAGATACATCCTTTAAACAATATCTACACACTATACAATTAACATGTCACCAGTTGTCAATCATTTATCCATGTTAACCAATCAAACCAATACTATACCTCCGACAAACAATAGCACGTGCAATAGTATAATAAAGCACGTGCAGCTTTATTATAATATAAACTATTGTCAATATACTCCGACATCAACAATAGGGCGGCGATATCTAACTACTGGCGACATGTTAATTGAACAAACGTTCAATATGACGAGTTGAAGTCGTTTGAATTCATGGTTTATGGAATGACGTCTAACACTGGAAAGAACGACAGCCAACATACAATTCGCAATGACCCAAACCCAATTGTTTTTGGTCAGTAGAGCTAAAAATAGCTGTGGTTCTAAAACATTATAGTATAAAATGCAAGACGTACACCTATTTCTTAACGTACATTATAGCAATATTTAAGTCAATATAGTTTATTATGTACAATGTTGGAAAATTAAACTAGAGCTATCACTAGAGGTGATTAATATCCCCGCTTGGAGACCTGTTTGAATATGTGTGTATCCTCAAAAGGGTACAGATTCTGTATTTTCATATAAATGACCATGATGACCTAAAGAACAAATTTAATGCCAATTATTTGAAGGTGATTAATACTCCATCATTGGTGTCCAGTCAGAATGGGTATCATTTCCTTAATATGGATGCGTGGTAATACTCTGAAGTTCGTGCTGAGCAGAGTCTCAATTACAAATAATTAAAAAATATGTAGAGTATTAAATATTAAATAAGAAAAATGAAAAGAACATATGCAACGATTAACTAATTATCTGTTAAATAACGCGACAAATTATTAAAATATTTGGAGACTTAAGTAAAAATTAGTGGTGTGTAACCTAGTAAAGGCTGTATTATTAGTGGAGTTTAACCTTATGTGGTTTTCATAATGTATTTTCACACCAAACCAAAAAGGAAAAGTAAATGTTCAACCATACAACCATTATCTGTTAACTAATGCAACGGGACGCAACAGGACGGGACGCGACGTAAATTAGTGGAGTGTAACTTTATGATGTCTTAAAATGCAAAGTGTGTAATTTTTTGAGATTTTCATTATGTATTTTCAGATCATAAAAAAAAGAAAAGGAAAATATGAAACAATTATCTGTTAAATAACAGAACAAATAATTAAAACTTAGTGGAATCGTGGGTAAAATTGGTGGAGTGTAACCTTATGAATCTGTATAGTTAGTGGAATGTAACCTTATGTGGTTTTTCATAATGTATTTTCACAAAATACCAAAAAGGAAAAGCAAATATGCAGCCATGCAACTATTATTTGTTGAAAAATGCAACGGGACGCACGAGATGGGACGTGACACAACGTAAATTAGTGGAGTGTAACCTAACGAGGTCTTAACATTAGTAGTGTGTAGCTTTATGAGGTTGCCATTATGTATTTTAACGTCATAAAACAAGAAAAAGAACATATGCAACCATTATCTGTTAAACAGGACAAATAATTAACAAGAGATGTCACTGTAAGTGACAAATGCCCCCGTAGTGGTTTGTGAATATATGAACGATATGTTTATGCAAACAGCTCAAAATGTGACGACATCATCCGTTTGTTTATAAATATTCATGGGCATAATGGTATGATCAGGTGAAAGTTCAGCAAAACTGGAAGGTGACCGATGACAAAGTTATACACCCGACACAACCAATATGACTTCATTCAAATACAGGGTTATAAGGCATCTTCTGACCTCTAAGTGTGAACTTTACCTTGAAGCTACGGACCTGGGTTTTGCGCATGACACATCATCTTGTTCTGGTGAACATTTCTGCCAGGTTCTATATAAAATTCCCTCAACGGATGACACAATTATGGACCGAACACGACTTACATAACTTCAATCAAACACAGGGATATATGACATAATTATTCTGACCTCTACGTGTGACCTTGACTTTGAAGCTACCGACCTCGATTTTTCTCGTGACACTTGTCGTGGTGAACATTTATGCCAAGTTATTTGAAAATCCCACCATGAATGTCAGAATTATTTACCGGACATGAAATATGGAAGCAAAATAACTTCTTTTTGACCTTTGGCCTCCAAGTGTGACATTGACTTTGAAGCTACCGATTTTGCGCGTAACACGTCATCTTGTTGTGATGAACACTTGTGGCAGGTTATTTGAAAATCTCTCCCTGAATGTCACTGTTATTTACCGGACACGAAATATGGACACGAAAGTACTTCTTTTTGACATTTGGAGCTACGGACCTGGAATGTGGATGTGACTCATCCTCTTGTTGTGGTGAACACTTGTGCCAGGTTATTTGAAAATCCTTCTATGAATGTCATGTTATTTGCCGGACACGATTATACGGACGAACGGACGGACGGACTGACTGACGGACGGTGCGACTATTATATTACACCCTTCGGGGGCATAACAACTTGATGGAAATTGTATGTAAAATTTAGTGAAGTGTAACCTTATGAAGTAAGTAAGTAATTTCTTTATTTATAGAGGGTGACTATAGTCTGTATAATTAGTGAAATGTAACCTTATGTGGTTTTCATAATGTATTTTAAAATCATACCAAAAATAAAAGGAAAATATGCAACCATGTAAATATTATCTGCTAAATAATAAGACGCGACGCGACGGGACAGGACGCGACGGACAAAGTGATTCCTATATCGCCCACTTCTTCGAAGCGGGGGTATAAACAAAAGTTTAAAATGAGACATTATAATATTAATTTGATTGTAAACAACATTCGGTACAAAAATATTGACAATATTAACACTAGAAGAGGTGTTCAAATTATAACTTAACACTTTCATTTTGTACCTGAATCACATTAATCTTGACATTCTCGCCGATTATGTTCATTTTAATGTCAAGTCTACTGATTCCTTCGGTCTAAAACATTATGACGCGAACTATTGTCTGTTTCCTATTTTGCTGCATCCGTATTTTTGAAATGGGTAGAGAATGATGTGTTGTAGCAAACATGTTAAATTATGAAAATAACTGCAATATAAATTTAAAAAAATAATGCTTGTAAATTGTCGTTTAAGGTTTTAGTACTCTGATATTTCCATGACTGGACGTAAAAAAGTGGAATATGCACTTTTTGCTATTTGTCGTTTTTCACGATTTCAGTGGAAATTAATATGAAATGCGACTTTGAAAATGCCCAAATTCATGACAATTCTAGTTCGAAACATCAGCTGCAAGCATTTTTATAATTTCAGCTTCTATAAAAGTAAGTTCCATTACTTTCTTATAGGAAAAGACAGAACAAATATATAACTTAATATGTAGGGGCAAAGCACAGACATATGCAAAATTTAATAATGATGAAAAAAAATAAAATGTTTTCACCAAAGATATCTTTATATGGTATATGGTAATACAGTAACAATAACTATTCATTTGTTGGGTTACAAAATATGAATAAATTGCTTATTTTGGTTAATTTTTAAAATCATAGGTAAAATACGAGCAAACTGACCTATTGTCTGTTAATAATATTTAAAAAAAACAATGATATTTTTGTCTTAAAATTACACACACGATCATAATTAAGTTGAAACACAGTCTTAAACAAGTATGATATACATTTAGTGGAATTATTTGGTTTAAAGTAAAACTCTTCAACAATAGAAACGTATAGGTTTAAAATTTGAAAATTATCTGCACCTAACTCAATATGTAATTTAAGACAAACCGCGTGAAATTGGAGATTATTCTTAAAAGCATACGTTATAAATGACAGTATCACATACATAATTCACGCACGGATACACATACATACACACAACACCTTTTAAGTAAATCTATCAAATTAAGAAGAAAATTGAAACGATGAAATCTGTTTAGAACAAACTATCATTAATATATTTTTTGTTTTGTTTTGTTTCAATCAATATTCATGATCATATATGTTTAAGTTCGATTCAGTATTTCAAATTAAATCGAGATTGGATTCACGTTTGTCATGTTAACCGACCTATTATTATTAATTCTACTAATTTCTACTAATTTGTCAAAACCTTTGGACACCGCTGATAGTGTAGCTAGTGGTAGATCTATCTTCAAACATATTGTATGATACATTCTCTCACCAAAACAACTGTTTAAGTTAGTAATACATCTATATACAATAACAGTAAAACAATAAAGTAACATATACCTAACATACGTGTATAAAACGCAGTTCTATGACTACGTCAACTACTGGAATTATAGTTTCCATATAGTATAGTAATATGAAGACATTCTATATGTAAAACAAATGTATATATTGCTGAATAGTATTCAGCTTGTATAACCCACAAATACTTAATGTTCGTAATACATCCGCGTCTGATAGAACTTTGCGCTGTAAGTTTTACCGTTGGAAGTATATAATGCGCGAGCTAATTTTGTTTTTCTTTCTTCATTTCTATATATAAGAGTCCAAAACTTAGGCAATGTGAGTAAGGATACTTTAAAGATACAGCACTTTTATGCACCTTTTTCAGGAATAATGGTGCTGTATTTCATTCACTAGCGTTTCATACTGCTACATATAATTAGTACTTAACTCTAGAGAAGATTTCCGTACGTATTAATTTCTTAAACCTTTCGTTCTACATTCTCCAGCCTTTAATACTTCTTCTGTGTGACTATAGAGTCCTCTTGAAGTACTACATTTGTGTTTCGAGTATCGTATCATCATTGTCGCCGTGTGTTACTGAGGGAATTGCTCGTCTAAGACGAACAAGCATTGAATCAACGTCAGCTACATCTTTGAATCTATCCATTTTTTCGGTAATCCTTTTGTGTCGAAATCCCAGGTACACATCCGTTATCGCCTTTAAAAGAAAACAAGTATTTAATAAAATGCTTTGGCTAAACAATTATCTAAAGATATTTTGCGGAAACCACTGCCCATCCCATCGCCCGCATGGATAACAAGAAACATAACAAGTCCCGAGTTCGATTTAAACTTGTGACATATGGATGTGGTAACGATAAATGCCGTCATGAATCAATAATAAACTGTAACATTATCATGATTATGCTTAAAAAGTATGACAAGTGAAATAACAGAAACCATATTGAAAATGGGTTTGCAAATTATGAAGGCCTCTTTTGATGGTGATTTTTATGCATTGTAAAGGTTTCAGATTTGCGATTATATGGAGGATTATGTTTTTAAAAAATCTGTAATGTGTCTCCACCCGCACCCGACCTTTCACTCCTTTATTTATAAAAGGAGGAGTAATCCGCCATGAAAAAAATCTTGTTCGTGAAATTGTCCTTCATTTAAATCGTAATATATACTATATATAATAACACCAAATAAACACAAGAAAGGAATCAAGTACAACACAATTTAATTGAAGTCGAACCTATGTATTGTATCGATACATTCGACATTTACATAATGTTACTAATTAGTTTCCTACGGGTGTCACCGGAGAGGGATTCTAGAATTGCTTAACCATTTACATAATGTTACTTATTAGTCCCCTACCGACGTTACCGGAGCGGGATTATAAAATTGCTTTGCCATTTACATAATGTTACTTATCAGTTCCCTACCGATGCAACAGTGGGGGGGGGGGGGGGGGGGGGGGGGGATTATAGAATTGTATAGCCATTTACATAATGTTACTTATTAGTCCCCTACCGGTGTAACAGAAAGAGGGTTATGGAATTGCTTAGCCATTAACATCATGTTAATTATTAGTTCCCTACCGGTCTAACCGGAGAGGAATTATACAATTGGTTAGCCATTAACATAATGTTACTTATTAGTTCCCCACCTGTGTAACCGGATAGAGATTATAGAATTGCTTATTCATTTACATAATGTAACTTATTAGTACAGATTATAAAATTGCTTAGCCATTTACATAATGTTACGTATTTAGGCCCTACATGTGTAACCAGAGGCGGATTATAGAATTGCTCAGCCATTTACATTATATTATTTATTAGTCCCCTACCGATGTAACCGGAGGGAATTATAGAATTGCTTAGCCATTTAGATAATGTAACTCATTAGTGCCTACCGGCGTAACCGGAGAGAGATTATAGAATTGCTTAGCCATTTACATAATGTTACTTATTTAGTCCACTATATGTGTAACCAGAGGCGGATTATAGAATTGCTAAGCCATTAACATAATGTTACTTATTAGTTCCCTACCGGTGTAACAAGAGAACGACTATATAATTGCTTAGTCATTTACATAATTTTTTTTTGTTAGTTCCCTACCGATGTAACTGGAAGGGTATTATATAATTGCTTAGCCATTTACATAATGTAATTTATTAGTACCCTACCGGTGTAACCGGAGATGGATTATAGAATCGCTTAGCCAATTACATAATGTTACTTATTTAGTCCACTATATGTGTAACCAGAGGCGGATTATAGAATTGCTAAGCCATTAACATAATGTTACTTATTAGTTCCCTACCGATGCAACCGGAGGAGAATTATATAATTGCTTAGCCATTTACATAATGTTACTAATTAGTCCCCTACTGATGTAACCGGAGGGTGATTATATAATTGCTTAATCAATTACATAATGTTACTAATTAGTCCCTTACCGATGTAACCGGAGGGGGATTATATAATTGCTTAATCACTTACATAATGTTACTAATTAGTCCCCTGCCTATTTAACCGGAGGGGATTATATAATTGCTTAGCCATTTAGATAATATTACTAATTAATCCCCAACCGGTGTAACCGGAGGGGGATTATATAATTGCTTAATCATTTACATAATGTTACTAATTAGTCCCCTACCGGTGTAACCGGAGAAGGATTATAGAATTGCTTAATCATTTACATAATGTTACTTATTAGTCCCCTACCGATGTAACCGGAGGGGGATTATATAATTGCTTAGCCATTTACATAATGTTATTAATTAGTCCCCTACCGGTGTAACCGGAGAGGGATTATAGAATTGCTTAATCATTTACATAATGTTACTTATTAGTTCCCTACCGGTGTAACCGGAGATGGATTATACAATTGCCTAATCATTTACATAATATTACTTATTAGTTACCTACCGATGTAACCGGAGGGGGATTATATAATTGCTTAGTCATTTACATATTGTTACTTATTAGTCCCCTACCGGTGTAACCGGAGGGAGGTTATACAATGAATCCAGAGGTATCCGCGATCAGCATACTCTATCGACTATATGGATCCAGAGGTATCCTGAATCAGCCTACTCTATCTATCGAGTATATGATCCATAGGTATTCGGGATCAGCCTACTCTATCAATCGAACATGTGGATTTGGTTGGTTTGGCTTGACCGGAGAATAGACTGCAGTTCATGGTACCGATCGGAAGGCGATGCAATGAGAGTAAGTTACTAACCAACCCTTTCTAGGGGTCGTCTCGGACCTTTACCATGTCAAACACTATATCATAAGACCACCAACAACACAACAGAGGACCTAATCAAGCAGTCCTATAACGCGTTCGGTAACATCCAACTACAGGTACACATGTCTAGATTATTTTTAAAATTGTACTAAAATGCTCTTACGTTTTCTTCAATGATAACAGATACGGTGTCCTCGGAAATGTGACCATGGCAAATGTGTTTCCCATGCAACTTTTCAATGTCTGCCATTAGTTGTCTTTTAATGAGTTGGATATCGTCCGGTGACAAGTTGTTGTTGACCAGGAACCGAGACAGTGGCATACCGCCAAGTACAGGTATATGACGACCGTCCCTTGTAATGTCGTTATATATCTGCAGGAATGCGTTGGTCGTAACAGCATCTATAAATACAAGCTTACTTATTAAGCAGGTATACTGGTATTTCTTTGAATACATTGCGTGCTACACTTTTGATTGCATTTTGATTGCCTTTCAACAATGAATGTGTGCATAAAATATAGAATAATGACAATGTAAAGCTTAGACATAAATGAAATGCCAAAATCACTGTTTCTGTCTTTTGTCGAGAACAACAATACTTTTTAGAATGATACATATATATATATATATAAATGGTATATATTAAAGGAAGATAATTTAAACTCACACTTATATATAAGTATTACTTTTTAACCTACTGTTCTTTTGTGATCATTCAGTCTAATATGTGTGTACAATACTGCCTTAACAAGTGATAGGGGGCGTTATAGGTGTTGTACACTGCAGTACCTCTCATGGTCAGATGCAGTTAAACAGGTCTGCTACTTTTCTCTATTTTCACTATTTATTTATCAATACCTATATATATGGAAGTCATACCTGATGTTCCTGTTTTACTTGCTTTCCCTTTCTGAAACAAATGAAATAAATAAATAAGGATAAACGAAAAAGGTCGTTATGTGACAACAGGATAGTGCATTAGAATCAGATCGCTATCTTCGTATCGTATAAGCGATATCTTGCGTACTACAGGTATTGACGTAAACGTTATCCTTTAGTACGGTGATCCCATCTACTTCGTAGCGAACAGTGACACATTTGCAGATAGTTTCTAAGTGCTTTTTTTTAAGTAGTACATTTTGTTGGCACCTCTTATATTACTCATACAACTTTGGTATTTTTTATCACACATTTGATACTTTGGTTACAGAATGAAATAGAATAACTAAATAACAATAACGCAGTTTACGAAACTGAAAAGGTAAGAATGATAATCGGGTATTACTTTAATAATAGTTTCATGATAAGCCACACCAAAATAAGCACCGTTATTTAAAAATAGCATTGATTAAACCATTCGTACTATGAACCTTTCGGTTCTCGCAATGTACAGATTCCCGGCGGGTGTGTAGCACTCCTAGCAATGTACAAATTCCCCGGGGCTGTGTACCACTCCAATGTACACATTCCAAGGGTGTGTGCACCACTCCAATATACGGATTCCCCGGGGCTGTGTACCACTCCAATGTACAGATTCCCAGGGGATGTGCACCACTCGAATGTACATATTCTCCGGGGGTGTATACCACTCCAATGACATATTCCCTGGTGGTGTGTACGATTCTAGCTATCGGGACTGCCTGATTTATTTCCGAAATCCGCTACTTTGGTTAGGGAAATCGACGATGCAATTCCGATTTCATGCCGTGCAGAAAGGAAATGAGCGAACGAAGATTCGACTGTCATTTGCATATTTATTACACTACCGTTTTAAGATTAATGACATTGCTACACTGCAAGTTAGGTGAAACATAGTATGGTTATTATTTAATAAGAATGCAGTACACAAACGCACTATATTTTTGCGAAAGGTATATGTACTAGTGTTCACTATACACATACTTCATGTTCTCTACATGACAGGTAAAACGTAAGTGAATGAGTAATAGACTCGATGCAGATATGTTATAAGAAATGTTTTGTTTGAATGGTGTTTTACGTCATTTTTAGTACGTGTTAGGAAGTATATGACGGTCGATTTTTTGTGGTAGAGGCAGATAGCCCCATTTTTCCTGGGCAAAACAAGTACTGTATACCTCACGCCATCCGTATGAATCAACACTTTATCACTTAACAAGTCGCGCTCCCAGTGGGATTTAAGAAGGGTATATGCGTTGATTAAATTATGCTATATCCACAAAGTACGAACTCCTGTTGTTGACAGTGAAACTCGATCCAACGAAACTCAATCCGGAAAGTATGAACGCCTGTTGTTGACGGTGGTATATGCAGAGAGTATAAACGCATGCCATTAAAGGATATCAGTAAGTAGAAAATAAAGAGTTATATAGCACTTTGATTGTTGAAAATTAACGGCTTTTGCGATTTCCGCTCAATAAATTTATCATTTATTATCCAGCCTTGATGAAACTTGAGGCAATGTTTGTGTGCATACTATCTCGGTCAAGCTCGATAACCAGCCATATGACACATAATACCGAAGTTATGGCCCTTTAATTTTTGAAAATTGACGATTTGTGTGGTTTCCCTCAATAACTTGAACATTTAAAATTCAATCTTGATGAAACTTCTGGACAATGTTTATGGTCATACTATCTCGGGCAAGTTGATAACATTGTACATGGTCATATAAATAGGATGGCCGGCATATATGGTGCCAATTGTCATGTGTCTTGCTAGTTTTGTGATCGATCAATCAAAAGTTTAAGTTGCATTATTCAAACGATAGTTTGATATTGTTTAACGTATTATTTTCGAATTTATTTTATAAAACGTGTATACGTGCGCACGAGCAGAGAAATACAGTGTCGACCAGTTGGAATCGAACACAGTATTATTTTATGGAAATTTGGTCTATAAACTTCGAAAGTTAAAGGCAACTGGAGGGTTTCCTGGCCATTTTACAAGAAAACAATCAGGAAGTTTGTCTGAAAAGGATACGACCGATTAGTATTACAACGCACTGCATGTTTAGTGATTGACCCCTCTACAGTCAGTCACTACACTTCACTTTTCCCTTGTGCGATGACTGGACAACCTCTTTGGACTCTATGATTGCACCTACTGAAACCCCAGCCAAGGGTGGTAGGTGCATGAGATTTCGTCCCTCGAGTTGTCTGGTCGTACCCTAGATTGGTTTTCTCTTTAGCTGCAACTGCTGTGGTTGTTCAGCACAGTTCTGGATACATCCTGAGATGTTTCTTATTTTGTATTTTATATAGCTTTACAACAACATCTTATAGTGTCTTTTGTTAGTTTTTCTGGATGTGGACTTTATTGTTAGAGCATTTCTTTTTTGTGGGATGTAGTTTTGTTTACACTGTCTTGTCTATTTGGGCGCTGAAGACAGGATAATAGCGAGGATTATGTACACATAAAACCTGTAGGCCGTATTGCCTACTGACCGTTCCAAAGTCGGTTATCCTGTCTTCACCACCCTTTCTGTTGTATTTTGTCTATTTCATTGTATAATTTATTCAATATTGCTCCTTGTTTGTAGTACAGTGCGGACCTACGATGACAATGCGTGTGTTCGCTGTGGTTTCTTTAGATCCCTATATCTCAGTTTTCTACAATTCGAAATGCAGCCTTCACATAACACAGTAAACCCCAAAACACGCAAAATGACAAACATGAATGGCAATGTTAATAAAGAATAAAGGCATATGACATCACAAACACAAACAGGTTGACAATAGGGCTACCGCCTTGGAACGGTCAGCTGGGGGTTTAAACAAGGTTCTAGGGTGCACCAAACCTCACACTTACCCTACTGTCATCCCAATAAAACGGGACAGTGTAAATAAAGAAATCCCCGCCATGAACTATTCTCTAACCAACAAGGCAGCATTAATAGGCAATATAAGTAAAACACAAAGATGCTCGTGTATATATAAATACAAAAAGAACTATAGACTAAAAAGCCACAAAGAAGGTACTCAATGACTTGGAAGAAGCCAGAACATCAAGATAATAAAACATTGAGGGCACGACAAGACAAGATTGCAAACAAACATCAAACGTCACAGTCCTTTTGGACTTTAGGTAGACGTCATCATAGGGTCCACAGACTGTCCGGTCATCGCACAATTAAAGATTAAAGCATAGTGGCGAACTGTAAATGGGTACACCACCAAGCACGCAGTGCGTCGCAAAATGAAAGGGTCATAACCTCGTTTGATAAACTATTTAGCAAAGATAGTATGAAGGTTAACATGACCAAGGATCTTACGACGTTTGTAAATCACGTCACCATAGAAGTCATGTTGTGATAGTCCTTGTCGCAGAAGAGTTCTTAAATGGCTTTTATACTTGGAAATAATATAATACAATTTTGCAAAGGTTTTACGAAGTTTATGGTAACGGTAGCCCTAATGGAGAAGCTTTTTATGTATACAAAGTTTACGAATATTAAAGTCGTCAACTCGAGTACAGGCTCTAGAAAAACGAATAAGTTGAGACATATAGACCCCATAAGAAGTTGTTCGGGGAACATCCCCATCTAAATGTGGATAATTGACAATATCAAAATTAAAATCTTCTCTCTTGTCATGGATTTTGCTAATTATTTCGCCATTTTCAATAGAGAGATATGTAAATCGAGAAAAGTGGCGTTAGTGTCAGAAATATAAGCTTTGTTAAGTTGAAGTTCTTTAGGTGTAAAACGCACATTGTTTGTTGCATTGAGTTGTGTGTGAATTAAAATGTAAATGCCATGTTGTCATTCATATCTAGATCCAAATTAAAAATGAATAACCTACATTCTCATCACAAATGACACATATGCTGCCAAAAAATCCACAGAAAAATGGGGGTCATGTATCTTCTAAGAAAGAACTTGTCTCATGAATGAATGCTCTCTATAAAAATATAAACCCTGAGATGCCAAAATAGTGTATTCATACACTCATTTCCATATAAGAAAAAAAAAATAAAAACGTAAAACTTTACCATGACAATGCTTGAAAAATGTAACGAATAGATCAACAATGTGATATAAACAAAAAAAAGCACTTTAAATTAGTGAAAATGCCTTTTTTTGGCAAAAAGAAATGAAAATTATTTATTGACCTCCCCAGGCGACTACCCCAGGTCGACACTTCCTGTGTTGCAATGGGTGTGCTACACCTTTAGGATATTTAGTATTAACCATA
Source organism: Cyrtodaria siliqua (assembly GCA_037043455.1). NCBI lineage: Eukaryota > Metazoa > Mollusca > Bivalvia > Adapedonta > Hiatellidae > Cyrtodaria > Cyrtodaria siliqua. The sequence continues at coordinate 126,629 of JAWPHD010004182.1, read as the reverse complement.
GTAGAAAAGAAAGGGTTGTCAATGTTCAATTTGCCATCCAGATACCAAGAGGTGTCATTAAAGGCTTCAGTACCATCTGCCTTGGTATCTGGTAAATGACTTAACATTAAAATCTCTTTCACAGCAATATGAAAACAAATCTTCGACAAGCGGTGCACAGTTCGTACCCATAGGGATACCAATTTTTTTTCTATAAACGGTATTTCCATACCTGACGAAAATATTATCTAATAGAAAAATAAGTGATTCACAAATTTTATGGCAAGTCCACATAGTGTAATTGTCCAAAATGCTGTTAGTAAAAAACGCTTTAAAATTGTTACAGGCCAAAGATGTAGTATTTTCTCTAGAAATGATTTTTGAATGAGAGCAATAAGCTTGTCTTTGATAAAGTTTTGTGGTAAAGTTGTATATAATGTAGAAAATCATAATGAAGCTTGGACCCTATGATGAAGCCTACCTAAAGTCTATTGGGACGGTGGCGTTTGATGTTTGTCTATGATCTTTCCTGTCGTGCCCTTAATGGTTATTCTCTTGTTGCTCTGGCTTCTGCCAAGTCATTGAGTACCATCATTGTGGCTTTCTAGGCTATTGTTTTTTTGTATTATATTTACACGAGCATATTTTTGTTTGAATTATATTGTCTATTGATGCTGCCTTGTTGGTTAGAGATTAGATCATGGCGGGGAGTCCTTTATTTACACTGTCCTGTTTTAATGGGATGACAGTAGGGTAAGTTTCAGGTTTGGTGCACCCTAGAACCGGTTTATACCCCCAGTGGCCTACTTTACCACTGACCGTTCCAAGGCGGTAGCCCGATTGTCAACCCTTTTGTGTCGTTTACTTTTATTATTACTTTTGCCTTCTTGTTTGTCTGTTTCCATGTTTGTTTCTGTGTTTTGTGGTTGACTGTCCTCCTAGAATGCTACTTTCCCTGTCCGATATTTTTATATTTCTTTTGACGTTTATTGCAAATGTTATCAAGAACGTCACTTGACTGTTTAATAGACCAAAATAAATTAATCCCAGAGTTTTCAAAAGCTTTAGCACACTATTGTTTAACGTGATCTTTAACGGCAGTAAGACAAGATGTTACAAGTTTGGAGATATTTGTAGTGGTGCAAGAATTAGAATTGGAAATAAAAAGGGCTTTATATGGTAGTTTGCGTAATTTGGGAATCCAATACATCGTTGGAAGTCTATTTTGCTTTTCGTCTGCTCCAGCCTTGAAAATCTTGCACTGAGTGATATGCGTCGAAACAACATTATCATCAATAGATTGCACTGGAGTATACGAATTAGTATTCCCGAGTTTCTGAGATAAAACATTGACGTAATGGAGGCATCAAACAATAATTATATTATTAGCTGCTTTATCAACACGTTAATACTTGTTGCTGAGGGGCTAGATTCTTAGATCGGAGATTGTGCGTGCGTGCGTGCGTGCGTGCGTGCGTGCGTATGTGTGTGTGTGTGTGTGTGGAATGGGTATATCTAGACTAGATATGCAAAGTTTGAGCGCATGCTGTCGACATGTGTAGATAAGTGTAGATAAGCAGGTCAAAAACGACAATCGATCTGGAGTGTATGAACGATTGTCGTTAACGGGGGTACATCATTAGATCGAACGCGAATTGATCTCGACAGTTTGACCGCATGTTGTTAACATGGGTAAATATGCAGGTCAAACGAGGTTCGATCCGGAGATGAGCGCTTGTTGTTAGTACGAGCATATCATCTAAATAGACGAGACTCCATCCGGAGGTATTGACAGGAGTCGAAACAGGATCGAACGAAGAGGAAAGTGACGTCAATGTATAACATTTAAATACTGACAAATTTTATTAGTTTGCATTAAAAATGGCGTAAAATCTAAAAGGTACAGGCACGGTAAACACTGCTGCAATGGAAAAACAATGTATTGAGAAAGCACATTTCGAATGGCATGTTTAAAATGTCATTGTCTAGACTTGATGTTATATGGACGTAGATCTCCCACTGATGCATTGTATTTGCCTATGTCGCACGTATTTTGATTGACATTTGCTGGGTACACATGCACAGTCTAGTATATAATATATTATATTAAACAATTCAACAACGAAGTAAATGCATTACCTTTTTCTTCCGTATGGAGGATACCGTATACAGAAACGGATTCAGTGCCGCATTTATTGGCAAAACAAAGACGATGATCCACGCATACAATTCCAGAGATAGTTCATGCCCACCCAAGGCCATGAAACCTAAAAAAATATGCACACACATATCTTCAAAGTAACTGTGATCATGTAACTACAGTAAGGCGCATGAGAGTTATATTTTTGCAAGAGTATTGATTTACATAGAAAACGGGTCTACCATTGACTATTTCGAAATTGTATTGTCTTATTAAAAACGTCTTTGATATTGATAAACACATTGCATGTCTAATGTCCATTGTGATGAAATGAGACGGTTGACACGTTGTTTCAACTAATATCATACCTTTCTCATGACGTCATCAATATAATTTGACGAATCACTGATCTAGTAAGGTGATGAATACCCCCGCTTAAATGCTAAGTCAACCAAAGGGCCATACTTCTGTAATAAATAAGGCAACCAACAATGGGTGATGTAGAGCGACAAAAGTTCATATATTGTTATGTATATAAGAAGTTTGGGAACAACCCATTCCAAACTGTTTGAGTATTGCAATTAATAAAAATGTGTTACGGGACGCGACACGATGGGACGCGAGGCGACGGGACAACAATGTGTTACGGGTCGGGACTCGACGCGACGGGACGTTACGGACAGCGTGATTACTGTAGAGCCCCAAATTCACTTTGCGAAAGCGGGGGTAGAGGGAACACTCGGTGTTTATCCATTGATAGTAAACTGACTTTACCCCTTTAACTTGTCGTAGTGAGAATCATGTTAACGAGTATTTTGTTGCGCACATCAATACATCTTCTAGTAATGCTTATTGCCTTATTTAATAACTTCATTGTAGAAACATGTAATTTAAATTAAGGTCACATAACTTGATTTGCATGTAGAGACAGAGGATAAATTCCGAATAACATCCTTTGTTTTCACCGAGTGAATATCTCGACATTTTGATTTTTATTAACGAATGCCCGAATGCACTTTCCTAATATTTAACTCTGATGATATCTCTCACCAAATAATGTGTTCCTTGTAGCTTATGAAAAATAAATAGTTTTTCTATTACAAGCTGATTTGTTTTATGCAAATCGAGTAACATTAATGTTTCATAAGAAGGTTAGAAAGTGGGGATATCAAATGAATTGATCTGTCTGTGGCTAGAAATTATGTTGTTTTTTTCCAGAATAATTGAACGTTTGGAGATACTTCTATAATGACAATAGTGGATTTGAAATCGGTTGTACGGACTGAAAACTTTTACTTTATTTTATCAAACGTATACCATTCAGCGTTTTCCTTGCATTATTTATTTATTTATTCTCTTTATTTCCTCTTTACAGAGATTAATATGTGCAAATGTGCAGTGCGCAATAACATGAAATACTTAACGAATGCAATTGTGAATCATGCAGATAACTTATATACAGGAATCAACATTTTCAATTCAATGAACAAATACAACACAAAGAACAATAGATCATTAAAATTATGAAAGATAATAGCATATCATATGTTATACATACACAATAATATTAATTATTAAGATAGATACCTCTACTTTCAATATATATGAAAACAGTTAGTATATATGTCACAATATAACTTACACAAGCAATTATGTAGTCATGTGTCTCTATATCACTCGCAGTTTCAGTTGTTATTGCAAATGTTTTCACTATATCGCTATGTACGATATTTCGCTTTTCGTAAGGCTGTGTCATATAATCTACGTTTAAACAATCGTCACTAAAGCTGTATGCATTTTGTTACGTAAAAATATGCCATAAAATGTAGGTTTAAGCAATCGGAAACAAAGCTGTACGCATATCTGAAGAACATTTCTTGGAGTTCAATTGTATTCAATATATCTGATGATTTTCCGATAACATGCTGAAGAAATGTTTCATTATCATAAGTTTCTAACTCTCTTAGAAGAGCAGTCCCAAATTGGGATACAACCCCGTTGAGGAAAGTTTCACGTAAAGCAAATGTGGCTTGGCAAGCTGTGATTACATGTAAGTAAAAATCAGTTTGTATGGTCTCACACAAGGGACAGATCTGTGCTATTTTCGTTAGAATATCAACCCGTATTTTACTTACAACTACCGAGTTAGCGAGAGTTTGTCTGTCCGGAGCAAATTTCCATACCATCGCTGGGGAGATATTATTATGAACACACACAAATCTGGAGAATGTTTTGTCAATTTGTGTTCTATTCATCCAATTGTGGACGTCTTCATGATATATGACTTTGCTATATATGGTTTTCCATGCTTGTTTTGATGGGAAGACACCAATCTCAGCATAATTATGCAGAAAATGTACCATATCGTACTTTCGAAGGACGTTATAAATATCGGGGATGTACCCCGTTTGTTTATCATCATTTCTTACCAGAAACATTCCCAGTCGATTATTGAAACAAATGTGCTTAGGAAGAAGATTTGTTGGCATACTACACAGTTTTTGCAAAAATCCCAATTTTCGTTTTTCTATAATATCACATTGAATTGTCGACCAACCTAGCATACTCATACACATATCAGTTCTTGTTAATACATCGAAACCTTGAATCTTTTTACAACAAAGTCGGTAAAATCTTTCCAATTTGTCAATGTCTCCTTTCGTTAATTTAAACCACAATTCTGAACCATAAAGTAAAGTTGGCACACACATTTTTCTAATAAGTGAGGCCGATGTTAATGGGTTGAGTTGATGTGGATTCAAACCAAGTGACAGAAGAGAAAATAAAGATGAACATGCCTTTGTGCATGCATTTTTAATTTTATCTTCATTATTAAGTTTGTCATTTATATTTATGCCAACGTGTTTGATATTTCTTACTATTTCTATTTGATCGTGTCCTGGTGTTAAGTTAGGTTGAACCTTTTTTCTGGAGGTATTTCCAAATATTACGATATTGCTTTTTTGGGGGTTTATTATGTATCGCCATCTACAAGTGTATGCATGAACAATGTTGAGCATATTTTTCAAGTTTTCGGGGGATGTGCAAGAGAGCGTCAAGTCATCTGCTAGTGTAGAGTTACCAGCTTTTGTATCTAGTACACATATTCCCAGATTACTGTCAGATAGTTCATGCATTAATCCATCTATAAATAGGTTATACACCCAAGTCGATATGGTTCCTCCCATAATATTATTGATTTTAACCCATCTGTTTAGTTTTAAATGTAAAACTTTTTCAAATAATTTATAATTTGGTGGTAATAACGTTATAGGCCTATACTTTCTTGGATCGGACCTGCTTTTGCTGTTGCCTTTATACACTGGTATGACAACCCATTTTTTGCAATGTTTAGGGAATATTTGTTCATCAATGATTAGGTTAAACAGTAAGGCAAGTGCACAGTTTAAGGAAAGTCTACCTAATTTAAGAGTTTCATTATATATGTTGTCAAACGACGGTGCTTTTCTATATTTTAGAGAGCGCACACGGTTCTCTACATAATCGGCAGTGATGTCCGAGTTCAATTAAGGCGAATCTGGTAAATCATTGTTTGTCTGTTTAATTTTGCGGATTTCTGATTCTATTTTCGTCTTAAAGGAGTCATCAAAGTGATCATACTCCAGAGGGGTATAAACTCCTTCGTAGCAATTTCGAAACTCCTCACAAATACCTTTTTGGTCTCGTATCATTCCATTGCCTGAATCAATTTGAAAACAGGAGGATGCTTTTTTACCCTTTTTATTCTTTACAAGACCCCAAAACAGCGTATTATCACAATCTGCTGTGTTATTAAGATCATCATACAATTCATTTTCTACTTCCTGTATCGCTTGTGATTGTATATTGATAAAGTATCTCTTTAATCGTTTGTATTCCGCATACGATACGTGTATCATTCCTCTTGGTCTACCATTTAATATCCAATTTATCCTGGCATCACGACGCTGGGCTTTATGTGCTAGCTTAACCTCATTATTCCAGTAAGGTTTTGCATGCTTATTATATTTTGATTTAGGGAGTGTTGTATTTGCTGCATACGTCAGTGAAGATACAATCCCGTCATAAAAAGTGTCAATATTTGTTTTTCGAGATTCAACAAAAAAATTGATAAAGTCGCTTGATAGTTGTTTATATAGTTGTCATCTATTTTATGCCACGCTACATTCCTATCTTTTGTGGATATACTTAGATCTGTAACTTTTGCTTCGATTTGAGCATAAATTGGTAGGTGATCTGATACATTAAATAGATCATCATCCAGAACTTTAACTTTAGATATAAGATGACTATTATAGCAGTGTATTAATATATGGTCTAGCATTTTTTCTGTAGCAGAAAATGTGAAACTTGGACCTGTGCGTAGTGGCAGGTGGGCAAGAGATAATAAGGCCTGATCATTTACCAGTATAGATAAACATTTGTCTCTAGATGACAGTTGTAGCGTTGCATAATTCTTTATTTAAATCTGCGTTTAAATCACCTGCGATTATTACTGTTCCGTAATCTGAGTAAGAATCTAAAATAGCATGCAATGTGTTTATTTCATTCTCATAGTCAGTATACTGATAATTAGCAGATGGCAAATATGCACAGATTACAAATATTTTTGAGTTGTCATTTAGGGTTATTTCTTTACCAGTAATTCTTTCTTCGGATAGTTCGTCCATAGTTCTCACTCTAAAACTTAAGCTCTTTTTATATAATATAGAAACACCCCCTTCACCACATTTTAGTGATCCGTATATGTCCATCGAAGAGTCACACTGTGTATGATTGCAATAATTCGAGTGAACACTATCCATAAAGCTAATTAAGTATTGAAGAAATTTATGTTCCGTTATAAGGGCTATATCGATGTCGTATGTCTCTAAAGTTTTACTTAAACTACCAGCAGAGGACATGATGCCTCGTACATTCCACGTATATATGTTTAATGTTTGTTTTGTTTTGTTTTGATACATTTTGAATTTGTGTTAGAAAGTTTTAGTAATCAATATCTGAAATCCGATTTTCGCGTTCATCGTTATCATTATTATAACATTTGGGTTAAATTATGAAGGTAACATGTTATGAAATTAAATCAACTTACCTAATACGCATATAGGGAACCAACAACAAAAGTCCGTTACTATGACGACCGCAAGTGACTTCGCTACTGCAGTATCCACCTCACCTTGTCTTTTGTTGGATTGAATGTTTGACGTTTTTACCGCTTTAAACAACAAACCTTGTACGATTCCAATGACAACGAACAATATCATATTGAAGACAATAAATACACCTACAGAGTACTCCCACCCTTTAGTACTACTGCCAGTGAGTGGAAGAGCAATACATACACCGGAGCTAGAATAAAACTCTCCTTCGAAATACAGATTCATTGTGACAGGAAATACCGCGATAACGACTGCTATTAGCTTAGCAAGCGCACCCAATTTCAGCGACATGGATGGAGTGAGTTTAGAAAACGGAAATCTGACAGATATGTACCTGTCTATTGCAATTAGACAAACAAGCATTGCGGATGATTCACAAGAAAAAGCAGACAGGATCCCGGCAATCTTACATAGTACACTCGTTCGCCATTCCATGTCAGTTGTACCGTATTTTCCTCTGTAATGCACGTCTGCAGAGGCTATAATCAATGTATACAGTCCCATGAAAAGGTCCGATACACCTAAAAAGGTAACAAAAACCGTATAAGAATGCCACCTCTGGATATGATTACTCCGTCTAATATGATAACCAATGGCAAAACTATTTCCAAGCATGGCAAATAATCCTATAATCCAAATGCACAGTTGAAGCAAATCATTATCAATAAGATCTTCGCAAGACGAGATCGTGTTTTTTGGTGAGATACACATACCCAGAGGATTAACTGTTTTCATAAAGCAGCATAAAGCAGAAGAGTCTGTGTAAAGGTGGTCCAATTGTTTGATTCTATTAAAACGTTCATTTTCAAGTTTAACATTTTCTCCACTGATATCTAAATATGACAAGCTAGGGAGGACCTGGAACGATCCCGTCTGTATTTTCAGCGGATTATTATTAAGGTACAGATATTTCAATCTGTTCATGCCTTCAAATGTAGTATTATCTATGGATTTTATACCACAGTATGCAATATGCAAATGCGTGACCTTCTTCAAATCAATAAATGCGCCAGATTCTACAGTAACTAGATGGGTGTTTCCGGTAAGGTTAAGTATTTGCAAGAAGCTTAATCCGCTGAAATCGTTTATTGTTACACGTTCAAGCGTATTGTACGAAAGATCAAGGGTCCGTAAGCTTTTCATAAACTGTAGTGGGTTTTTGCTGTGTGTGTTATTAGTCAAGTTTGACATTATAGCGTTTACACCACACCTTGAGATATTTAAGACCATTAATGACTGAAATACGGATAACTCGCTAAAACGAGGACTCGACACAACTGAATTGCTTAAATCCAAATAACGCACGTGTTTGGCTGTTGCTGTATAATTAACAAAAGGTAAGGTGGAACTGCATCTCATAAAAGCCACGCCAGTACATGCACACTGTGGTGGACATTCAAATCCACAGAGTCGTTCATCGTCCCCATGTGGACACTGTCGTATACCGTCACACACGAAGTCGTGTGGTAGACAAGATCCACTTTCTCTGCAGCTGAACATGCCTTTGCATGCATACGTTTCTAAAACAAAAATAACCCACAACATTTATAAAGATGCTCTGTAAGAGCCATGTTAAAAACAGTTGCTAATAATTATACTAATGTGTTTTTATCTTTTCCGCATGATGTATATTTGTAAATACTGTGTTTATTAGTATCAGAGAGGTATTCCCACTATAAATCAGTAGTGTTATTAAATACTGGGCCTTTGGGATCATCAAGCCCAATATATGTGGATTTTAAGTAGAATACCACTTAAGCCGCTCTAGGGGGCGTCATAGGTGTTGCAACTCATGTTTTCTTGCATACCGGACAAGGATATCCGTCATTTACCGGGGCTAGATATTTCCATCTCACCCTAGGGTCGAGATAAAGTTCATGCACGCACCAACATCCGGTATGCAGGAAAACACGCAAAACGTTAGTAGCTGGCGGCGTCAACGCACAACATGTCTCTGATATGCAAACAAAATAATCGATCATGGGTATTCGGTTCAGATAGGGAATTCCATCCCTCGATATAAGTGTTTTAATCGGAACCTCGGCAAAGAGTCGGTTCGATAAAAACAATTATACCTTGGGTTGGAATTCCCTATCTTCAACTGATAACCACGAAATATTCCTTTAATCTCTCATGAACAGATTAAATAAAACCGGGTCTGTTACTTTTCTCACTTATTTCTGTTTGATGATTACAAGGGATCCCTTTGTGAGTATATGTTGACATTCAAACTAGCATTTGTTTAGTGCTGTGTGGCGGCTGAAAAAAGGTGCCCGGACTACAAATCTGTAGTGCTATTACTTGGTCCTTTGGGATCATCAAGACCAAACTCTGTGGCTTTGAAGTGGAATACCGCTTAAGCCGATGCTAGCGGCGTGATAGGTGGTGAATATTACCTCTCAAGAACAGATTCATAACGACTGTGTATCGCTTTCAGGGTAATTACAAATGTCAATTACATATTCATATATAAGGTGTTACCTATATCTAAAAGTTTACATGTATTGTTGCATGTGTCTCAAAGTGTACATGCATTGTTGCGTGTTTATTATTGATTTGGCCTTGAAGAAAGTTAAAAATAGTATAGATGTAAACACCATTATCTGGTATGCAAACAATTTATTTGAATTCATTTATGATGAAATTTGGACAGTTCTCATTCGATTATTTGTATGCAAATTCATTTGTGATGAGTTTTGGAGCAGTCTTTGGACGATATATAAATAGGCTAGCTCTAGGAGCAGTCCAGCATTTGAGTTTTATTTAGTAAAAAGTTAATTTTGAATTGGATGCTTTTAAAATAAAAAATATATGTGTTAGAGGATTTACTTATTATTGTGCTCATTCAAAATAACAATGAAATTAAATATTTGGACTAAATTGGAAATTAATTTAGACTAAAAGACACTTACTGTTTTGGATTAAAGGGACATTTACTGTTTTGGATTAAAGAGAAACTTATTGTTTTGGATTAAAGAGACAATTACTGTTTTGGATTAAAGAGACAATTACTGTTTTGGATTAAAGATACTTACTTTTTTGGATTAAAGAGACACTTACTGTTTTGGATTAAAGTTCCACTGACACCATTTAAAATGCATATTGTTATATATTTTTATATTTAAATCAATAAAGTGAATTGAATGGTAAAAAAACTAAAATAAAAAAACTTTGAAAAAGAAATACTTGTAAAAACAACAGGTATATTTCCCTTCAAGATGGAGTTACCTCCCCTTCATGTTAATTTTGCCCTATAGATGGCTCTCCACGCTGATGACGTAGATTCTGCCATGCGGAAATTTCCGTGTTGAGGATTTATCATAGACCTACATGGATTGATCATATAACTATTCTGACACAAATAACACGGAGCAAGAATTACTGGACAAAGTGATCGAGAATGAGTTCGTTGTACAGCCTAACATGTATGAGCCACGGCCTGTTGCAAATCAGCAAGCTTATCAGTCGAATCTAAAAGTGATGACCGACTTCGACGCTTTGCCTGATTGCAGAATCGGACATACCGACTGGTAATTATATTTTGTAATCGCGTATGATAATTACGTATTGTTTGCTAATCCATTTAAGTATGACAGGGACGTGAGTAAGTCGAATTACGTTGTCTGTTCTGTAAAATGAAACCGTTCGATGACTGTCTTATCCCATCCACCCATATACAGTAGCATTAGTTTAAATAATTGGTAGGCCTAACATGTATGAAAAATAGTCGAATCGCAATCTCTAGTTTTTATGTCTGCTGTGACAATCGCATCTCCCTTTTTGTTATTGTTTATTGCCGAAGTATGTGTCACTGTGTTGTTGTTTTTTGGCATATAATACCGTCATGTTTTTAGATAAAGTGACCTACTATGACTAAATGAATTCTGGTAACCGTATACAAATGCCTGCTATTGATTTCTTTATTGTAAATCGCCTGTCAAAAACATTTTCATTTTGAAAAACAGTACTTATTTAAAATATGATTTTGCTAGGTCTGCAAAGATTAGTGTTTCTTTCAATTACAGGTGTGGCTGTACCCACGGCAGTGCCATGAAAACATAAAACGACGTTCTGAAATGTTGCAGAGATTATGGGGAATTAGCTTAAAGTGGCAGTCTGCATCGCAGAAACTCGTGTGTTTGAAGGAAACTGCCTCACACCTGAGGTTCTTGAAGTGGCGGGAATTGCAAAATGTTGGTGAAATTTTGAAATGATACTATAACTATATTTGAATATATTCTTACTTGAGAAATAAAACCTTATATTTTACTGTGTTGTATTTTCATTGTTTAGTTTTCTCCAATATATTGTATTTATAAGGCCAGCAGTATTTTAGGATCAACGGATGATGGAACAAAATGTTGTTTCCAAATTAGAATGATTGCGTTGTAAAAAGCTAGAATGCGCACCAAAAGTAATTGTCGTGAAAAAAATAAAAAAAATTAATAGTGCTCTATCTTAGATATAGTATGTTCTAAAACTAAACTGAAACGTTCAATGATTTCTGACAAACAGTTCATTAATTACACACTATACAAGTTTATTATGTCGGGCATCGTATTGACAGGTTTACACAGTGTATGTGACGTCACTGAGCTTTAGCCCAGATATCCCTATTCTATAGAGTTTTATGACTCTCAGCTTCAGTCATGTGGTACCCTTGATGGGCCAACTTGGTGTGACTATTCAGTGGTTTATGACCTTGTTATGCAATAGCTACTGACAGTTTGCCAGTGTTTGTTTATTGTGAATAACCATATTTGTTTCAATGCATACTCGCAATTTAAAAGTTACTTTTTGTGTTGGATAATTATACATGTCACAGCGGATCTATTAGGAAACTACTGTACTGCATTATCCCATCCAACAATAATAATTAATATAATAGATAATACATGTTCTAAACATAAGTGAATCTGAAAGTGGAAATGTTCATTTATAATTTTCATAATGGTTTAAATAGTTTTTTTGTAAAAGTGTAAATTTCACCGTTCACATATAGGATCCATAAGCGAGTCAACTCAAAAGCACCGAAGTTAAAACACAAACAAATAATAACGGCATGGGATATTTATCATGTTTAAATTTCCATTTATGGATGAAATGCCGACTGATAAGTATATGCATATTGTCTTGCAGTTTTCTACAGGATATTTTTCGAGATTTGATAAACTGTCGCCGAAGTGGGAGCTAAAATTAAACCAAACTGACATACTTTTACTTTCGTTCTGGGTTCTTATATATAATCACTTTGAACCCTTTGCTCTCGTGGTATTGCATCCAAACGCAACACAGTGAACCATTTTCCAATAGTTATCTAATATAATAATACAAAATAAGTTGTCACATAAAAATAATAAATATATAGTGTCTTCCCGAAATTACCATGCATTAATACAACAGATAACAACCAGGCCATAAGGTCAATGGATCACGCAAAGTGCGCGCGGAAACTACCGAATTGTTCCGGACTTTCACGAAGACAAATTTGTTTATTAAAATCATCTTTTTCTCCTCTAACTAATATTTTTTGTGGTTGGCAGCTATTCCTAAGTTTTTTCATTAGTATATCGTATATTTATATAAATGGGGTATATTAACTTGGCTGGAGATCTTTAAAGAGACACTTGCTAATGTGAATTAAAGGAACATTGGATAATTTTATTTGGACTTAATTTGGACTGTAAGTGAATACATTATGTAAATCAATTTGTTAATATATTTTCGTGTACTGGTTTTGCTTACTTTCTTGTTACATTTTACTTGTAACAAAGGAAAATAAGCCCCAAGCCCTGGTGGCCATGTTTTTGACGAAAACGTCAGCTGTAGTTTTTTTGCTAAAGAGTCACCTAGTGAATTTTTGAATTCTGACCATTGGTTTCAGAGAAGAAGATTTTTAAAGTTTTTCCTTTCGTTTCCATGTCAACCAGATTTTGCACGGATTGTCTTCATTTAAATATTTTGGTAGAGTGTCACACACAATGATCATTTCTCTGAAGGCTGATCAACATTGGTTCTGCGATTTCAGAGGAGATATCGTTTGAAGCAAAATGTTAACGACTGACGATGGACACCAGGCGGCGGTCACAAAAGGTCACCATGAATGAACCAAAGCTCATCTTTATCAAATGGCTACGGTGAGCTAATAAACCCTCTCCACAAGCGGCCATATGTTTTGACCGAAGGGGTGGACCTGAGCTTTTTTTGGCAGAAAGTCACTTTGTGAAATTATTATGCCACTCCTGTAAAATTATTATGAATTCTGACCATTGGTCTCAGAGGACCGTTTTATATAATTAAACTAGAACCAATTCGACCGCGCGCCATCGCAAATCCACAGGCGTTCTTCAATTCAATCAATTCCCTTTGACCCGCTATCCAATTCTAGGAGAAACCCGGTTTGTGTTGCTTGTTCTTTGAAACTTAGAACTAAAATAATAGTACTTTGTATGCTATTCCGTATGTATTACACTGTTAATGAAAACATGTTTAGGGTATTTGTGTATTTGATCGTTTGACCCCCACCCAGAGCCCCATCGCTGACCCTGTAGCAAATTATGCTTTGTATTCCCATCATCATTAAATTGAGTTTGAGAAAGAAAAAAATAAATAGTTGATCCAATTTACATCCTCCACATCCACACCCAGCCCCTATTTTCTTCCAACATTGGAATTGTTTGATTTGCTTCGTATTTGTCATAGATGGGTACGTATGTATGTGCCAAGTGTGACGTAGGAGAATCATATGTATATACAATATGTACACTGTTAACCTATCATCAAAACACGTATTTGAGACATAAATACAAATATTACCATTCCCCCTTCTCCATCCCCTCCGAATTGCAGACGTCCACATTGTAAACAAAAATCGCTTTACATGTTTTGTTTTCCATAGACGAGTATTTATACCAAGTTATGTGAATATGACCTTCTGACGCCCCTTTCCCGAAAGCCCCCCGTTGCCATAGTCGGAAATGCATGTATACACTGTAATCCCATGTTCATAACGTTTCATTTGAGAAAAAAATAGAAGAGTAGTCCACGGAACACATTTTTAGCATGCCATGTGCTTATTTATATTTGCGAAGTTGCATGAACATACTTTTTAGTAAGATACTTTTGAAGTTATGGCCAGTTATGAGCTCGATAAGGTTGCAGGTTAAAGTTTTATGACTACAACTCTGCCAAAATGAAAGTCAGAGCTATTACTTATGTGTAACGTCATTTCGTGATGTACGATGAAGGTGTGTTTGAAGTTTCATGATTATAGGTCTAAAACTTTTCAAGTTATGTCCAAGGGTAGGTTGCAGGTTAACGCGTGACGGACGGACGGACGAACGGACGTGAAAGACGACGTATAAAGTGATCTCTAAGCGTCTGCCATGCTACGCAAGGGACGCAAACACAACATCTGGGCAGAATACACAGTTTGAAATAATAAAAGCGATATGTTGTTAAATTTTTCATAGACGAGTATTTATACCAAATATATATATTTATATGTAAATGTATGAAACATTAAAGTGTAATTCAATTTTTGTGTATTTGACCTTTTGACGCCCTTTCCCCGGGCCCCACTTGTGACGTAGAATTGAAACAATTATACACTGAAATCATATTAACATAACACTCCATTTGAGACCGAATTCATTGGGACACGGACGACCCTACTGAAAACAATCAAAGAAAACAATCGGTTGAAAGCTGTGGAAGGAGATAAATAGACACAAAAACGTTTCGGGACGGACATGACTATAGCTTTATGTCCCCTCACCATTCGGTGGGTGTGGGAGGGGGGTGGGGGGGGGTGCAGGCGGGGGCATGTACAACTATTTTTCAAAGACGAGTATATTTACGAAGTTATGTTAAGAAATAAAAAATGGAAATATGATGGTGTTATTAACATTTGCTAGCTTATTTTACCAAACGACACACCCTGAGGGCTCCTGGGTGCGGAGTAAAACATAATGTTGCTTTTAATCGCCGTTATCATGTGGGGAAAAGTCATACAATAAGTTAAACGGTTAAATTCCGTTAGGTGGTTAAGGAGGAGATACGGTAACGGCGTTAACAATATACGCTAACGTTTTTTCTCAAAAGGCGGGGGATAGCGGACAATCAGGCATCATTTGTTATGATATTACCTCCCGCTTAAAAAATAATTCTTAAATATGCTTGTTTTATTATAAGCTAAATATCTTACGTATTAGAAAGTACAGTAACAATATTAATTGTATTCGCTCTTTTCTGATGTGATGTTCCCCCACAGTGATATCTCCCATATGCATAATTGAGAATTGTTGAAAACAAATAATCAAACAACTGGCACAATGTCATATTTTTGTAGTAGGCAAAAGTACTCTCATGGCTGATATTACTTTTCCAGACATGTTTTGCTGGTTTAATATATAAAATACCATGCAACGCAGAATTAATTGAATAATATTTATATAAATACTTAAAAGGGGATCCCATGAGAAAATAGATATAAAGGTCGAACAGGACGTGCAGCATTCAACGACCACCGTCAAACAAATGCACGCATATACACAAACAAAAATTATAAAGATGACTAAAAGGCAATACACGACATCACAAACATAAAACAGTTGACAATAGGGCTACCTCAGTGGCAAGTAGGGCCGCTAGGGGTTTAAACCAGGTTCTAGGGTGCACAAAACCTTACTCTTACCCTATTTTCATCCCAAAACAACGGGACAGTGTAAATAAAGATATCCCCGCCATGTTATATTCTCTGATAAACAATGCAGCATTAATAGGCAATATAAGTATAACGCATAAATGATCATGTAAATAAGAATATAAAAAAAGTCTAGAAAGCCACAAAGCAAGCACTCATTAACTTGGCAGAAGCCAGAGCAACACGATACGAACCATTAAGGGTACGACATGACACGATTTAAGACAAAAATGAGATATAGGGTCCTATAGAAACCACAGAGTCCGAACGCAATGGCATCGTAGGTCCGCACTGTACTGCAAACAAGGACTTGATAATACAATGAAAGAGACAAAAAAAAACATAAAGGACGGTGAAGACAGGGTTACATTAGACGCTACCGTCCTTTGAGGATTTAGGTAGACGTCATCATAGGATCCACAATCTGTCCTGTAATCGCACAATCAAAGAGGAAAGAGGATAGTGGCGAACTGTAAATGGGGCAATCACTAAACAAGCTGTAGATTGCAAAACGATAGGGTCATAGGCTCTTTTGATAAACCTTTAAACAAGTCTAATACAGATTGTATGAAAGCGATTATGACGAAGGATCTTACGAAGTTTGTAAATCACATCATCATATAAGTCATTCTGTTATAGTCCTTGTCGCGGAAGTGTTCTTATATTAGTTTTATATTTTAAAAGTATATCAGGTTACGAAAATACAATTTTGCAATGTTTTTCGAAGTTTATGGTTATGGTAGCACTGATGAAGCAGCTTCTTAGTTAAACACAGGTTACGAAATCAATGTTAAAGTCCTCAACTCGACTACAAGCTCTATAAAAACTAATAATTTAAGAAACATAGACCCCAAAATACTAACTAAGTTAGGATAATGAACAACATCTCTTGTCATAAATTTTACTCATTATTTCTCCATTTTCAATAGAGAGATGTAAATCAAGAACAAAAGCGACAGTATCAAAACAATTAGCTTTTTTGAGCTGAAGTTCTTTATGATAGATAGTATTAACCATAGTGAAAAATAAAGGATTGTTAATGTTCAATATGCCATCCAGATATCGGGAGGCTTCAATTACATCTGCTACATCAGACTATCTGGTGAAAGACTCAACGTGAAATCTCTATTATAGAAATACAAAAACAAAAGGCACAAGAGGTCCTGTGGACGCTCTACTGGCTAAAATGGCTCTTATATCAAGGGTTGTCATAATAAAATTCCCATCAGTAATTCTTTTAAAACATTACAAATAAAAAACAACATCACAAAACAACAACACCCACAACAAAAACTTAAACCCTTGACCCTTGCTAACAATTTAAACAAGAGGTTCTAGGTCTATTTTGGTATGGTTATTTAGGGACTTGATGCACAACAATTGTTTAAATATGTTTTGAATGCCTGTAGAGGAGCCCTTTTATGCAGGTAGTCAAAACCCATTTCATATAATTATTGTGCATCGAGTCACTAAATCAGAACTGGGGTTTGTTTGTAGTAAAAACAGATGTCTCCCCTAAAAGAGAAAGGGCTATAAATCCACCAAAAATTATTCATCTGGAACACCACGAAGGTATGTGCAATTAGGCATGGTAATGGTCATCCCTACCAAGTTTCATGGAAATACAGGCAGCGGATCAGGAGAAGAAGTCGGGACAAAGCTTATGTATTAAAACCTTTAAAGGGCCATAACTCCGCCAAAAAATCCTTCAACCGGAACAAGACAATAATATACGCAACCAATATTCGTTGAAAGCCGAAAAGTGGTTGAGGAAGAACTAGTCCGGACAAAGTTTGTGCATTAAAACGTTTTAAAGAGCCATAAGTCCACCAAATACTGACGACGGACTGACGATGGACAAAAGACCATGGCATAAGCCCTACTGACCTTTTGGCCAGTAGAGGTAACAAATCTGAGACAAGAAGTTCACGGTTCGTACCCATAGGGATACCAACACTGTGGATATAAACGGTAGCTCTATACCTGACAAAATTATTATCTAATAAGAAAATGAATGCTTCACAAACTTCTTGGCAAGTCCACATAGTGTAATTGTCTTAACTGCCTTAGTAAAGAACTTTAAGTATTGTTACAGGCCAACAATGTATTTTTTTCTCTGGCGAAAGTTGTTTGAATAAAAGCAATGAGTTTGTCATTGATAAGGTGATGTGGTAATGTTGTATAAAGTATTTTATGTATTAAGCAGACAGTCTATTATAATAGTAAACGTACTTACCGCAGCCTTTTTCATCTTCGCTATGCGGACAGTGTGGTTGACCGTCACACACCAAACGCACGTGTAAACAGAAACTGTCTGGACATTTTACATAGTTTATTGGGCACTGGAAGTTCTCTGTAAGCAGATTGTTCAGAGTTTGGTTAAAGTAGCAAAACAAATATATTCATAAACTAATATTGAAACTATAATAAGAACTTATACATTAAACTATGCATTATTTTTATCGGTATGACGCTCTATGAAAGCAACTGACCTTTTGGTATTACATGCTGAAATGGTCTAAGATGAGTCATTATTGGAACAACATTTATACAAAGGACTTTTACGACAGCCTTCTTACTCGAAATTATCAACGATATTATATAAATGCATTCTTCCAGCATTCCTCGAGCACTGACTTCGGTAACATTGTGTGTTCAACTACATTATCTATATATTTAATTTCTCCGGATAAAGAGATGTACACATATATCTACAATATCACAAACTAATGAAAGGTAATAACATGAAATCAATTACGAATTTACATATTTACATGAAAGCTTTGGGCTTGATACGTCAACATTTGAGTTCATCTCTCTTGTCATAGATTTTACTAATTATTTCTTCATTTTCAGTAGATCGACGTAAATCGAAAAAATGGAAGCGACAGTATCAGAAATATTAGCTTTTATGAGTTGAAGATTTTTAGTATAGATAGTATAAAAGGGAATTTAGGCATACACCAGCTTTATTAATTGGATTTCTGAAAATCTTGGAAAGCGATGAAGGAATTATCAACATTTGATAAACAAAGAAAATATGACCATTTAAATGTAGTTCTAATAGATATATTGTAGCCACCACTTTTAGAACTATGAAGCCGTAGTTTTAAATTACCATAAAAACAATAAAAATAAAAACAAATCTGCAACAAGAGGTGCACAGTCCGTACCCATTGGGATACAAACAAGTTGTCTATAAACGGTAGTTCTATACCTGACGAAAATATTATTTTATAGGGAAAAAAGTGCTTCAAAAACTTCTTGGAAAGTCCACATAGTAAAACTTTCGAAATTGCCTTAGGGAAAAAGAGCGCGTTAATATTATAACGGGCCAAAAATGTATTGTTTCTCTAGAATAAGTGTTCTGTGGTAAGTTTGTATATACATGATATAGTGTTGAAAAGTCATAAGTACTTATCGCTGAAACTTGACGCGTATTGCAAATTTTATTAAGAACGTCCCCTGCATGTTTTAATTGACCACAATACATTAATCCTGGAGTTGTCATACACTTTAGAACAATATTGTTTAACGTGATCTTTAACGGCAATACGACAGGAAGCTAAACGTTTGGAAATGTTTTTAGTTGTGCCGGCACTAGAATTAACAAGAGGTCAATGACGTTGAAGCTCTACTGATTGATTTTGATTTCAGGAAGTAGTCCTTACAGACTTGTTTTTTGAAAATCTATTTTTAACCGTGGCGGCCATCTTGAATTTCCGGCCGACCTGAAATTTTGCTAAGATCAATAAGACATTAAGAGCAACATTCCTGTGAAGTTTCATGAAAATCCGTCAGGTAGTTTCAAAGAAGTAGTCGCTACAAGTTTTCATTATATAACTCTATGTTAACAAAGCAGCCATGTTTAAGGTCAAATCAAAACGATGTTCGACAAGGACCAACATCATGTCATACTGATCATTTTAGAAAAAGTCCCATATCAATATCTCTTATTGTTTTGAAGAAGTAGTCGCTACAAACTTATTTATTTTAAATCTAATTTTAGCTGTGGCGGCCATCTTGAATTTCCGGCCGACCTGGAATTTTTCTAGGATCAACTAGACATCAAGAGCAACATTCCTGTGAAGTTTCATGAACATCCGTCAAGTAGTTTCAGAGGAGTAGTCGCTACAAGTTTTTACTATATAACTCTATGTAACCAAAGATGGCCACTGGCAGCCATGTTTAACGTCGAATCAAAATAATTTTCCACAAGGATCTACATCATGTCATGCTGATCATTTTAGAAAAAGTCCCATATCAATACCTCTTATAGTTTTCAAGAAGTAGTCGCTACAAACTTATTTTTTAAAAATCTATTTTTAGCTGTGACGGCCATCTTGAATTTCTGGCCGACCTGAAATTTTTCTAGGATCAATAAGACATCAAGAGCAACATTCCTGTAAAGTTTCATGACAATCCGCAAAGTAGTTTCAGAGGAGTAGTCGCTACAAGTTTTTACTATATAACTCTATGTAAACAAAGCTGGCCGCTGGCAGCCATGTTTAACGTTGAATCAAAACAATTTTTGACTAGGATCAACATCATGTAATGCTGATCATTTTAGAAAAAGTCCCATATCAATATCACTTATAGTTTTCAAGAAGTAGTCGCTACAATCTTATTTTTTTTAAAATCTATTTTTAGCTGTGACGGCCATCTTGAATTTCCGGCCGACCTGAAAATTTTCTAGGATCAATTAGACATCAAGAGCAACATTCCTGTAAAGTTTCATGACAATCCGCCAAGTAGTTTCAGAGAAGTAGTCGCTACAAGTTTTTACTATATAACTCTATGTAAACAAAGATGGCCGCTGGCAGCCATGTTTAACGTTGAATCAAAACAATTTTTGACTAGGATCAACATCATGTCATGCTGATCATTTTAGAAAAAGTCCCATATCAATATCACTTATAGTTTTCAAGAAGTAGTCGCTACAAACTTGTATTTTAAAACTCTATTTTTAGCTTTGGCGGCCATCTTGGATTTCACATCAACATGAATTTTTTGCTAGGATCAACTAGACTTTATGGGCAACATTTCTGTAAAGTTTCATGAATATCCATCCAGTAGTTTCAGCTGTGAAGTCGCTACAAATAAAAGTTTACGGACAGACAGACGGACAGACGGACAGACGGACGGACGGACGACGGACGCCGCACCACGGCATAAGCTCTGCTGATCTCTGATCAGTAGAGCTAAAAATAAAGGATTTTTGTGTAATTTAGAATCCGAATCCAGTACATAGTTTGAAATGTCGCCCGGCTACAAATCAGTAGTGTTATTACTTACTGTCCTTGGGATCATCAAGCACAATCTTTATGGCTTTAAAGTAGAATATCGCTTAAGCTGGTGCTAGGAGGTGTGAGAGGTATTGCACTTTACATTACCCCTCATGAGCAGACTCAATAAAACCGAGTCTGTTATTTTTGTCTCTTGTTTGTGTTTGTTACTTCCAAGCAATCCACCTCTCAGTATTTATTGACATTCACACTAGAGTTCGTTTAGAGCTGTGTGGCGGCCGTAAAAAAATCGCCCGACTACAAATCAGTAGTGTTATTTTTTATTGGTCTTTCGGGATCATGAAGCCCAATATTTGTGGCTTTAAAGTAGAATATCGCTGAAGCCGGTGCTAGGAGGTGTGATAAATGTTGCACTTAGCGTTACCCCTCATGAACAGACTCAATAAAACGGAGTCTGCTACTTTTATCTCTTATTTGTGTTTGTTGTTTCCAAGGATCCACTTTTCAGTATTTATTGAAAGTGGCGCACCAAGTGATATGCGTGGAAATAACGTCTCCACAGTAGATGGAACTGGAGTATACGAATTAGTGCCACCCGAGTCATCGTTTCATTGCTGTAGACCTAAAGTTATTGGCATGGTTAATTTCGAGGTTAAACATTTTCCGAAAGGAAAATATTTTTTAAAAATAATCAGAGAGTTATGGGCCTTTATAAGATGTATTCATTGTATCATGATGACGATGTGAACACAGTGTTGTTGTTGCACACCTTATACTTTGAAAGTAATTAGCCACAATCACTTGCAAAATGCAATGTGAAGTTAAACCGTTATCAATGGAAACGAATTAAAACAATATAATTCAGAGAGTTATGGTTCTTTATATTAAGATGTATTCATTGGGTCATGCTGAAGATGTGTACAGACTTTTATTGGGTAGACCAAACACTTTAAAAATTACATGTATTGGCAAGGTTAAGTTCAAGGTTAAACCTTTTTTCGAAAGGGACATATTTGAAACAAGAGGGCCAAGTCGACCATAAATCGCTAACCCGACGTAGGTTCAAACAATCAGTTGTTCAATTGTCAATGCAGTACGTCTGAAGTTATTGCCTTTCAAAGTCATCGATCAATCTGGATATTTCACGTTTGTTTATGCAGCAAAATGTAACTTTAGTGTGTACATATTCACACTGACAAGTGTTGTAGATGTAATTTGTAGCATAGTGCATACTGCAAATAATGATTGACAGAAACTACAAAATAACAGCGTTGATTGGATCAACATACAACAAGAAGATAGTACAATGGCGATGGTACGATGGTGATAATGGCGATGTTACGATAGCAACAACGCGATGAACCATCCTACCATCACCATCGTACCATCGCCATCGTACCATCGTAAAATCGCCATCGTACCATCGTGCATCAACTTGTAAACGTCGATAGTGATGGTACGATGGCCCTAACGGTTTGTTCTTAATTTGAAATATAATTGAAAGTATGTTTTCTTAAATTATACGATATCCGACAATATGGCACGGTGGCCGTAAGAGTAATGTCGTCGTTAATTTAATTTGTACTCTGTGGTTCCAGGTTCGAGTTTTTATTGATTGAACTATTTATTATTATTTCAAAGTTCTTTGTGAGTGATGTGACAAAACTAGTTAACCCATTAAACAAACACGTGTTTTGATTCTTTTTCTTCATAACAAAATATTTTAGAAACCTCGCGAAAACATTGTTACAGTACTCAATAATCTTTTGTATCGAAACACTCATCAAATAATTTGCCTTTTAAAAAATCCGGAGGAGGACAACCGGACCTCCCGACTTGGTTTGTCTCGGTGTTTTTTAGACTCTGGCTATGGGCCCGTCGCTTATGCCTCTAGATAAGCGACATACTTGTGTGTGTGTTTATCAAATTTGTTTTTTAGATATGTACGGATTATAATTTTAAATATAGGTTACTAGTTTTATATGTTCAATTGTTTGTGTGTATGTCGCATGTATGACATTACAATGTTGGATTTTTGTTCAGGTCTATGCCTTTGAGTGTTGCGTATTTGAAGGTATTGACTATGTGTATTAGATGTTTTTATCCAAGCAATTTTACTTTGACTCACTAATTTCCTATACAAAACGTTTTCTTTATATACTCGTATTTCTCGTGAGGCGATCTCGACTAATTTTCTTAATTACTGAAGCGATAGCCACCTCTTACTTTAAAAGCGCGCGTGCAAAACCTGTATATATAAAAAAAAATATATATATATAATCCCAGCCTAGCAACAATGCCTTATGATATACACCGTTTGTTTTCGTTAAAAGGAATGTATTTATAGGGACTGTGTAGCTTTAAGGAGATTAGCTGGGCACGGACGTATTGTTGAGATTTACATCTTATCCTAGTATTTTTTTTAATTGGTATTGAAAGCTTCTTTGGTATCATTTAGCTCAGTATTTACTTTTATATATGTATTCCATTATTGAAAATCAAAAGTCTTTTTTTTCTGTATCAAAAGAATAAATCTAACTATCGTTTTGATGGAAAATGTTTTTTTGGCATATTTAGATTCCTTTTAATGATATGTTTCTTGTCAGAAAAAAATCTTTATTGCATATTGAATCAATCTGGAGATATTGATAAAAAGCATAAGGTGCTATCTGCTTTACATAAAAGTAGTGTGCGGTAAAAGAAGTTATGTGTATACAACATTGCGGTAAAAGGGGCCATTTTGACAAATAGCACCTTTTCCCCCAAATTGTTACCTCAAAAGCATTGGTTTAAAACATGATAAATGGGGCTAAGTGGCAAATAGCCCATTATTCCTCTAAGCATTTTTACATCTTGTGTATTGCTAATAACCAGTATAATTAGTGTGGACAGATCTGATATCACAATACCTGTTCTGGTATGAAGCAAATTATGTTCTAATTACCTAATGACATTATTCTGTGTTAAACTTGCATTTAAACAGAGATTTTTCAGTGTGAAACATGCTCAATTAAAACAAAACAAAAACAATATTAACTACAATATTCAGCTCCACAAACAAGTACATCCGAACATACAGAATTAAACGAGAATACGTTGCTTACTCGTTCAACCCCACACAAAAGAGCTGATTACCAGAGTCCTACTACAAAAACCATCAAGCAGAAAGAAAAAAGAAATGAAATGCAATGGAAATCTAACAGCCGTAAGAAACTTAGATGTGAAGGCAAACCATACACCTCAACAACAGGAAAAACTGTTGCAAAAAAGTGCTTAAACCACAAAATTGTGCAAAATGCAGGTTTAAGTGTAGCACAAGATTTAATGAAGATGAACGAAAAGCAATGTTTGATCATTACTATGCTCTCCCAAGCTATGAAAGGCAGAGGTGATTTTGTGACATGGTTTCGAAAGCAACACCAAGTCGAAAAAAGACAGGGAAAAGGAGACTTCCTTGAAGTATTTCCTAGGCGTTGGAAATAAGCGTGAACGTGTTTGCAAAGATTGTTTTCTAAAAATACTCGATATCGGTAAGAAAACGGTTTCCTATACATTAGGCAGAAAACAGCATGGGACATTTTGCGGTGTTGATAAATGAAACAAAGTCATTGTTTCTCAACTACACCTTCAACAGCGAAAATTTCATGGAAATCAAAACACAGCATTCTGCTTCTTTACAGAACAAAGTTCGCCCTCAGCATTGGCAAACAACAGATGCAGAAATGGACTTATGCTATTGTTCCAAATTGCCTATTTCAACACAGAAGAAGGCAGACTTAATCAGCCTGTGTACGAAGGGAATAATACCCGGTGACTTTCATGGGTACTTTATGTCTTTGGCGACAAATGCCAAAACAAAAGACACACTACCAGTAGGCTCAGATGATGACGACTCTGAGTAAATGATAAAAAACGGTAGACAGTGGAGTGTAAATAAGAATTATATCGAAATAGTAGTCAAAATAGAACTTGTTATGCAGGCGTATTGTTTCATAGCCATTTCCTATCAGAAAGGTTAAAAAACAGATCACGAATTTGAATTTTATGAAGTACATGGCACCTTTTTCCCTTTAAGGATAAAATGTTTTCACACATTTTGTTTGCAGCAAAAGGGCTATGTGTCAAATAGCACATGTTACTCCATTTTTTCTTTGAAAATTGGTCCGTGGAAAAAGGTGCTAGGTACAAAATTGATTATATTGATTGAAATATTGGTTTCTTATTGGTTAAAATATGATTAATAAATAGTAGAAATATAATCCCAAATATGTGCTTAGTTTCGTTATTTAGAATTGAAATCCTGACTTTTCACAAGACCTTAAATCTTTAAACGCGATTTTCTCGAAATAATGAAAAATGCACATAGCATCTTTTACCTCTTATGGGGCGAAATTCTACTCAGAGCTACCCATACCCAAGTTTTGTTGATAACAAAAAATTATCACAAATAACGGAATAAAATGAAACGAACGGTTTGCTTAAAATTTGATATGTTACCTTATTAAATATTACATTATACCCATATCTACTAGAATGCAAAAAAAAGAAACAATTCTGTTGACAAATAAAACAATGATTTAAAAAATAAACATTTTAAACTTGAAAATGTCAAAACTTTCCCGGCCAACATCCTTAAGCCTCTGCCTCATGTGAGCTAAAATATGAATCATAACTATGGGCCTTTATCAGATGTCGTCAATGGGTCATGCTGTAGAACTGTACACCGTTTCATTGTTCTAGACCGTATACTTTGAGAGTTTGTAAAAGTTAAGTTCCATCTAAAATCATTTTTCAAAGGGAACAATTTAAAAATAAATATGAATCGGAGAGTTATGGGCCTTTATACGACGTATTCATTGGATCATACTAAAAATGTATACAAAGTTTCGTTGTTGTACATCTTATACTTTGAAAGTTGTTAGCGACAATCACGTGTAAGAGGCAAGGTTAAGGCCTTAGTCCAAGTTAAATCTTTTATCAATGGGGAATAAATAAAAATTATTCAGAGAGTTATCGGTCTTTATCAGGTGTAATCATTGGATCATGCTGCAGATGTGTACACAGTTTTATTGGTGTATATGTAATAATTTGAAAGTTCTTAGCCACAATCACTTATGAAAGGCAAGGTTAAGTTGCAGGTTAAACCTGTTTTCAAAGGCGGAATAAATCAAACAAAAGGTCTAATAAGGTCCGTATCGCTCTACTAGCTGTATGGAGTCTGTTGTGGGTTGCGGAGGAGTAAATTAGGTGTTATGGCACTTATGAAAAACCCGTTGCCTACACTGAGCAAAATGGCAGTCGAGCATATAACTTATTGTAACTATGTAGAGGGGCCCCTTTACAGAGGAGGACAAATCCTGTTTTATATATGGTGTGCCTCGAGTCCTTAAATAACCATACCAAATTAGAATTAAATGCATTCACATTTGGAAAAGATATGCAATTTGTTTACCTGATTACCCCCTAGAAAGACCCAGGAGATGGAGCCACATACGGAAACTTTTGTGCATCTGCACATCCTTAACTAAGAAATCCACCACACATGAAATTGAAATCTCAAAGAGTATACAGGGCGAACTTTGTAATTGTAAATAACTGCAAATTCCCCAAATTGTACCCCAGTAGAGGGGCACTTTATGAAGGCGGTGAAACCCGTTTTATTTACTCCCTAAATGACCATATCAAATTAAAACTCTTTTTTTTGCTGGATTACCCCACTAGGGCGTCCCAGTGGATGGAGTCAAAATACCTTATTGCACATTTACACATCCTTAAATAAGAAACACCTCACATGAACTTGATATCTTAAAGGGTATAGAAGTTAACGTCACAACGCAGAAACTATGTAATTTCTCCTGTAGAGCCGCTTTATGCAGGAAGTCACAACCCGTTTTATATATGTTGGGCCTGGAGTCCATCAAGGACCATACCAAATTTGAATCCTGATCATTCACATTTGGACAAGATATGCATTTGTTTTGGCTTTTGACCCGATTACCCCCTAGGGGGCCCCAATGGGTGAATCCAAAATCCATGACATTATTGTGCTTCTACACATCCTAACTAAGAAAAACTCTATGCAATAACTTGAAATCTTAAAGGGTATAGGAGGTGTCATAAAGCCGAAACTCCGAATAGTAAATTACTGCAAGCTTCCCAAGTTGTACCCATGTAGAGGAGCCCTTTATACAGGATGATACAACCCATTTTATAAATGTTGTGCATCGAGTCCCTAATGATCATACCAAAAAAGAATCAAATACATTCCCATTTGGACAAGATATGCACTGTGTTGTGCCTTTACCTGATTTCCCTTTATGGAGCACCCGAGGATAGAGCCAAAATATGAAAACTTATTGCGCATCAACAAATCCTTAACAAAGATATACACCAAACATGAACTTGGAATCTCAAAGGGTACAGACGGAATTAACGTCACAATCCCGAAATGTGTAGTAGTAAATTACTGGAAGTTACCCAAGGCGTACCCCTGTAGACGGGTCCCTTAATGCTGGAGGTCAAGACCAGTTCTATATATGTTGTGCCTAGAGTCCCTAAATGACTATACCAAACTAGAATCGTATAAACCATTCACATCTGGACATGATTAGTAATTTTATGTGAATTTTGACCCGAGTATTCCCACCAGCCTTCCCCGCCCGCCCTCCAGGGGTCCCGATGGGCAGAGCAAAAATACGAGACTTTATTGCGCATTTACACATTCTAACTAAGAAATACACCACACATGGACTAGAGATCTCAAAAGGGTATTTAAGGAGTAAGCGCCATAAGGCCGAAACTCTGTAATAATAAATAACTGAAAGCTCCCCAAATTGTACTCATGTAGAGGGGTCCCTATATGCAGGAGGACAAAACTCGTTTTGTATATGTTTTGCCTCGATCGTGCAAAAATAGAATCAAATTCATTCACATCTGGACAAGATATGTAGTTTTTTTTCTGATTTTTGACCCCAGAAAATCTAGGGCCATAAGTCTGGTGTTACAGGTCCGATCCGGCTGCTTTTCCAACTTGTCCGAGCGTTCATTAATATTAACAATAAGGCAAATTTTGGTAAAAATCAAATAATAAATGAAGGTTCTAGAGTATTCACAATCCGGAAATGACATTTTTCAACAAAGCTGTAACTCCGGTGTATGGCTGGTTTTCGAACTTGTCCGCGTTTTTATTGATATTAAAAATCTGAGCAAGTTTGGTAAAGATCAAATAATAAATGAAGGTCATAGTGTTCACAAGACAGAAAATGGCATTTTTCAAAGAAAAAAAACAAGGGCCATAACTCCGGCGTTATCAATTTGATTCGTCTGGTTTTCAAATTGTCCGAGCTTTCATAGGTATTAACAATCGGTGCAAGTTTGGTAAAGATCAGATAATAAATGAAGGTGCTAGAGTGTTCACAACGACGACGGACAACTCGCCATCCAATAAGCTCTGCTTTGGCCAGTAGAGCTAAACACCTGAATCAGAGAGTTATTTGTCTTTATCAGTTGTATTCATTGATCATGCTGAAGAGGTATACAAAGTTTCATTGTTGTTGATTTTATACTTTGCAAGTTACTAGCCACAATTATTTGTCGTGTAAAAGATAACAGACAGACGGACGGACGGACAACGCCACGACATAGTACACCCTACAGGCGTAGTTGTCTAAGCCTTATTAAATTAATATAATACAGAAGTTGTCTGAGCTTTTTACTAATATAATACCGACCGCCCGACCGAGCTATCCTGCCTCAGTAAAACAATGGCCATAATTCTAATGTTACTGATCCAATCAGGCTGGGTTTCGAACTTGTCCGAGCACCAAATTACATTTAAATAAAGTAATATGTTGTCAATATTGTCATTGATCCTATTACATGAATGGTAGTATTATAGTTTTCTCAAATGTGCACCAAAAAGGTTATTAATGCAAGAACAGAAAGTTAATAATTACCACAGTGATCCAGATGTGTCAAATCTCTACAGCCGTATGGAGCTCCATCAGGCTTGATGTTCAGTAAACATTTGTGGCGAGCAAACATCTTTGTTTTATTGGATTTACACATCATCGTGGGTTCTTCCTTTATCGAGTATGGACCTTCAACATATAGAGTATGGTTTCAAGTTGTATTGTATACATAATCTGGAAATACACATGATATTTTTAATTCGCATTGTATACATAGTTTTAACATAAACATAATAGTTTCAATGTGTATTGTATACATATTTACGCATTTGAGAATGTACTGTCTTTTATCGCCCTCTATGATTTTGTTACGTTTCATCCATGTGCCATTAGTAGGTTTATATTATGCTCTGGACGATACTTGAATTAATACAGAGTTATGGTTATAGCGCTCTGCACTTAATATCATTGCCCTATATCAGTTTAATCCAAGGACAATAATTCCATCGTTATATGGAGCTATTTGATTGGGATTCAAACTTATCTCTCGGGCGAGGGGAGGGTCTGCATGTCTTCATGTGGTGAGCATTGTGTCAAAAGAGAGGACAAATTATTGACCTTATTAAACTAAACGCATATAAGGAATATATGACCTTGATCTTGAAAATACCAACATGGGTGTTGGGTTCTGAAGGTCGTCTTGATCACGCCCGGGAATTGCACCGCCAGCATTGCTTTAGCAATACCGAGAGTTTAAATAATTGTTGTATTGAAACGTGTTTTTTGTTTCAAATATCGAAGAATGTCATACGTAAGCCAATTGAACACATCGACTATTTCCAGTAAGTGGGCATCAAGGATATACGCATATTTGAGAATTTCGTTCTACCGTTTGAAATTTATTTGGGAAAAAAATAACAAAACATGTAGATTCTCATTTTTGATTTGGATTTAGGTTCAGGCCTTAACATTTACCTTGTGAATTTCCAAACCATAGATATAGATATCTGACGTACATGTACATCTGCGAATTTCTAGAAACAAATAACAAATTTTATCATTAATCATTAAAGATTTATCATTAAAATTGCTCGGCAATACAGGCGTGCAACCTACAATGCATGCGTGGTATGAAGTATTTGTTAGTTTGTTTGTTTGTATGGTGTATTACGTCCATTACAACACATGTAAGGTTATATATGACGGTCGACTTTTACTATGGTGGTGGAAGCGTAGAACAATTACTGTACACCTCTCGCCATCCATAAAAATCGACACTTCCTAACTTACAAGTCGAGCTCCCAGTGGGATTCGAACCTGCAGCGGTGAGAGGCGATAAGGTTTACAACGCAACGTCGTTAACCCCGCGGCCACGGAGAAGTGCTATGAAATAAGAACACTCTCAAGGTGGACATACTCGTCGTTTTAGCGATGTTTATTTATGTTATACTATCATATCATTATAATTGTTGTTTAAATACACATCAGCAAACACTCGATAAAATCAACATATCACAAATTAAATGAAGAAACCATATATGTCAGTTTGACACTTTAAACAAGAAGAACGCACAATTAACTCCATTATTAAACCTGTTCGAAGTCCAATGCAGCAACTACCGCGCACTGTTTTCAACCCCGACACTGTGATACCAACAAGTGCCAGAAGCTAGTCTTCAAAGCGTTGTGATGACGCATTTGTACAACATAATCTGGTGAAATTAACTTGAGTTGAACAATCGTACTGTATATATGAGCGTTGAGTTTGAATTGAAAATAATTTAACTTCTGCCAGCTTTTTCAATAAGTTTTTTTTTATATACTTGCCCATCATTTTATTCATTACTGTGTCATTTTAAGCCAATTTCTTGATCTCGTTTCTAAAATCGACCTTGCGAATATTAATAAATACTGAAAGGGGAATCCCTTGGAAGCAACAAACACAAACAAGAGATAAAAGTAGCAGACTCGGTTTTATTAAGTCGATTCAAACTTCGCACCATATATAGGGTTCAGCAAATATTTGATATTAGTATGTATGAATAAGACCTCTCTTCAATTGGACTAGACATATATTCAATTGAAATAATATATTCAGTCGAATAAGACCACGGTCCAAATCAGTTGAAATTGAACATCGGTTTTATTCAATTGAAGAGAGGCTCCATAAAATTAAAGAGAGGTATAATTCAGTTGAATAAGGATTAATTCAATTGAATCGATCTTACTGAAGAAAAAATCAGTGCAATTAAACAGAGGTCTAATACAATTATA
Organism: Cyrtodaria siliqua; assembly: GCA_037043455.1. NCBI lineage: Eukaryota > Metazoa > Mollusca > Bivalvia > Adapedonta > Hiatellidae > Cyrtodaria > Cyrtodaria siliqua. The sequence goes on along the minus strand of JAWPHD010004182.1, from coordinate 95,217 downwards.
CCACTCATCAATTAGACCGATATTCAATAGAACTGAGTATTTACAACTGAATAAGAACTCTCTTTAATTTATGAATTAGACGGATATTCATTAGACCAAGGTTCAACTGCCTGAAGCGGGTTTCAATTGACTTTCCGTTAATTCGGCGTTAGAAAAATATACTATAATGATATTGATAGAAAATGTTCAATACAAAAACAACTAGTCTAGCGCAGTGTATCTAGCTTCGTAGTGTCATGAAAGGTTCTTGGTTCGAGTACTGAATATTTATTTTTTTCGAAAGAATTAGATGCGAACGGTTGTAATTATTATTTTTCGAAATGAAAAATTATCACATTTGACGTGGCCTCAAGGGATTTGGTATCATCCTGTAGATTACTACTTCTATATACTGTATTAACGCATTTCCGCATTTTCAACGAATCAGTCTCAGTTATGTTTCTTTAGGGTAGTTAAGATATTCGTATGTTATCGAGTGTTTGTTTATATATATTTAAACAATAATTATAATATCATGATAGTACAACATAAACATACAACTTTATAAACGACAAATATGTTCTTATTTTATAGCTCGTCCGCATTGTAGGTTGCACGCCTGTATTGCCGTGCATATTTAACGATATATCTTCTTCAAATTACGATATTTGTGTCTAGAAATTCGCAGATGTACATAATATCTATGGTTTGGAAATTCACAAGAAAAATGTAAAGGCCTGATTCTAAAGAGAAATGAGCATCTACATATGTTTTTTGATTCCCCCCCACATACATTTCATACGGCAGTAAGGATTTCTCTAACGTGCGTAGATCGTCGATGCCCATAGTCTGGGAATAGTCGCAATATTCAACTGGCTAACGTATTATTTTATTTTTGAAAAAAAAACCCGTCTAAATACAAAACATATTATGCACAATATCTAACAACTACATCTTGATCGCACGCCTGTATTACCGGAAATCCTCCACTTTAAAGTCTCAATATTGCCAAAGCAATGCTGGCGGTGCGATTCTCGGGCGTGTTGACAAGGTGAGTATGTGTGTTAATTTATTTCAAAATCCCTCTTTGAATTAGTCTAGATGATCTGCGAGACTAGCTTGTTCTCATGACAAACGTCTAGAACCTTTCTTTTAATTTTATGTTTTTGACGCGGTACCCGTTTTACCTAGATTCTGATTGGCTGATACAGACGTGCATTCGTTTCAAGATATACAGAACAGCAGAACAACAATACATTAACTAGTGGTTATTTTTATTAAAAACAGATGTCTCCCCCTACTGGGGAAAGGGCAATAAATCCACCAAAACCATTCGACTGCAACACGACGACGATATGCACAACTAGGCTTTTAACTGATCATCCCTACTAAGTTTCGTTGAAATGCGGCCAGGAGTTCAGGAGAACTTCTCCGGACAAAGTTTGTGTATTAAAAGTAGATATAAAAATTGAACAGGAAAAGTAGCACTCAAGGACGACGGTCAACCACAAACAGACTCATAAACAACGAACAACTTTAAATATGAATAAAATGCCAAATAAGACATCACAAACACAAAACGGTTGACAATAGGGCTACCGCCTTGGAACGGTCAGTGGCAAAATCGGCCGCTGGGGTTAAACACGTAAAAGGTCATAACTCCGCCAAAAGTCATTCCTACGGACCACGACACCGATATGCGCAACAAGGCTTGGTACTGATCATCTCTGCCAAGTTTCACTGCCATTCAGCCAGGAGTTCAGAAGATCTAGTCCATCCAAGTTTCTGTACAAGGGACCATCACTCCGCCAAAATCATTCAACCGGAACATGTCAATGATATGCGCAACTAGACTTGATACTGGTGATCCCTATACAGTTTCACTGAAATCAGGCCAGGGGTTCAGGAGAACAATTCCGGACAACGTTTGTGTATTAGGGGTCATAACTGCGGCAAAAATCTGTTGACCGGAACACGGCAAATATATACGCAACTAAGCTTTATACTGATCATCTCTGCTGTTCTACTGAAATCCAGCCACGTAAAATATTTGTTTATTAAAACTTTAAACGGCCATAACTCCTCCAAAAATCATTCAACCGAAAAACTGAAACCATAAAAAGTCGAAGATAATTATTTCGATCAATTATAAAACAATGAAAATAGAATTTATTTTTATATTTCGTTTAAAACAAACTTTAGTTGTATAAGTATTATTTATGAAATAAGCTGTAAACTTTATCAAAACTATATCAACTCCATCTGCTTTTCATTACACTTAGAAAATATTGGGGGTGAATATACGCTTCCACAATATCTTTGGTGAACGTTTATATTGTTTCATCATTATTTGCAAAGGTGTTTGTTTTGCCACTAAATCTTAAGCTATATAAATATATGTTTTCTTTCTTTTCTTATAGGAAAGTAATCATGGTAGTGAAACTTATTTTTATAGTGGAATAAATCATAAAAATGCCGCAAGCTGATGTTTCTAACTAGAAGTTTTCATCATTGTAATCATTGTCAAAGTCGAATTACATAGAGATTATTTAACTGTTGCGTGAAATTATTAGGAAATCCTTCAAGAGATAGCTAGCGTACGTTTTTTCACGAGCGAGCGGATGCGAGCGAGTGAAAAAAACAATACGCTTGACATCGAGTGAACAATTTCAAAAGAATCGAACGCAGCAGTTACATAATCTGTTTATTACATTTTTAATATCTTATTTATTACTTTTTTAACTTTATTTTGTATGAGTTTTATCAGTTTGATTGTAGTGCAAACCAATTTACGCTGCATGTATTCGGGTAAGAATATAAAGGCGTGGCTTATTTACTACTATTGCCTTTTAAGGCATATCAAAAGGCATATCGTAAAAAGTATTCATACGCGGTAATAGTAAATTGCATTGCACTACAATAAAAACACTTCAGATATATCGCTTTTAAGGCAACAAACTATATATCTAAATACCAAAAAATGTGTACTGTATTTTTTTCCATAAATCTCTTTTAACACAACAACATTTATTACGTACATACGTAACAATAGACCGAGATCGCAGATCCAAAGAGGCAATCGCTTCAACCATACTGTAGTCTGTATGTTCATGTACATTATTGTATCGTGTAAACAATCGTGAGCGTGCAATGAATTTAGACACGGAGAAAATGTTGTTTAAAACCCTGGAATACCGAATGACAATGCTTCAATGAATCATCATGGAACTATAGTTATTGGATATTGACGAGAGGTGCAACATTCAACTGTAAATGTTTATTCGCGGTCTCGAATTCGTATTGAAAAAATGGCGACATGACTCCGGCCTAGAGGCTAGACTACGTTTTTGAAATTATAGTGTTTATTTCATAATGTCTTGGATATGACCGATTTGGATTTCAGCATTGCAATCAACGGGACATTTATCAACGGGACATTTATTCATGGGAAGTGAAAATTACTGTGCAGTCAGTTCGAGGTGTCCTCATGACTAAGAAACCACATGAATCGGACATATTGTAAACGCATGTTATAAATCACATTGACTATCCACTACTAGTATATTAAAATATATTTTTATGACAGGAATGCAACGCGAAAATTTCATTTCCGTTTCCGACAGTTTTACCACCAAACGCACGTCAAAAATCAATACAACAGACGTTTTTCTAACAATCTAGAACATTATTGCCACGTACCATGTAATAAAAGTATGTTTTTCAGCTACTTTTGTTTTTGGAGTGAAGATTTTGTTTGTGCCGACTTCCATGCTGTTACGTCATCCGAATGCAGTCTTGATTATCTTCAACGCTTGATTGTTTATTAACAATCTTATTGCAAACAAGCAAGCGTCGCAGATGATCTAGACTACCGCACAGAATTCAAAATTAATAGTTCTAATAATAACTGTCAAAATAAAGACAACGGTTTGGTAAAGTAATTCATTATAAATTAATGTCAAACATGGCAATGTTTTAATAATATTATTCAGCCGCAGCGGCTGTATATTATTTAGCTAATTTAAAAGAAAACAGATTCACTGCGGAGAATGACGTCACCGCATGGATCTCGGCACAAACAATTTCTTAAATTCAAAACCAAAAGTTGCTGAAAAAGTACTTATATTACATGGTAAGTGGAAAGTTATGTCCCAGATACATGGAAAAATATCCGTATTATCGAATTATGACGTCCGTTCGGGGATAAAACCTCCAGAAACGAAAATTGAAATTTCACGTTTCATTCCTGTCTATTTTTATATAAAATTATATACAAACGTGGACCTACATATACTGTACTGTGTTGACAATACGTCCGATTCCTATGAAGAAACAAGGAAGAAATTGAGTTGGTGGAGAAAGGTGCTGTGAGAAATAATGTAGACAAACGCATTTAGCCAGTCAAAAAACAGTAAGATCTGTCTAGTACCATGGTGAACCATTGTACATAGATTTTGTTACAATGTTTGTCATGTAATATTTCAACATGGACCGATTTGTTTACATAAATAGGGTGAAATGCAGTAATGAGTGAGTTGAATATTGATGACCTGTCACGTAGATAAACCATATAACATAAGGGTTTTTGTTGATGTGGTAGAGTGTGTTTTTACTGTTTTAATATGTATTGTCATTACGGAACTAATGACTGCATGTGTTGAAGTTATGCTAACCTTAACATTATTAGGCTAACACCCTTTAATAGTACTGGTCATAGCTGAATAGGTTTTAGAGGGAAAGTAGAATGTCACCTGACATCCAGGTGAAATCTGATTGGTCAATAGGAAGTTTTAAATTAGTCATGCAAAGAAAGTTGGTGTATGAAGAAGTCTCTTAAAATTATGTTTTGCATCCATTTTGGATAATGTGTGTGAAGTTGGCTCTGCGTTCTACGTTTTCCGTTCTATATTCAAACTTAGTTCTCCGTTCAACATTCGACTCCAGTTCTCCGTTCGACATTCAAACTTAGTTCTCCGTTCAACATTCCACTTCAGTTCTCCGTTCGACATTCCACCCCAGTTCTCCGTTCAACATTCCACTCCAGTTCTCCGTTCGACATTCAACTTGAGTTCTCCGTTCAACATTCAACTTGAGTTCTCCGTTCGACATTCAACTTGAGTTCTCCGTTCTACATTCGACTCCAGTTCTTCGTTCGACATTCAACTTCAGTTCTCCGTTCTACATTCGACTTGAGTTCTCCGTTCAACATTCCACTCAAGTTCTCCGTTCGACATTCAAACTTAGTTCTCCGTTCGACATTCAACTTGAGTTCTCCGTTCGACATTCAACTTGAGTTCTCCGTTCGATATTCAACTTGAGTTATCCGTTCTACATTCGACTCCACTCCAGTTCTCCGTTCGACATTCAACTTGAGTTCTCCGTTCTACATTCGACTCCAGTTCTCCATTTGACATTCAACTTGAGTTCTCCGTTCTACATTCGACTTGAGTTCTCTATTCAACATTCCACTCCAGTTCTCCGTTCGACATTCAAACTTAGTTCTCCGTTCAACATTCCACTCCAGTTCTCCGTTCGACATTCTACTTGAATTCTCTTTTCGACATTCAACTTGACATTCCGTTTGACATTCAAACTTAGTTCTCCGTCCGACATTCCACTCCAGTTTTCCGTTCGACATTCAACTTGAGTTCTCCGTTCTACATTCGACTTGAGTTCTCCGTTCTACATTCAACTTGAGTTGTCCGTTCTACATTCGACTCAAGTTCTCCGTTCGACATTCAACTTGAGTTCTCCGTTCTACATTCGACTGCAGTTCTCCGTTCGACATTCAACTTCAGTTCTCCGTTCTACATTCGACTTGAGTTCTCTGTTCGACATTCGACTCCAGTTCTCCGTTCTCCATTCGACAACAGTTCTCCGTTCTACATTCGACTCCAGTTCTCCGTTCGACATTCGAAGCCAGTACTGCGTTCAACATTTGAAGCCAGTTCTGCTTTGAACACTTGGACCGAGTTTATCATTTTAATAATGTTTTTTCCGTAACGAAAGCATTATAAAATGCAACTGAGTCGATTAAAGCAGCACTGTTCATATCATTCATATTTCAGATAACTTTGTTGACTTTTAACATTTAGCGGTTAACGGATTCCACTAAACGCTATATGTTAAATTTGATAACATTAAACGTTTAGTAATTTTTAACATTTAGAGGAAGTTTTAACATTTAGCGGAATTTTAACATTTAGCGGTGCTACACAGAGTTAGAATTCGTACAAATATAGTTCATATTGGATTATAGCAAAACGTTACAGTACATACAAATGAGGTAACATTAATGACAATCAGTTTGTAATATTAGTGACAATTGTTTGAACATATGAATATTTAGTCATGTTAAGTAATGATTTGTAAGATGCAGCATGTCGTCCAAATGTATCAAATGTGCCGTGCTCTATCGCTAATAAACATAACCGTGTGTATTGCCGTAATAGTCAGATTCGCAAAGTATGATTACAGTAACATCATATACACATACAGCAACACTAAAGACAATTTTATTATAGCACGAATCACTCGTTTTCGTGTTAAATATTGTGTTCTTTTCCTCTTTTTTTTAAAAAAATTGTGAACGTGTAATAAGCTTCCCAGAATAGCACCACAAAACAACTACAGTAATGACTGATGCAAAACTGATAAAACCTTTGGAGTCGTTTTAGGTGTAACAGCGTCATTGATGTTACTCAATTTTACAATAACACAAGTGATCCATATGAAAATAATAAGTGGTTTTCTTTTGTTTTAAAGCAGATGTGCACACTATCATGCATTACAAATTGTTTCCATTAATCGTATAGTCATAATTCTGTGTTCAAAACTGATACTATGTCTGGAGTTGTCTTTGGTTTTAGAAAATGTGTCGTTGATGTTACCAGTTGTTACAGCAACACGAGTTTAACGATTTGAAAATACCCAATGGTTTACTGTTTGTATTAAAACAGATGTGCCAAATGGTAGAGTTATTCCAAAATGACACCACTATACGGTTACCTTGATAACTGTGACGCAAAACTAATATGGAGTGGTCATTGGTGTTTCAAAGTATGTCCTTGATGTTACCGCAGTGTTTGTGCTCTTATCCCTACGTATTTGCGATACAGTGGTACCATTGATATTGTCATATGTTTTAGTTTGCCATTTCTATTTAAAATGTTATTGTTCGAGATAATTCAAATAGTGTTTAGAACAAGATAATACTAAATATTTTTATTTTGTTTAAGTCGATTTTAACAATGATAAAGAGCCAATTATCCCAATATTTAGTTTTGATGTAAAAAACAGTAATCTATGAGTCACATTAGTATGTTATTTTACTTTATACATTGGGTTTCACCGTTTATGAATTAATCAAACAAATTCAATAACATCAGTTACCCGCAAAGGCTTCACCGGTTTGTTGTGGTGTTACAGGCACATTGGCAAGGGTTGTGCTGTGTTTGCATCTTTTAAATTGTGACTGTTCACATACTCATTTATGCTTTTATTATAATGAAATTCAGTTTGACGCATATTTGTTTTGCAATTTTGTACCATATTTGACCTCTCTTTTTTCTGAAAATGACCCTTATAATGGCTAAAGCATTTTCACTTTTCGGGCGGGTATTCTCCAAAGATAGCCGAGGTGGATTCAGGGTTGTAGCAATGCATCGCCAAATTAAAAATATAAAAGTAAAAACATTCGTCGTCAAAAGTAAAACATATGTCAAAACGTCAAAAAACAACAACACGTAGGCTTCGATAAATGTCACACTAAAAAGGTTATCTTGAAAAAAGTCAAGATAAGAACATGCATATGCATCAATAAACACAAGATCAACAAATAAAAAACTGTTTATCTTAGTTATTACATTATTTAAGAGTATTGCGATTCATCAAAATATAACAGAGTTTAAACTTTAGCATCATGTTTTCGTATTTAAAGTCTATAAACACAAATATAGTTTTCAACAGCTTACTGATTAACGCTCTTAAAGAACCACTGTCGATGCACCATGCAAGTACATCAGATGAATTGGCAGTAATTTAACCTTCGACGTCGGAAGCGCAAGTAATTTTGAAACGGTGCTTCAATAAACAATTTATGCATTGGGTGTTTAACGGCTGATCAACACAGCATATGTTTAAAGTTCCACACGCATTACAGTGTTCTTTTCACAACTGTATATTTTTAAATATTCTACAAACAGTCCTCAATGAAGGGAAGTAGTATTAATAAGTACTGAAAAAGGTATCCGTTGGAAGCAACAAACACGTTCAAGAGAAAAAAGTGGCAGACTCGATTTTATTAAGATTGATCATGAAAGGTAAATAAGGTGCAACACCTCTTAAGCTCCATAGCACCGGTTAAAGCGGTATTCTGCTTTAACGTCAAGAGATTGGGTTTCATTTGAAACTTAAAATGCAAAAGAAAGATTTTATTAGAGTCTTGTCAATAACTCCTCCGAATATTCGACGGAGAACTACAGCTGAATGTAAAACGGAGAACTGAAGTTGAATGTCGAACGGAGAACTGGAGTGGAATGTTGAACAGAGAACTAAGTTTGAATGTCGAACGGAAAACTGGAGTCGAATGTAGAACGGAGAACTGAAGTTGAATGTAGAACGGAGAACTGAAGTTGAATGTCGAACGGAGAACTGGAGTCGAATGTTGAACGGAGAACTAAGTTTGAGTGTCGAACGGAAAACTGGAGTCGAATGTAGAACGGAGAACTCAAGTTGAAAGTCGAACGGAGAACTCAAGTTGAATGTCGAACGGAGAACTGGAGTCCAATGTAGAACGGAGAACTCAAGTTGAATGTCGAACGGAGAACTCAAGTTGAATGTCGAACGGAGAACTCAAATTGAATGTCGAACGGAGAACTCAAGTTGAATGTCGAACAGAGAACTGGAGTGGAATGTTGAACGGAGAACTAAGTTTGAATGTCAAACGGAGAACTGATGTCGAATGTAGAACGGGGAACTCGGTTCGAATGTAGAACGGAGAACTGCAGTTGAATGTAGAACGGAGAACTCAAGTCGAATGTAGAACGGAGAACTCAAGTTGAATGTCGAACGGAGAACTAGAGTCGAATGTTGAATGGAGAACTTAGTTTGAATGTCGAACGGAGAACTGGAGTGGAATGTAGAACGAAGAACTCAAGTTGAATGTCGAACGGAGAACTCAAGTTGAATGTCGAACGGAGAACTGGGGTGGAATGTTGAACGGACAACTAAGCTTGTATGTCGAACGGAGAACTGGAGTGGAATGTTGAATGGAGAACTAAGTTTGAATGTCGAACGGAGAACTGGAGTCGAATGTAGAACGGAGAACTGGGTTCGAATGTAGAACGGAGAACTGGCTTCGAATGAAGAACGTAGAACTAGTTTCAAATGTAGAACGGAGAACTCAAGTCGAATGTAGAACGGAGAACTCAAGTTGAATGTCGAACGGAGAACTGGAGTGGAATGTTGAATGGAGAACTAAGTTTGAATGTCGAACGGTGAACTGGAGTCGAATGTCGAATGGAGAACTGGAGTCGAATGTAGAACGGAGAACTCAAGTTGAATGTAGAACGGAGAACTCAAGTCGAATCTAGAACGGAGAACTGAAGATGAATGTCGAACGGAGAACTGGAGTCGAATGTAGAACGGAGAACTCAAGTTGAATGTCGAACGGAGAACTCAAGTTGAATGTCGAACGGAGAACTCAAGTTGAATGTCGAACCGAGAACTGGAGTGGAATGTTGAACGGAGAACTAAGTTTGAATGTCGAATGGAGAACTGGAGTGGAATGTTGAACAGAGAACTAAGTTTGAATGTCGAACGGAGAACTGGAGTCGAATTTCGAACGGAGAACTGGAGTCGAATGTAGAATGGAGAACTCAAGTTGAATGTCGAACGGAGAACTGGAGTCGAATGTAGAACGGAGAACTCAAGTTGAATGTCGAACGGAGAACTCAAGTTGAATGTCGAACGGAGAACTGGAGTGGAATGTCGAACGGAGAACTCAAGTTGAATGTCGAACCGAGAACTGGAGTGGAATGTTGAACGGAGAACTAAGTTTGAATGTCGAACGGAGAACTGGAGTGGAATGTTGAACAGAGAACTTAGTTTGAATGTCGAACGGAGAACCTGAGTCGAATTTCGAACGGAGAACTGGAGTCGAATGTAGAACGGAAAACTCAAGTTAAATGTCGAACGGAGAACTGGAGTCGAATGTAGAACGGAGAACTCAAGTTGAATGTCGAACGGAGAACTCAAGTTGAATGTCGAACGGAGAACTGGAGTGGAATGTTGAACGGAGAACTAAGTATGAATGTCGAACGGAGAACTGGAGTCGAATGTTGAACGGAGAACTAAGTTTAAATGTAGAACGGAGAACGTAGAACGCAGAGCCAACTTCACATTCATTCTTGGATAAGTTATTTTAATCAGTTTAATGTAGTTGCAATATTTGCAATGTCTGTATATTTATATTCTTAGAGATTCCTAAGAATATAGGACAGTTATGTTTTAATATATAATGGTGAAATTGTGGTCCATGATTTGGAAGTGTTTGGAAATGTGGAAATAGATGTACGATTTGGAAGGTAGGAAACATATTTGTTTTATTCCTTGGTCATTGTTTAATGTCATATTTCTCTATCATTGATTTCCATCTTGGATTGATCAAGGGATTGATAATTGACAAATTACCAAATCATAGGGATTAAGATGTGATTTTAACTATGTGTAACTTTGTAATTGCCATGCATCTGTTTGCATCTATAAGATTGTGAATGTAATAGTTAAATGGCATTAAGTCTGCCCGTGCGTCCGTTGTCGGATATGTATATTATTTAAGTAATTATTATATGAACAGAGGCACGAATTGTATATTGATGTTTGCTAGACATTTGAATCGATTGTCTGTGTCCAGTTTGTTATGATGTAGTTTAAAGGTACATGAACTAATTCAGACCTTTTATGTACAGATATATGTAGAGCTGGTGGCGAGCTGGTAAATAGAATGGCAGGATAGATGGATGTGATGGATATAGTCTTTGTACCATATACATGTAGGTATTAATAATAACTATGTGACTATATTGCGACTATTATTTAATAGCTCATACTGCTGTTATGCGTTAAGGAATTTGTATGTTTTGCAATATGTTAATATATCCATTAACAGTAAGATTGTAATATATGTGTAATACGTGATGTTAAAAGCATTAAGTATGGTTTGTTTTAAATACATTAAGTAATTGTATGTCTGATAAACTTCATATGTATGTAAGTTATTGAGTAATTACTTAATCTGTGATATGGAATGCATATGTGTAATATTTTAGATGATTTACGTTGAGTATTATATACTTTCAGAGATGTTTATTATTCATACCACGGAAGCTGGCGTTTGTTTAAATGACAACCCCTTGTTATGGCGTGTAGCAACACTAGAGCTAGCCGGGTCACGCTATAACATTGATACACATGACTTTAATAACTTCACCGTCTAATGTACTCAGTCTGACATTTAGTCAAGACTCAAGAGTATAATGGCAAGTTGATGCCAATAGTTTGCATTAAGCATTAGTTGCTGTCGCTATCAGAACTATTAAATTTTAAAGCGCTTCTGTGGTTGTAACCGTGGATGTTCCAGCTCAGCGTCACAGTTATATCAGCCTGGATACATGGGAAATAAAAATTCCTCCATTAATGGTGGTGCTACCGAAATAAGAAGAGATTGCCTACTGGCTGTATGCATCGCCAGTTCATGTGTTGACCGGGTTCCTGGAGATGGGCCGTTAATTCAGCTGGCCATGGGATGTGCTGGCTTCCGTCGCTGAATCACTTAATGAACAGGTACTTGTTCATAAAGCCTTCGCAACTCTTTTATTTTCTGCTTCTGGTCATTCATTTTGCTGTCGTTGTTAACGGTCTGGCGGCTTATTTAATTCTTATTATTCGATTTATTGAACATTGGCGGCGGATGACACTGACGTCAGCAATAATTTATTAACATCCTGGCTCAACGTCATAGTTACTTTTGTGTTGTGAGTTACTTACTAATATTTAGCGATTATTATAGTCTCAAACTATTTATTTTTTTACATTTCTATGGGTAAAAGATTGTAATTTCTCAATTTCACCTATAATTTTTTTTTTAGAAATAGTCAAATAAAACGATAATCGCTTAAATATTAATAAATAAATCTATTAATAACTAACTCTGAACACAAACCAAATGTGACGTCAATTAAGTGTTGCTGACGTTGACCTCATTCGCCGATAATGTTCAATAAATTGAATAATTTCGGTTAAAACAGGGAAATCCTTCACTCGGTGGTAGCTTCACTCGGTGGTAGGTGTGTTTTTTTTTAATCGCTTACGTTCATACACTCGTTTGTGAAAAGAAACCACATGTCTGCCATCTTGTGAAGGATTTCCTAATAATCAAACGCAGCAATTAAAATAATCTCTATTTATTTGTAGTAAAATGTTTCGTTTTTCCCCATGTTTTGTTCTACCTTTTCTACTTTTTTTAACGCCCGTCTAGGTGGAGAACAACATGCCTACTATATGTATCTCGTGAAGGCTTTCCCAGTAATCGATCTTAGCAGTTAAATAATCTCTATTACCCGAATTTTTGAAAAATCCTTCACTCGATTTTGTTTTTCACTCACATGCATCCGCTAGTTTATGAAAAGAACAAAACGCCTACCATCTCGTTATGGATTTCCCTATAATCAAACAAGGAGTTAAAAAAATATCTATTTATTAATACAAGTTTGTTTACGATTTAACTTATTATTACAAAATGTTTCGTCTTTATTTGGTGTTCTCAGTAAATGAAACTGACATCCTCAACACTTGATTGATGTCATATCAACAACATTGTTTGTAATTTTTGTGGTCCGCTCTATAGGCAAATCCTTCACTCGAAGGTAGGATTGTTTTGTTTTTTCACTTGCTCGCATTGGCTTGTTTGTGAAAAGGAACACATGCCTATAATCTGGTGAATGGTTTCACTGTAATCGACGCCAGCAGTTAAGTAATGTTTCGTTTACAGACAAATCATTCACTCGATGGTAGGCATATTGTATTTTCCCTCACATCTGTCATTCGTGAAAATAACTAAAAAAGGTTTCCATAGAACAGAGTCAGCAGTTAAACAAATATCTATATTTTATACAAGTGTTGTGTATGATTTAAACCCGCTGTCCCACCAACAAAACTGGCAAATTTTACACCGTTGCAAAATCTGCTTACGATGACTGTACGTGTTGCTCAGCTGAACTATAACTGCAGTATAAATGCCTTAATCATCACCCTCTTGTTATCCTTGCAAAAGAGTTGAACTTATTTCACGCAATTTTAATTACGATAATTTTAACTTAAGTACCCGTGAATAGACTTTTTATCGGCATCATATAATGTATGTATTGTTATGACCTCAGCACATGAACGGAGTTTTAGTTGATGAATAGTTTTGTAGTGTAATTTGACGGTTAAGTTTCTTTAGGTTAGTTTATAGAAAATGTTCACTCTTTTCTGCTATTTCCAATGTTCTCAGCAAATAACATTGACATACTCAACACGTAATTAATGTCATAAGTCAGCGTCATAGTTTGTGGTAATCGATCATGAAAAGAACCATTCACCTACCATCTCATGAAGGATTTCCCTGTTATCAACCCTAGCAGATAAATATTGTCGCTGTCATTTACAGAGAATGTTCCAATACCTATTTGTCATCACTTGCATCCACTTGCTCGTGAAAATAACCACACACCTACCATCTCCTGAAATATTTCCTTTTGAAAAGAACCACACTCCTACTGTCTCACTAAGGATTTTCTCACAAATATTGTTTATATTTTATTACTTCGCATCCACTCGTTCCTGAAAAATACTCACAAAACCTGTGTGTTTTAACCCCCCCCCCCCCCCCCCCACACACACACACACACGCCCTCCAACAAATAAAAAGCAAAGAAAAAAATCACACACAAATCTAAACAGCATCATTATATTATATATATATAAATGTAATAAATGTTAATTTTCTCTGAAATCATGATAACCGACAAATTGCCAAAACGTGCATACTTTTTCCACTTTTTTACGTTGAGAAACAGATATATCAGACTACTATGACCTTAAACGACAATTTACAAGTATTTTTTAAAATTTGTATTGCAGTTATTTTTATAATCGAAGCGTTTTGCTTCAAAACATCATTCTATATCATTTTTCCAAAATACGGGTGCAACAAAATTGGGAAGTACATAATAGTTCATGTCATAATGTTTTATATCGAAGGAATCATTAGACTTGATATTAAAATGAACATAATCGGCAAGACATTTTGTTCAATTACAACATGAAAGTGTTACGTTATAAGTTGAACACCTCTTGTATTCACAATTCAGTAATATGTTAAAGCTGGTTTATCTTACCATTACAGCGAAAGTAGTAGTAATCCAACACTATCTTATCAAGGTATCCCCTCCAACTCCATGTTAGCTTTGGCTCTTTAGAGTGGTCCAAGTCCATAGAACTAGAAAAAAGACATTAACGTGCATAGAAATAGCAACAATACAAGACAAATCTGATATCTGCTTAATTTCTTAAAAACACTTATGGATAAGTAGAGCAAAAACATTGTAAAACCTAATATTATTTCCCCCGCAACCTCAAAAACGCATTTTCACAACATTCTGATCACCTCGTATAATAACTCACTAGCATAAACAACCATATTCTGAATTTGTATCGTAGAAAGATGGTCTACTGCGTCATGTTGCTTGCAGGTTAAAAAATACAACTCTGAACATATTTCTTCGTCGTAATACACATTAAATTTAATGTAATAGAACTGAACTCTTAATTTTTTCAGGGGGTTGCCCAGTACTGGAGGTCCTCAAGATATGATTTCAATTTTAGAGGAATTATTTGAGTTAGACGGCTTTTATAATTTGCCTACATTTCAAGTTACCTGTAGCTAACACATTTAAAGTGGGCTATTTACAGCGTCCAACAAAACTACGCTCCTAATGTGTAATGTATTTGTGGTTTTCCTCAGTTGTGTCAGTTGTGTAATTAATCTATTATTTAATCAATAAATTGAATTGTTTAATGAGGGTACGTGTTTATTTCGCCAGTTTATCTTCAGTCAAATTGTAATATTTTGATTGTATACACATCTCTCTCTGCAGCAACATGAACACGTTGTTACACATAACCACATAATTTCAATCCCTGGCTCAGTGTATTTGAGTTGCATTGCTATAGTTATCCTAATGAAATTTAACACAGCACGTATAGTTGTTTTACATGGAATGATTATGTAACCAGTGACATATTATAACCGTGTTTATTTGGCAGACAGTCTTAACACCCTCCAAAGTCACGATTACCTTGAGTGGGTTACCAACAGCACTTACAGAATTAAACGTACTTTCCAATTCCTGCAGCTGCATATCTTCCAGTTTAATGCCCGTATATATGTTGTATCTCGGATTATCTGCTTAAGTCCCGGAATTGTCTTGTTCTTACTGCAGGCTTTGCTTTCCGGATTATGTAAACGTTTTCAAAAGCATTTCACAATCAACTTGATATTCATAATTCATAATTGACACATTTTATTGTAAAAAAGCTTCATCTGTAATAGCAAATAGTTAATATTAGAATGTAATAGTCACGTGTATGTCATTAACTCCTTACAAAGACACTCAAACTCAACTGTCACTATTTAAAAATCATATCTTTAAGAAACTCGTTAAGTATGTCAGACAGATTACCAACCAAGT
Organism: Cyrtodaria siliqua; assembly: GCA_037043455.1. NCBI lineage: Eukaryota > Metazoa > Mollusca > Bivalvia > Adapedonta > Hiatellidae > Cyrtodaria > Cyrtodaria siliqua. The sequence goes on along the minus strand of JAWPHD010004182.1, from coordinate 79,444 downwards.
TTTTGAACTGTTACTTTTAATCTTTATTTAAAAGAACAGTTCGCTGTATTACACGTTGCATCTGGATCCTCTCCGAGTTATATACTTTTCCTAGAAATGGTATATTGTACATCATCTACATTATGTTTAAATGTAGTATTATGCTTCCCGTTATCTAACCTCAGTTAATTGCTAATTTTCCAGTTCGAATGTTGTACCTACTTCTACCTTAGACGAGTATTTGGTTTAACGAAACTAAAACGTCGCTTTCATTCCTTTTTAATTTCTTCTGTCGGTCGGCTGATTGGTGTTTAGCGTCATTTTCAGCACATGTTAGGCTATATATGACGTCGATTTTTTAGTGGTGGAGTAAGGCCACCCACAGTTTTCACGGTACAACCAGTACTGTATACCTTCAGCCATCCTTAAATATCTACACTTTCTCATATACAAGTCGAACTCCCGATGAAATTCAAATCCGCTGCGGGTTCAAATCGAACCCACTGCGGGTTCATCTGTCACAACATGTTGTTTACTGTTAGTGTTATTTTCCTTAAATGTGTCTGATCTGTCCGTTTTCATTCAGTTCTGCATTATAAATCTTTATGATACCGGCTGTCCTGCCATATAGGTTTTACTTTCCTCCCCGGACGTCTTCCTCTGATTCTGCATATGTTTAATCTCAGTTGGCATTGTTTCTTTGTTTATACACGAATATGGAGTTTTCTATTCACTCATATCATAACTACGACATTTTGAATTCCCGTGTATGCACGAATAAAGAATTATTGGCTCCAGTAAATAAAATAATTCGGAGTTAAATGTTCGCGTGTACGCACGAATTATTCCCGTATATGCACGAATACGTCACTTTATAATATACGTTTTAATCGGATAAAGATTAAACACGTATTAAGCTTCAAATATGTCAAAAAGGGAGACGGTTTTAAATAAACATGATGTATTATACACTTATAATACGGAAGGGAAGTCGTGAACTTAAAATATAAAGATTAAATACTTACTCAGCTTCACAAATACACTTATAATACGGACGGCAAGTCGTGAGCTTATAATATATAGATTAAACACTTATAAAAATGGGGACGGATTTTTAATAAGCATGCTGTATTATACATTTATAATACGGAAGGCAAGTCGTGATCTTATAATATATAGATTGAACACTTATTTAGCTTCAAAAAGGGAGACGGATTTTAAATAAGCATGCTGTATTATATACTTAATGGGACCACCTATTCGAAATTAAAGTTTTCAAATTTTTCCTAGTTTTCATTGATATCAACAATTTGGCCAAGTTTACAAATGGTCGGATGAAAAATGAAGGCCCTATCGTGTTAACGAGACAAACTATAGCATATTTAAGAAAATCAAGCGCCGAAACTCTGGTGTTAATGGTCCTAACTGGTTGGGTTTCGAACTTTTATGAATTTCTATCGATATCAACAATCATTCAAAGTTTGGTAAAGATCAGATGAAAAATGAAGGCCCTATCTTGTTAGAGAAAGTAAACTATAGAATATTTATAAAAAATCAAGGACCATAACTCCGGTGTTAATAGTCCAAACTGGCTGGTTTTCTAACTTTTCCGAGCTTTCATTGTCATCAACAATTTGACCAAGTTTCTAAATGATAGGATGAAAAATTAGTTTAAGACGGGTGTTCATATTTGGTACAGTGGTTGCATAGGACATGTCGATGACAATGAATGCTTCACGCCCAGGGTATTTATGTTGAAATTCACCACAACGAACATTAAACCCACGCTTTTCAATTTCCTTTGTGGTCAGTGTTCAATGTCAAAATCACCAAAATGAACATTTAACTCGCACTTTTCTATATGTGTTAATGAAATGTCTTACGCGCTATACGTCGTGATATACATGTAAGCATACAACACAGACGGGTTTTGCGATTTGATGTATGGGTCCTCCTCCCTGCTAAAGAGGACTTATGTTAATGTGGGGTCGGAATGCATTTTTATTATTTCATCGTAACCTAAACTCCTCCTACATAACCTAAACTCCTCCTAAATCAGTTGAAGAGGGTGTTCTTTATTAGCACCGTGTTTGCTTAGGATGTGTAGATGACAACAGAGGTTTCGATTCTAGCTCTGTTCCCTGGGACCAGAGGTCAATGTCAACAAGCAAATTTCACTAAAATGAGCATTAAAGCCACAGTTTTCAGTATTCACTAACGAAATAGCTTACACAGAAATAGTAATGATATAATCATACCATATGTAACGCGTTTTGTTTGAGAATTTACATAAGGGTCAGAATAATGTTTTATTGTTTCCTCCAAGCTTAAACTTCTTTTAGATCAGTTGAAGGATGGTATTGATATTTAGAGTAGTGGTTGCCTAGAATGCGTAGATACCAACGAAGATTTGTTTATTTCGCCCATTTTTTTCTCCTTTAGGGCAAAGCATTTTCTTAGAAAATGGGACCATACGCCGATGTCCATGGAATGGGTTGAAAATACCGCAATAAAGGTTCCATGTTCACGTCATATGCATACCATCTTCGGAATGGCTAAAAGGTTCGTACTATTAACATTTTAAATATTGAGTTTTGCTCTAAACGGTGATACAGGGCGTGAACGGTAGCAAGAATTTCAATTCTCAAACGAGACTAGAACATATTTTACACTTATCGTGTTCGGCGATTTCCAAATTCATCTTTCATACTCTTTTTATATACCACAGTAGCGTTGCCTGTGCAGTGTGGCGGCGATAAAACGATCTTTGGAGATGGCTGAGCCCGATATTTATATACTGATATCGTGGTACATTCTCAAATATTTCGCTGTCACTCTTATGTCGAATAGGTGGTTACACTTTAAAGGCGCTGAGTAGGTTTTAACCACCCTTGGGATAAGTTGTCTGTGTTGTAATTTAGTCGTTTGCCTGTTACTTGTGGAGCGCTGCTGTCTAATGGTAGAGCGTCGGTCCCATGATCGAAAAGTCGTGGGTTTGATCCCGGCCATGACCATATGTATTGAGTCCCTGAGCAAGAAACTGTATCTGCCTTTGCTTAGTACTGGTTTACCCAGGAAGACATCAAGAGTAATTCAGTAAGTTTAGAAAACTTTTGTTAAAGACCCCGTCACACTCTGACGTGACAGCATGAAGATCCCACTGCGTCCAAAAAATAGAGATGAACGCAGCGGGAACTTGATCTTTTCTGAAAAATGTGCATTTATCAATTTCATGCTTCGTCCTAGACAGGTCCCTGCGATGTCCTCGCTGCGTTGCACACGTTCCCACTGATTTCCTTTTACGTACCTGACCAAGCGCCCACTAGGTTGCCTGTGTTTGCACACGGTCCCTGCTACGTCCAATCAGATCGAGCTAAGCTCTTGCTACGGTGTCGCTGCGTCAATGTGGATTCCCCCAGGTTGGTATAAATACTGCGCCACTCAGTGACAACTCAGTGAGATCTCCATCCATTTTCCCCGTCCGCGCTAAGCTTGTAGTACGGCAATGGAGTCACTACGAGGTGTTGGTTACGTCTATAACGGGTCAATGCCGTCTTTACTACGTCTTTACGAAGTCCTTGCTGCATGGTGCTCAGAACGTGGAGCAGCTACGCTCATTTTGAACATGTCCAAAGTGCGCGTAGAGTTTCAAAGACCATGGAGACCATGCTAGGTCCTTAAAGGTTTCTGCTGGGTTCCTTGCACGTTGTTTGATTTCTTACTGCGTCCAAGCAATTTCTTCAGTACGCATGATGAACTTCATGCTACTACGTCAGAGTGTGACGGGGGTTTTACAATCGATGTAAAACACATATATTCAAACATAAACTGTTAACTTATCACTATTGTGATATGCAGGCTTTATAACCTGTGCTCCTGTTCAGCTTGGATTCCACATGGAACTAGATCCGCTTGCTTCAGTATTTGCAACATTGTTGTTCGCCAAGATATGAGCATGGTTCAACTTCTGGGTCTGTCACAAACATAGTTTGATCAAGAACTTTACTATGACACGTGGAGGCAGATAGTTTTGTTTTAACAAAGCAACTAGAGTGTAATATAGATGAATGGGACTGTAGAAATATCTGCATCTTTCTCCGGAGGCGACCTGTTGTTAAACTCTTAGGGATGCTTAGTATTTCGTCACCAGCGGTTGTCTAATTATTTTTCCGGATCCGTTGTCTGGGCCATGGTTATGTCTTTTATTTTATAATTTAAACTTTCTCATTCTCCTATGCGACTGTGTCGAGAGCAAAACGGAAATTATATTAATTAATGATAGTAAAACGTAATTGCCAATGACACGTTTCGGAATACCTAAATATGTCCGTTGAAAATCAATAAAAACAAGTAACATTTTCCAGTGCCTTTTTTGTTCTTATCGCTTTCCTATTTGAGGTTTTCAGGATTTAGTGATGGGTACAGTTATACTTGGACTACAGTTCCCTAGAACATGGCTGCTTCACTGACAAAGCGTTGAAACGGGCAATGCAGTACTATACTGAACATGTTAAACAGAACTTAAAACTCGTATGGATATTTGCATATATTTTTCAGACTTGTATTGCTGTATATGTTAACGGCATCATCCGTTACTGGGGTGTACGTCTGCATTTACATAGTTGTTCATCAAATAAAGTTCGGCATTCGTTATTGGGACCGACAAGTGTTGTTCAGTTATGATTGGTCCTTTTTTAGGCGCTTACTGTCGGCATTTTCTAGCGGAATAATGTTTCGCCCCCGTTGTTGGGGCAAGACAATCATGTTCATTTAGCAATTTTCTTAATTTGAAAGTAATATAAAAAATATATAAAATACTATCTATAAGTATTACTATTATACAACTTGTATTTCAGTTTTATATTGTAAACACAGGCACGGCCATTATTTTGCCAAACCTATAAATTAACGTTTATATATTTCTCATTCTTGTTATTATTATCCGCTGTTTTGTGTTGCCTGCGTAGCATTTAGCCATCAATTTGTCCGTCGTTTTCGTTCGGCAGTCACATTTTAACCTGCAACCTAATATTGACATAAATTAAAAACATATTTGACCTTTGTTCGTGAAACTTTACAGACATCTTCATCTCACCCCAAGAAATGTCGTTACACTGCCATCTGCAACCTGACTTTGTTCATAACTTTGCAAAATACTGACATAATTTGAAAAGTATTAAAACTATGTTCACATACGTTTTTGTCTTACCCCAAGGAAAGTCGTTACACGTGACCAATAACTCTGACTTTCATTTCGCCCGGGTTTATACACATGTCCAAAAACTCGACAGAATTATACTCATTTACATAAAGAGTTAACATGCAACCTGATCTAGCTCTTAACTTGGCAATATATTGACATAAACTGGAAAGTAGTTGACCTATGTTCACGAAACTTTTACCACCAGAAATGTCGTTAAACATAACTGTCTTTCGGCAGAGTTATGCCATTTTCATAAAACTTTAATCTACCATCTGACCCAGCCCATAAATTTTGCAAATATTAGCTTACGGTCATGCAACTTTATACATTTTCTTATCAATTATTTAATACCATTTACTTGTCCAATAACTCATAATTCCATTTCGGAAGAGATATACCCATTTTCATTTAACTTAAACCTGCAAACTAACGTAGCTCATAACATGGCAAACTATTAGCATATGGTCATGAATCTTTATACAGTTGTTCCGTATCAATTATGAAATAAGCACATTGCAGGCGACACAATTGTTCCATGGAACACCCTTATATTTGTCAGTTAATAATCCCGTGTACGCATGCATACGGAGTTGAAATTGTATAACTGTTAAAAATTCCCGAATACGGAGTTTTAGATTCCCACAAAATTTACAAATAGTTTATATGTTCTGTATATGTCAGAATACGTAGTTAAAATATGTCCCTATATCCATATATAAGGAGCGTTATATTCCGCTATACGCACTAATATGGAATTGTGTATTCACTTTTACGCACCAGTACAACGTTTAGTAAATACGTATACTTAGGTATTTTTATGGTTTAACCTTTATTAAGTCTATGTGAAAAATGACCCTTGAGTGGGGTCAAATTTGACCCCATGGTCACCATTTGAATACAGTTTGTAGACGCTTATGCTACATGTTAAATGCTAGACCTCTAGCTCTTGAAGTTTCAGAGAAGAAAACTATTTTTTTTATTAAAAACAATTTGGGGTCTCAGTAGGACAAAAGTCAAGGTCACCACGAATTTGTATGGCAATATGCATTCCGCGCGATTACTTCGAAAGCGTGACACCACCCATCTTCATGAAACTACATAGGTACAGTGCCTTTGATCAGAACAGGGTCCGTATATAGGTCACTAGGTTAAAGGGAATTTACACCAGGATTGGTTTAAAAGGAATTACTTTTTAAATATTCCGGAACTGTAAATTGTAAAATAGAAAGACATGTTAAAGATTAAAGTGGATATGGTGTCTTCAAATGTATCCATTTTTAATCTGACATATGTCTAACTTTTATTTCAAAGTCTTTAGTAGCATCATATATTCCACAGGTTGAACAGTGACATCATTGAAATATGACCTAACTGACGAATGTGTTTGTACAAATATACTTAACTTTTCGGATTACCTGCATTGATTAATGTGTTGATTAGAAATTAGTCAAATTTTATTTTTGAAATGTTTAAAATATATCATGCGTATCAATTGGATAAGAGAGAAAACAGAATTGCCTAAAGAAACATTTTCCTTATAGGAATGGAGGTGATTGATTTCAATCCCAAGTACAAATCGGAAACGTCATAGTGTGCATTTGCATTAATTTAAGCTATATGTTACATTCGGTTTAATCATTGTTTATGAAAATGTCCGGTCTGGAAACTTCGACGACCGGCCAAGTTTTGTTGCTAATGCATAAATAATTTAATGGGGGTTGGGGGATATTACATTGCTAACAGTCGTACATATAATTCAAATGGCGTAATTTAATCACAAAACAAGAATTGATACCGCATTAAAACGCCAAATTATTTCATATTAATGACTACTATACATTAGCTGAGTCGTCTAGTTTTCCAGACCGAACTATTTCATTAATAACTAAATTGTGCGGATTATGGGGACTAGTTTAGAATACATAATTGTATGCACATTGAATGCAAATTATTATGATGGTTGTATTCGTATTTTGATTGGCACCCATAATTATACCCCCGCAAAGTGTGTGGGGGAGGGGGTTGGAGGGTATACTGGAATCACATTGTCCGCCCGTCTGTCCGTCTGCTCGTAGACGCATTCTTGTCCGGGCTATTTTTCAATAACTGCATCTTAGAATTTCGCAAAACTTGCTAGGAAGTATCAATAGATAGTAGATATATATATAACATACAAAATTCTTGTCCGGGTTATTTCTCTAAAACTCCTTGTAAGAATTTCGCGAAACTTGCTAGAAAGTATCAATATCGAGTGGACATGCACATATTATCATGACGTTCCGGTTCGATAATTTTCCAATGAGTTATGGCCCTTTGTATTTCTAACATATATATATATAATATAAAATTCTTGTCCGAGCTATTTCTCTAACACTTTTTGTTATAATTTAGTGAAACTTGCTAGGAAGTATCAACATCGAGTGGATATGCGCATACTGTTATGACGTTCCGGTTCGATAACTTAACACTGAGTTATGGCCCTTCGTATTCCTAATATATATATATCATACAAAATTCTTGTCCGGGTTATTTCTCTAAAACTCCTTTTAAGAATTTCGCGAAACTTGCTAGAAAGTATCAATATCGAGTGGACATGCGCATATTATCATGACGTTCCGGTTCGATAATTTTCCAATGAGTAATGGCCCTTTGTATTTCTAACATATATATATAATATAACATTCTTGTCCGGGCTATATCTCTAAAACTTCTTGTTAGAATTTAGTGAAATTTGCTAGGAAGTATCAATATCAAATGGAGATGTGCATAATGTCATGACCTTCCGGTTCAATAATTTTCCATTGAGTTATTGCCCTTTGCATTTTTAATGCATTTCATACTTGGTAGTCAAATAGAAAATTCTTGTCCGTGCTATTTCTCTAAAACCACATGTTATAATTTCGTGAAACTTTCTAAGAAGCATCAATATCAAGTGAATATGAGATTATTTTCCTGACGATCCGGTTCGATAATTTTCCACTGAGTTATGGCCCTTTGTATTTCTAATATATATATATATATAATACAAAATTCTTGTCCGAGTTATTTCTCTAAAACTCCTTGTTACAATTTATTGAAACTTGCTAGGAATTATCAATATCAAGCATGTGCATACTGTCATGACATTCCGGTTCAATAATTTTCCACAGAGTTATGGCCCTTTGTATTTTTAATGCATTTCCTACTTGGTATTCAAATAGAAAATTATTGTTCGGGCTATTTCTCTAAAACCCATGTTATAATTTCATGAAACTTGCAACAAAGCATCAATATCAAGTGGAGTTGCGCATATTGTCGTGACGTTTCGGTTCGATAATTTTCCACTCAGTTATGGCCCTTTGTATTTTTAATGCATTTCATTCTTGGTAGTCAAATAGAAAATTCTTGTCCGGGCTTTTTCTCTATAATATTTGTCTATATATCTTATAGGAACAAAGTATTGTGTGTTTACCCAACCCCTAGCAAGTTACCAGCGGGGATATTTGTCCGCCTCCGGCGACAGTTCTAGTTCCTTCAGATCACATATTCTCCCTTAAATTTATTATTTTTGCTGTTAAAATATAGATACTGTCCGACATTATATTAAGGTCTCACTAAACAGTTATTTCCCTTGCTAGTCACGGTAGGAACTTTCCGGAGCTTAAAAAAAAGATCTGTGTTATTCGGTTTTTGTTTATTTCTTAAAATGTGCAAATATTTTCTCTTTTTTTGTTGCAGGTGACAAGAATGGGACAAGTTCATGATTTCATACAGGTTAGGATATGCCTGAAAGTTTCTGAGCCCAGATCTGAGAATCTAATACTGGGTAGTGATACATTTTAAAATGTCAGTGAAATGGACAAATTCAAGAGGGTCTCTTCAAACTATTGATATTAAAAAGCAAATTGGACAACCCCGTGTTTTTTGTTCGATATTTCGCGCAACAGACATCAAGTTTCACAAAGAAAATATTTTTAAGAACATTCATAAAATTCTACAGTGGTCCAGAGGGGTCCTGCTACATATGCAGAGCTATGTAAAATTAACTGTGTTGTGAGACGTTAAACACTATGATAACGAACAGTAATGGTGCGGTAAAAATGCTAACATTCCACACACTCAAACAGGAGTTTTAAATATCAGGATAGGAATATAGACTGATAAGATGCTTACATGTATTCTGTATCTCCGTCCGGTTTTCTATGCGATAGCTGTCCGGCTTGGTAGCACCAGCTTGAGATGTTGTAAAGCTTATGTAATAGACGCCTATTGCTTAAGGTAACATTAACTGTTGTAGTATTTAAATGTTCATCATACTGCTTCGTAAATCCTGAGTTATAAATCGCAGTTTCATCTTTGGAATAGCAATATGCATACATTGTACCTGAAAATGACAATGGTTTATTGCAAGATGGGATAATCAATAATTGAGGTTATCAACACTTTTGAAATAGTTTTTATTTATGTGGACATAAAGTTTCATTATTGGACTAATAAAGGCAAATCCTAAGAGCGAAATAACACAATCCTCTGTTCAATGCCAATAATACAGTTATTATCTTTATTTCACTTAAGGTCATATAAACGAACTGAACTGAACTGAATTGGAGTTTATAGTCGCACCAACAGCTAGTGTCATATGACGACTTTTCCAGCATCCAGTGGTGGAGGAGGACTCATATATACAAACAGCATAAGATAAAATACATGTAACTACCAAGGGCGACAAATCTTCAACTAGAAAACATACATGTATGCATCAGGAAACGTATAAATAATGCAGTGAATGGATGTCTAAACAATAGATTTACTTGGCAAATCATTTGTGGAATCGCTTAAGTTTTCCGATGCTATGTTGGTGTCATTAAACGCAGTAATAAAAATCTCGATGTTGTTTTCTTTACCAGAACCAGGTAATTCGTTGTGTGTTTTCCATTTACTTAGGCGAAACTAATATATTTATCCTCATGGACCCAAAACATGTTGAGGTTTTGATGTACTTATATGCGTTTAGTAAAGAAGTCTACCATTTGCGTAAACATTTGTTTTAGGTTATGCCCGTATTCTTAATTTGGGACAAAACAGTCTTATCAACACTGAGAAGGCTAAACAGCCTTTAAGTTATCAGAGTGAGTGTAGAAAGTTATTACTTTGCTAAAACTCAATGGTATGAAATAAGTTTCCTATTCGAGTATTACTCATCTTTCAAATTGGTAGACATGTAGCACTATTTGTTAAACCAGTTTTATGTTTCGTAAAAACTTCTTCCATATGTAAAATTAAAAATCAAAAGCCTAGGTGGTTTTAAAGAAGAAACAATGCGCCAAGAAGAAACTATAGACAACATTTCAAGTTTTGGGATATTAACAATGTCTGTTTCAAATCTTTTATAGATAACACTCATTTTGGATTTTTTAATTTAGTTGAATTATTATTAATATGTGGTCACTGGTAATTTTCTGTATGTTTTTGGTTTAATAATCGTCATCATCTTGAGAAGCACGAATTGTATATGTTCAAGCGTCTTGATGTTTTCAGCTCACAAACGTGCTATTTTAATGACTTGTTCTAATTGTGTTTAGGCAAAGTTAATAGCAGTTCATGGCCGATTTACAAATGCAAACTGTGATAGTTATAATCCAAGTGTGGATCCGTGGTGAGGGGTTTGCATAGCAGGTGAGCAGACCATGCATTCTGGTCGAGCGAAATGGGTGTACGACCCTCTCAACACACACACGCCCACACATAAACAACGCGAATAAGAATTGTTAACACGGTTGTGGTTTGGTATTCTTGCTTGCCAGTATAAATCTTCAAAATGCATGCCCCCACTATTTTATTTCATATCCTGAATCCGCTCCTGTAATCCAGTAGCTTACGCAACTGCACGTAGCTGTCGTATTAAATATAAAGTTATTTTCTTAAAATTAAGAATATACTGATATTTAAAAAAAAAAAAGACTTGAAATAGATATTCTTTTTCTGTGGATAGCTGCTTTGAACTTTGAATCCGGAGATCACGGGTTTGAGTCTCACTGTCTCCACCGGGTTAATTTGGTTTGTCCTTAAGCGACACTTTTCTTAGCCTCGTTCGTCGGATGGGGACGTTAACCATGAGGTCGCGTGTATCGGAGTCTATCCTCATAGCACTTTAAAGAACCAAAGGAATGTATACGATAGTACAAGTAAGGCAATGTTCCCGGACTCCTACGTATTATTCCTTTCTCCCTGGGGCGGCTCGAAATAACCTAGTCAACGTTGATAAGCCGTTAGACAATAACTCAGTTCTATTGTTATTGGGTACGAATATATGAAAGTGTGGGTGTAAATACTGTCTGATGCAGCTAGAGACATAGTATTATCATTCACATGCTCCGTGTGAAACACATCTAAGATTGTACTCAGACTTCGAGAGTGAGTGTTTGTAAACTATAAATGCAACATTACATCAAAAGGTTATTCGACAATGCTTCGGGTATTGTAGTTTGTAACATAAGCCAAGGACGTTTCAATATGTGACAGACCCGGCGCGCAACCCACCTAATACCCGGCAAGCATAGTTGTAAAATGTTAAGGTGGCACGCGCCGGATCCACCATTGCTCATCATTGGATTGAACAACAAGAGGGCTAAAATGGCACAGAATAGATCACATGATGATCTTCGAAAAGATGAAAACATGTCGAACAAGCTTATAATTTCATAAAAGAGCTAGATTAGGCAGTCGATGGTGCCCCATCGCAAATTCCCGCGACCGCCTTAAAGTGTTCAAGGCCAGTTAGTGTTATAATATGGGAATCACAACGGTTTGACCCATGGGCTGTGTGCTCTGAGTTAGGGATGGACCTGGGGCCAATACTGGTTGAATTGCTGTATGTTCATTCCCAGTAAGTGTATATATAGTGTTAGGGTGAGCATTCAACAGTTTTCAAGTTATTGGCTAGGATGGTTTTATCAGTCTGTTCATGCCTAGTAAGCGTTAATGTGGTTATAGGGTGTTGATCTCAAGGTTTCAAAGTTCATATCCCCAGGGTTGGGGCGGACCTCGGGGCCGATGCTGATTGGATGGTTTATCCGTCTATTCATGCTCAGTAAGCGTATACCTGTGGTTTCAGAGAAGAATATCGTTTAAGTATTTTTCCTATAAAAGTAAGACCATAAGCTTATGGAACATGCAAACTATAATACCTCTTACTCATGTATGTTTAGAGAAGAAGATATCTAAGTGTTTCCTATGTAAGTAGTCTATATAAAACATGTAACCCCTGCTTGTTAGAGGACCATATGTCTATGCTACATGCAAAATAGTAGACATCTAGATTATTTTAAAGAGTTTCCTATAGAACTCTGTGTAAAACTATGCCCCTCGGGCGGGGACAAATTTAACCCCGGGGTCACCATTTGAAGAAACAAACTTGGTAGGGAAGCATAGGTTTATGCTAAATGTAAAACATTAGACATCTAACTCTTGTAGTTTTAAAGAATATATTTTTTAAACATTTTCCTATACAACTCTATGTAAAACTGTGAAGCCTGTGTCGGGGCCAGATTTGAAAAAACTTGGTAGAGTGCCAAAAGCTGATGCTTCGTATAATATATGAAAACTCGGTGTATTGTGGCTTCAGAGAAGAAGTTGTTTCAAATTAGTCACTCAACAAGTCTATGCTAATCATGTAAAATCTCTATATACAAACTTTGGAACCCAAAATCTGATCAGTGGTTATTGAAAAATATTTTTCGGCTTTGTATGGTAATGGGTGCCCATCTTATATTTCGCGCTTACCTATATTTAACAAACCACTGACCTCAGGATTATCAATGTGAAGTTTGGTCAACACTGACCAAGAGTTACTGAGGATATGTCGTTTAAACAGATGTTGACGGACGAACGGACAGACACGGACGAAAAGAGATCACAATAGTTCACTTGAGCCTTGGGCTAAAATCTAAAACATTTTGAAATTCCACCATATAGGAAACACAAGCAAGGGAGAGGACGGGGTGAATGCCCCGAACTAGCCGTTCGCAACTTTCGGCGCTCCAGATATCACGCTCCAACTCACATCTTGGATCAGCAACAGTAGCTTTTGCTAATAATTGTTATGTGCCTAGCTTACATTCAAGAGAAAATACTGAAGAAACTAATAAAAAACATTGTGTTGTTTTATTTGAAAAAGGTTTTATTTGAAAAAGTTTACTACTAGGCGGGGACCCAAGCCTGAGCAAAGCGAAAACGTTTACCTGGAAAGATATACTCCAGATCTTTTTAAATATTAACATATGGGGATCTGGTACATATAAAACCACTGTATGGACTTCTGAAAACTTTGCATTTCGTAACAGCAGCGCGATTTTTACGGTAACCCAGTCGTACCAAGCCATTATATGAACATCGCTTAACAACCAGTCAAAGGAAAATAAATAAATAGGCACACGTCCTTTCAGGCAAATCAAGTGTCAATGTATGAAACCAATATGTATATATGAAATATCAAACTACAGCATCAAGATCTGATTACACTTTACTAATCTTAACAATAATTATGGACATTTTTGGTGATAATGCGAATTTCTTGTTTTCCGATTGCCACCAAATGTTGTATGGTGTAAAGCATTACACCTGCAAAGCATTTGACAAGTTCAATACTGAACACAATTGACAATTGCCCTAAAGAGTTACTACCCTTGTTTATTGAACAAATAAGCAATTGCAGCTTGAGTACACAATGACTTTAGTAAATGGATTCTGATCTTCACACACTTTAGTATGAGACATTATATTAATATGAACTTTGACAAAATGACAATGAGCACATTGATACATGCTTTATTGAGTTATTGCTCTTTATTATTGCGAACACGCACGTTTTAGCTTTATTACACAATAAAAATTAAGTAAATTGGTTTTAATGTTCACACAGATTGGCGTGTAACTTTATATCAAACAAATTTCAGACAGACAAATATCAATTTATTACCCTTAATTGTCCAACAAAACGATCGTCTGATTGCTTCCTACTCTGCTTAGAAATGGTCATCAATTACTGTGTAATAGTTTAATTAAACAAGAGGATATCGTCCTCTGACTAAAGAGCGTGATAGCGTTCACGATGATTGTAATAAATAGGATTTGTTTGTCCGTGCTTTTTTAGGCTAATATTATTAAGATATCGGTTTTGTTTGACAATGAGAACAATTGAGAAGTGATTTACACATTTATCGCTCTTGAGTTTTGAAAATATGGAAATTTCAGACTGAATATACCATAACTTTAGTAAACGGGTTCTGATTCTCAACAAGACAATTTGAAAGTTTTTGGACAATTACACCATGCGGAGTTGTCACGTAGTTTGCGAAGCATTTATTTTCATATTAGATAATATTTGTTCAGGTATGGAACTAGTTAGGTATAGTACTACTGTTTGTAGACATATTGTTCGTATCCCACTGAAAACGAAATGTGCAACTGTTGCCGCAGACTTGTTGTTGTATTTTTATGAAAGAGATTGCATATTTAGTCTTTTACCAGATGCTTAGGCAGAAGTAATCGAAGCCTCTTACTATGGAACGCCATGACTGTCTTGTGATGTTGCCGATTAATATATGTAGTGCATTTCCCTTTATATGTGGTAGACCTTTGATGATATGCAGTGCATTTTTAATTATATGTGGTAAATAAATCTTAATATGTGGTAGAAAAGTATTTATATGCAGTAGATTAATCATTATACGCGATAGATAAGTCATTGTATGTAGTAGATAAACCATTATATGCAGTCCAGTTATCATTATATGTAGTGCATTTATTATTATATGCAGTAGTTTATCTAATATATGAGGTCCTTTGAACATTATATGAAGTAGGTTTGTATTTATATGCAGTGCTTCTGTTGACTTTATATGTGGTTCATATTTTAATATACGTGGTGGATACGTCTTTATATTCGATGGTTTCAATTGCATTATATTCGGTACAAATGGCTTTATACGTGGTGCATTTCTTATGATATGCAGAGCTTTTTCTATTATATGCTGTGATGAGATCAATCGGAACACTCGTTTTTTAAGATTTTGCAATTTTATAGGAAATCTAACAGGGAGTGTGATTTTAACGGCGCCGTCTAGTCTCTCTTGCCAGGCATCGTCTTTAATGTCGTCTTCAAAACGAAAATATGCACGGCATTTGTTTTGTTTAGTGACAATTAGTCCCTAGACCAAACAAAACAGACCAATGCACATTATCAATAAGGTTAACTCAATTTAATTAGGAAATGGACGATCCCCTTATCCTGATTTCAGGATTAATCCTGAATTGTATCAACCATGTAACACATTTTTGGTAGACGGGTTCGATACCTGGTATTTTAAATGTAATGTGTCACCCTTCCTCTCTGTAATGTGTCACCCTTTCTCTCTGCAATGTGTCACCCTTCCCCCTCTGTAACGTGTCACCCTTCCTCTGTAATGTGTCACCCTTCCACCCTGTAATGTGTCACCCTTCCCCTCTGTAATGTGGCACCCTTTCCCTCTGTAATGAGTCACTCTGCTCCTCTGTATTGTGTCACCCTTTCTCTCGTTAATGTTTCACCCTTTCTCTGCAATGTGTCACCCTTCCCCAATGTTATGTGTCATCCTTCCCCTCTGTAATGCGTGATTGGCACCCTTTCTCTCTGCAATGTGTCACCCTTCACCCTCTGTAATGTGCCACCATTTCTCTCTGCAATGTGCCACCCTTCTCCTTTGTAATGTGTCATCCTACCTCTGTAATGTGTCACCCTTCCTCTGTAATGTGTCACCCTTCCCCTGTGTAATGTGAGACCCTTTCAATCTGTAATGTGTCACCCTTCCACTCTGTAATATGTCGACCTTCATCTGTAATGTGTCACCGTTCCTCTGTAATGTGTCACTCTTCCTCATTGTAATGTGTCATCCTTCAACTCTGTAATGTGTCATCCTTTCTTTCTGTAATGTGTCACTCTTCCTCTATTATGTGTCACTATTTCCCTCTGTAATGTGTGACTGTCACCCTTTATCTCATCTCTGCAATGAGTCACCCTTCCCCTCTGTAATGTGCCACCCTTTTTCTCTGCAATATGTCACCCTTCCCCTCTGTAATATGTCACCCTTCCCCTCTGTAATGTGGCACCCTTTCCTTCTGTAATGTGTCACCCTTCCACTCTGTAATGTGTCACCCTTCATCTCTGTAATGAGTCACCCTTCTCTTTTTATGTGTCAACTTTCCTCTGTAATGCGTCAACCTTCCCCTATGTAATGTGTCACCCTTCCTCTGTAATGCGTCACCCTTTCCCTATGTAATGTGTCACCCTTCCTCTGTAATGCGTCACCCTTCCCCTATGTAATGTGTCACCCTTCCAATGTCATGTGTTTCCCTTCCCCTCTGTAATGTGTGACTGTCATCTCTTCTCTCTGCAATGTGTCATCCTTCCCCTCTGTAATGTGGCACCCTTCCTCTGTAATTTGTCACCCTTACCCTATGTAATGTGCCACCCTTCTTCTGTTATGTGTCACCCTTTAACTCTGCAGTGTGTCACCCTTCTCTTTTAATAAGTTAACCTTCCTCTGAATTGTGTCACCCTTCCCTTCTGTAATGTGAGACCCTTTCTATTTGTAATGTGTCACCTTTTCCCTCTGTAATGTGTCACACTTCCTCTGTAATGTGTCACCCTTCTCCTCTGTAATGTGTCACACTTCTTCTGTAATGTGACACTCTTTATCTCTTTAATGTTTCACCCTTCCTCATTAATGTGTCGCCTTTCCCCTCTGTAATGTGGCACCCTTCCTCTATAATGTGGCACCCTTCCTCTGTAATGTGTCACCTTTCTCCTCTGTAATGTTTCACCCTTTATCTCTTTAATATGTCACCCTTCCACATTAATGTGTCAACATTATCCTCTGTAATATGTCGCCCTTCCCCTCTGTAATGTGGCACCCTTATTATGTTAAGTGTCACCCTTCCCCTATGTAATGTGTCACCCTTATCCTCTGTAATGTGTCGCCCTTCCCCTATGTAATGTGGCGCCCTTCCTATGTTATGTGTCACCCTTCCCCTATGTAATGTGTCACCCTTTATCTCTTTAATGTGTCACTCTTCCCCTCATTAATGTGTCACCCTTATCCTCTGTAATATGTCGCCCTTCCCCTCTGTAATGTGGCACCCTTCATATGTTATGTGTCACCCTTCCCCTATGCAATGTGTCACCCTTCCTCTGTCATGTGTTTCCCTTCCCCTCTGTAATGGTGACTGTCACCCTTTCACTCTGCAATTTTTCAACCTTTCCCTCTGTAATGTGCCCCCTTTCTCACTGCAATGTGTCACCCTTCCCCTCTGTAATGTGTCACCTTTCCTCTGTAATGTGTCACCCTTCCTCTCCGTAATATGCCATCTTTCCTCTGTAATGTGTCACCTTTTCCCTTTGTAAAGTGTCACCCTTTCTATCTGTAATGTGTCACCCTTTCCCTCTGTAATATGTCACCTTCCTCTGTAATGTGTCACTCTTCCGCTCTGTAATGTGTTACCCTTTCTCTCTGTAATGAGTCACCATTCCCCTCTGTAATGTGTCACCCTTTCTCTGTTTAATAAGTCACCCTTTCCCTCTGTAATGTGTCACCCTTCCTCTGTTATGTGTCACCCTTCCTCCCTGTTAGGCAAAAATAAACATTGAACAACAAGAGGCCCAAGAGGACTTGTGGACGCTCTACTGGCTAAAGATGAAGTGTATGTATAAGATGTATAAGAGGCAATAACTCTTTCAAAAATCATTCAAGCGAAACATGGCGATGATATATGTTACTAGGCTTGGTACTGATCATCCCTGCCAAGTTTTGTTGAAATCCATCCAGAGATTCAGGATAATTGTCTGCACAAAGTTAGTGTATACAACCTTTAATCCAGGGTCATAACTCTGCCAAAAATCATTCAACCAGAATACGGCAATGACAGGTGCAACTAGGCTTGGTACTGATCATCCCCGCCAAGATTTGTTGAAATCCGGCAAGGAGTTCATAAGAGACTAATCTGAACAAAGTGTCTGTATTAAAAAAAAGTAAGGCCTATAACTCTGCCAAAAAGCATTCAACCGGAATATGGCGATTATATGCACAACTAGGCTTGATACTGATCATCCTTGTCAAGTTTCGTTGAAATCCGACCAGAGGTTCAGAAGAACTAGCCATGAAAACGTATTTGTATCAAAACAATTTAAAGGGCCATGACTCCGCCAAAAATATGTAAACCGGAACACGACGATGGTATGCACAACTAGGCCTGGTGCTGATCATCTCTGCAAAATTTCGTTGAAATCCGGCGAGGGGTTCAGGAGAACTAGTCCAGACAAAGTTTGCGTATTAAAATCTTTAAAGGGCCATAATTCTGCCAAAAATCATTCAACTGGAACACGGCAATGATATGCACAACTAGACCTGGAAATGATCATCTCTAAAACGTTTCACTGAAATCCGGCTTAATGAAGGTTCTTTCGTCTTAATGAGGCCAAAATAGAGCATATTCAGAAAATCAAGGGCCATAACTCCGGTGTAAATGGTCCAATCTGGCTGATTTTCGAACTTGACCGAGCTTTCATTGATATTAACATTCTGGTAAAATTGGTAAAGATCGGATGAAAAATGAAGGATCTATCGTCTTAACGAGGCAAAATATAGCATTTTTAACTAAATCAAGGGCCATAACTCCTCTGTTTCTAGTCCGATCTGGCTTGTTTACGAACTAGTCTGAAATGTTATTGATAGTAACAATCTGGTAAATATTGGTAAATATCGGATGAAAATGAAGGCCCTATCGTCTTAACGAGGCAAAATATAGCATATTTCAGAAAATCAAGGGCCATAACTCCAGTGTAAATGGTCCGATCTAACTAGTTTTTAAATTTGTTCGACCCTTCATTGATATTAACAATATATTAATGTTTAATAAAGATCGGATGAAAAATGAAGGCCCTATCGTCTTAACGAGACAACATATAGCATTTTTAACTAAATCAAGGACCATAACTCTGTTGTTACTGGTCCGATCTGGCTGGTTTTCAAACTTGTCCAAGCTTTCATTGATATTAACATTTGTTAAAGTTTGGTAAAGATCGGATGAAAAATGAAGGCTCTATCGCCTTAACGAGGTAAAAGTTAATGGACGGACGACGGACGGACGACGGACAACTCGCCATCCCATAAGCTCTGCTGACCCTTGGCCAGTATAGCAAAAACATGGGTAGGTAGGTTTTTTTTTGTGTTTTTTTTAAATCACACTCCCTGTTAGATTTCCGATAAAATCGCAACATCTTAAAAAACAAGTGTTCCGATTGATCATGGCGTTCCATATCTTACTATACTTAATTGTACCTGGGTGATATATTGAACAATTACAACCCGTACATTTTGACTATGGCTAATACATGTATTATCTTTCCTAAAGACAAAGCTCACTCTACGATACTCTACCTTCAAGGATCTGACAAAACTGTATCGGAGGTCACTTCAGATTGATCTTACGATTAGCCATTCAGATTTCAGCCTACAAAATCGCTCGGTATAGACTGCTTCACTACGCCCGGCCGTTTCAGTAAAACGCTGTGGAGGTCGGTATTGAAAGGCACAATGTCCGTAACTTTTAGCTTATAAAACACAAAACAATTGCGTTGACAAACGTAACACACCAACCAGTATTGAATATATACTGGATAAAACCAAGATTGTTTGACGGAATTCAATAGCGGTACAAAAAAAGAAGTATTGCTTCGAGGGGTTGAACTCGTAACCCAAACTAAAATTACATTCGTGGATAATAATGACAAAACCTCGCAATAGCCGACCTCGCTACGGACTGAGCTAAATGGGCCAGAAGCTTTAAGTAAGACATATATATAGAAAACCTAATGTCGCAATAATCTCGGTAGAATATATATTTTTCGAATACAAATACATGTAGAATGTTTTCAAAAAACATGACCGCTTCACGGGAGATGTACGGTACTGGTTCTACCCAGGAAAAGTGGGTGGTCTGCCTCCACATGAATGTGAAGTTGTCAGTAGCAGTAGCAGCAGTAGCAGTAGTTACTGCCAGCAGTAGAGCACCATCTCAGTAGGTATATTCATCGCAAATGTTTTCTTTGCGCAGTATGTTGTTTCTACTTTCCCACCATCATGTTTAGCAGACAACCCCTTTCGCATCTTTTGCAAACATCATATGTTTGCTACTTCTATTGCTACTGTTACTGCTAGTGCTAATTACTGCCAGCAGTAGCAGCAGTAGTAATAGCTACTGCCAGCAGTAGCAGCAGTAGCAGTAGCAGCAGTAGAGTCAATAGTCATCTTAATTACGACAGTAGCAGCAGTAGTAGTAGCTACTGCCAGCAGTATCAGCAGTAACAGTAGCTACTGCCAGCAGTAGCAGCAGTAGAGTCAATAGTCATCTTAATTACGACGATATATGATCATCGATACATGACGTTTCATTGCGCAAATATGTTGTTTCTACTTTCCCACCATCATGTTTAGCAGACAACCCCTTTCGCATCTTTCGCAACCATCATATGTTTCTACTGCTATTGATACTGCTACTGGTAACTACTGCCAGCAGTAGCAGTAGTAGCAGTAGCTACTGCCAGCAGTAGCAGCAGTAGCAGTAGCTACTGCCAGCAGTAGCAGCAGTAGAGTCGAGCCAATAGTCATCTTAATTACGACGATATATGATCATCGATATATGTTGTTTTCTTTGCGCAAGTATGTTGCTTCTACTTTCCCACAATCATGTTTAACAGACAACCCATTTCGCAACCATCATATGTTTGCTACTGCTAATGCTACTGCTAACTACTGCCAGCAATAGCAGTAGCTACTGCCAGAAATAGCAGTAGCCACTGTCAGCAGTAGCAGCAGTAGCATTAGCTACTGCCAACAGTAGCACCAGTAGAGTCAATAGTCATCGTAATTATAACGATATATGCGATATATGTTTTCTTTACGCAAGTATGTTGCTTCTACTTTCCCACCATCATGTTTAACAGACAACCCCTTTCGCAACCATCATATGTTTGCTACTGCTTTTGTTACTGCTACTGCTAACTACTGCCAGAAGTAGCAGCAGTAGCAGTAGCTACTGCCAGCAGTAGCAGTAGGTAGTAGAGCACCATCTCAATAGATATACTCATCGCAAGAATATAAGTTCAATTTTCAACCATCATGTTTTATAACATAACCGTTTCGCCAATATCAAGTATATAATATTATATCTGTTTTCCTACCGTTATTACTGTGACTTTTTAGTTACTGCTAGCAGTAGGAGCAGTAGCAGTAAATACTACAAGTAATATCAGTAGCAGTAGAAGTATATACTTCTAGCAGTAGATATAGTAGAGCAGTAGAAGCATTACCATCAACATCTATTGTTGTTTCTACATTCCATTTCTAACCATCATGTTTTATAGACAACCTCTTTCGCACTTCGTTCTCAACCGTTACAGTTGAAACTTATTAAACAAAAATAGGTCTTCTTGTCGGATAACGAGTGTCGCTGGCGGGAAGATCAACCTCATAGACATGCGGTCTCACGGATTTTAAAAGCCTGATGGCCAACCTACTAATATCATCCGACTTGAGATTGTTTATCGCAGTTTTTGTTCTACTGCTGTAGTACTAAAGTGTGTACAGCGGTACATTTCTGTCCGATTACGGGTGTTGCCGGCGGAAAATTCAAATTGTTTAAAGCAAGATGGCCGACTATGAGGCGCCATACGTGACTATATGTTGTAAGATAAATATATACGTTGTGTGTAAAATATATATACTGAATACAAAAATATATATGATACAAACAAATGTATACGTTACTCCGAAATATAATTATTGACTACAAAATAGATATGATACAAACAAAATATATACGTTACTCCGAAATAAATATATCAATATATATGTTACTCCTAGAAATACATATTCTGAAAAATATATAATCTGTTTTTAAATATATATTGTATACGCAAATATATACGTTAGTCTGAATATATTTTTTTCCTAATGTAGATATTGTAGACGCTAACATTTATATGTTTTACCGAAACATATATTCGTCTTAATATATTGAAGATGAACATATTTGAGATGAAAATAAATAGTTTCTCTAAAATAGATATATTGCAGACACAAATATATCAATGAAAGATCGATAAATAAATGGTGCGAACTTCTGGGTGACCGAAACTTAATAAATATTTGTTTTTAAATTCATGGCACTGAATAACATCAGGTCACGTGCAAAGGAAGTGAATCCAAAAGGGATTGTTAACTTTGCTCGCGACAAGATGCTATTTATAGTCCCATGAATGTTAACAAAATAAAATGTATTTATATTATTATTGTACTCACTCAATACCAATATGTCCCGATTCTCAACCACTTTCTTCTTTAAATTGATAAAAATGCAGAATAACACCTATATTTATCACGACAAATGGGACAGCGTAAACGTTTAGCCTCGCCTTCCTAACCTTTTATGGTATAGTCACGTCAAACGTCATTTGTTTTTTCTTGAAACGTCATAGTTTTAACTGCGCGTGAAGCAATTAAATCCATGTGGTTCATGGTCAAATGGATGTTTCTAGTTTTGTATGTGTTATACAAGTACTTACATTAGAAATGTAAATATAAATGAATGAAATGATGTCATCATGAACAAAAAAACAATTAAGAGTAAACACACAGAAATATTTACTAGTCATTAATATTTTGTGAGTGTATTTGTAATGTGGTTTGTTGTTTAACCCTAGTTAGCAATTTAATATAAATTACTTGGTAAATAAAAATAAATTGTGAATGCCTGGTCTTTATGAATATTTTAACCCTTGGGTAAATTCTAATATTAAAATCCCTAATATGTCTTGAAATCATTGAATTTAAATCTGTCCTTCAACGCCTGCAAATGGCAAAACATTATCTGTGACCAGTACACACGAACAGCTTTTGATTAGTCATACAGGATTGTCAGGTTTATTAAGTTTATTTACTATTGAATGTTTTATATATTTAATGAAATAACAGTTAATGCATGGAACATTCAATGCACACCTTGTTCCAAGGTCCAGTCAAGGTTCTGTTTAGCCATCCAAAGTTTGAGGACAAAAACAAATTAATAAAAAAAAATCCCTGCCCTACCTATTTTTTTTGAAGATGTTACCCGAAGCAAACACTTTTTTTAGGCCTGATCTGTTGTCATTCGTAGCATCATTGGCCGAAGTGTTGAATCTGCACAAATCCATCCCGAGAGCAGGATTCCCGGTTTCTCAAATCTTGTTCGGGATTGATCAAAACTGTTGTAAACAAACAGTATGGATTTTGAATCTAGTTCCGGTTTCATTTCATTGTAATCAAACACGACATTATTCTAAGACGCAATTTCAGCATAGTTCACCATGCTCTCAGTAACTTCGGTACTTTTATTTTTATTTTTTGAAAAGGAAGACTTAAAGGCTATTTCTGATGTTCTATATTGCATGATAAGTTTAACAATACATATTACATGATAATTTTTTTTGTCAGCTTGTTGATATTATGAATATCCCTCGCATATAACCACTAGACAACACTTACAATGCCCCAGTTATGTTTTATTTAGCATCTTTTAAATGGAATGAATGTATCTCAAGAAAATCATTAACACTCATATATATGTTTAACCGATGCATCAAATGACATTCAGTCACAACTTTAAAGAACTTATACAGCTAACTGTCATCTAGAGTAAACACATATTACCGTTTTATAATTTTAAAGGGACACGCGTCTTTGTCAAATCAATAATATATTGGAAACTTAAACAGAATACCGACAGAATATAAACAGCTCCAAATTGTAGTGCCTTGTATTAATTTATGTACAAGCAGATTTTAAGCTAACATGAAAAAAAATTCATAAATATATATGCAACTGTTCATACTTGATAACTACTTTAAAATGTCGCGTGTCGAGTGTCCATTTAAATACAAATTGATTTAGTTTTACAAAAAAAAAAATCGTTGAAAAACAAATAAAGAAAAAGAATGAAAGAATAAAATAAAAATAAAAAAATAATGAAAAAAAGAAAAACCCAAACCTTCATAAACTTCCGCTATATTGTATCTGCAATTATTGTGCTGTTAAGGATAAAAACTTCACCTATAGATCCTTGGTAACGGGCTGGTCACCTCAAGTCGCCAGCCGTTGAGCCACTGTGGTAGCCGAGTGCTATAGGTGTATGCTTTTATCCTAATATCTTATAATTGTATGCACAATGTTACGGTTTGGTGGTTTTGCAGGTAATTAAAAACAAAAACAAAAATACAATGAAAAAAGTTACAACCAAAATAATGGGACTCATAGAAAGCAGGATCCACGTCCCGAGTCCTGGGTACAAGCATCAGATGTCATGGATTTACACCCTGAATTTATGTGCTGATTTATCATTGTTGATGCATGTAGCAGATTCTTTCATAAAACACCACTTTTTCATTTTGCGCGTGTACTTACCTTAACAGATATCATGAAATATATCTTAATATACTTATTCCTTTTTAGACGTGTCTTACTTGTCCTTAGTGGTCACTTAGTGGTCCTTAGTGGTTCCTTTGTGGCCGTCCGCCCGCCGCTTGCGTTATTATGCGAGCGTTGTTGCGCGCGAGTACTTCACTTTATCGATAAAATATCTATTTAATATCAATAAAATATATATTTAACAAACTTATTCCTTCTTAGTAATGTCTTAGTCTTCCTTAGTGGTCATTTAGTTGTCATTAGTGGGCCTTAGTCCAAAGGACCTTAATGTTACCATATATGGCATATTGTCAAAATATTGTCAAAATATATTTTAAAGCAAAGAAAATCACTGCAAATTAATTAAAAATAAATGTACTACATCTGCAGTGATTTTCTTTGATTTAAAAGACACTTTGTCAATATACCATATATGGTAAAAATGCGCGATGACTTCATCGTTTTAAGATGGCAACCTCCAGTTATGTTTCTTTGCAATTTTCAATAGGTCATATCTCCTTTATTTTTCATTGCACATTGCATTTTGATCATTCTTTCACCTTTTTTCAAGTTTTTCAGAGCCGTTTAAAATAAACCTCTTTGAAAATAGCGCATCAATCCCTTTAAGCATGTGAGATACAGAAACTTGATATATATTTATGTTTTTTTTTATGTTTTAAAAGTGTAGTTATTGTAATATTTTTAGAGGTTAGTCTTTTTTTTCCAGTTGGAATTGTTTACTTGAGTCTCATCATTGTACAAATGTTAAAATTAAGAATGTTTAAAGTGTGAATACAGTTATAAGTTCTGTGAGCTGCAAAAATGCCAGCATTCACGAGACTATAAATACGGCTCATTCATTTTGATACACATACATGTATATAGGAAAAATAGAAATGTACACATTAAAATGTTAGTATGTGATGTTAATCTTAAAGGGAATTTAGCCATACAACCAAACGATATTTAGTACTGAGAATTCTGAAAGAAATACTTAAAAAAGGTTGAAAGAATTATCAAAATCAGATGATAAACAAAGAAAATATGATCATTTGAAAGTTCTGTTGAAACGGATATGGAAGCCGCCCTTTTGAGAGCTATGCCTTCATAGTTCTAAATGACCATATAATTATGGAATATTTATAAATATGATTTATAATTTATTTATTTACATGAAAACAACAACACATGACTATATGAAGTGAAATAGTGCATCAAAGGGGATTTTTCATTCATTTGCAGTGATTGTCTATGCTTTAAATGATATTTATCCACATGACTTATATGGTGATTTGGAACTATGACGTCATAGTTCTCAAGATGGCGGCTCCCATAACTGTTTTAAAAGAACTTTAAATGGTCATATCTTCTTGGTTTATGATCCCATTTTGATAATGGTTTCAAATTTTCCGAAGTTATTCATAACTCTCAATTATCGTGGATGTTTAACTAAGTTTACCTTAAAATTTAAGGTATATAGAACTTTTAAATTACTGCATGTTTTATGCACATTTATGCATGCATATATGTATATTTCAAAATCAAATCTTGAAAACTGTTGTAATATTACTCTAACAAAGATCTTTTTAGTTTACTATAGAACCTAAGGATAAAAACCGAGTCACATAACTTTTATAACCTACTGAAAGTAAGGTAAAATCTCGACATCTTGGCAGTATAATATTTTGAATAAGATAAACAAGCAAAGCAGCATTAATCATGTTAATACATTGAATGATCTAGACTGAATCAGCAAAAGATAAGAAAAATCTAATTTTCAAATAATTCCGTAAGTATGCGGAGATTGATTAGGACGAATTCGTCAAATGCAGGTCCCAAAACAACTTCACAACTGTCATATGACGTTCACAATATTGACGTCACTTCACGTTTGATTTCGTAAGTTGGATGAGATTTCATTAGAACAAAGCCGTAAAATACAGGTCTCGATCTGTGGGAACGCAAGGAACTAATTATTCAGCTTTTTTGATCATTTTGATACTCCGCGACAGGGATTAATTTTTTAATGTTGCCGGACTATTTCATTACAAAAATCACAAAACGCCGCCATTTTCTTTTTGTAAAAACGTCGATGTCAGTTTTGGATTAAGTCACCAATACGTAGAATGTGTTTACACGTTGGTAAACGTTGAATTCACTGAGTTTTGATAGCGATATCTGATGCAGGGTGTTAACACTGGGATAAACAATTGGAAATATACACAGGTTAACGTAATGAAGGAAACAGTTGACTGTCTTAGAACTCTGCAGGCAAATAACACGTGAGTTCAAATGTGTACATGTACAACTCTTTTTTTGGTTTTTTTATGCAGTGTTTTCTTGAAATTTGCCAAGCACATCCAACACAGCAATTCCTAAACCACATCCCTGCCACCCCCTTCTCTACATTTACCCACAGGCAGCTGACGCATACCCTCCCAATGGACTTTTTACCCTTCTTTGAAGCGGCCTGTAAAAGGCCCTTTCCCCACTCTCATTTCTTTTAAAATCATGCATACTTCCCCACTTTTTAAACTTACGTTGGAAATTTCATTCCCCATTTATGGATTCCACCCCCAATTAAGAGCAAAAGGCCCCTTCACCAAAACTGGTAAATAGGCCCTGCTGCCACCACCACTATCCCCAACCCCCTTCCCCTCTCTTCTACGTCCCTCCCGCATATTTTCTCTACAACACTACTTAAAATGTGTTCAATGAAATACTAAATACTGCAACACTTGGTTTTCAATTAAAACCAAATACACACTACATCCAAATTCTATTTTATGTGATTGACTCCGCTAAAGTGATCTGTGTACCATGAATAGGGCCTTTTTTACTTGATGTAACAGAAACATCTAAAAGGCCTCTTTCCCAATTGAGAACTTGACAGTTTTTTCCCCAATTGTGACAGAAATGTTTGCCAATCAGAAAGCAGCAGTGTCTCAGAATTTGAGAAAAAGCATTAATTCTGCGTTTGTGTTTTTTTTTTGTCTGTGGAGTCAGTTCTGACTGAGAAACAGTAATTATAATAACTGTTGGCTGAAAATATAAATAAAGCATATTATTACATTTCTATGGATGAAAGATCGGGATTTCTCAGTGAAAGATTATTCGCAAATATTAATAACTAACTCGCGCACTTCTTTTTTTTTTGCGTCGCGCAAGCGCGAGTTTTGACATTTAACGGCACTACTTTTTTATGTAAGCAAAATCAGCGTCTTTCGCTACCATGTCTGATTTATTGAGTAATGTCGACTGGGACGCTATAAACGAACTGCTTAAGAGTCCAGAGTACCAGGAACTTCCAACAACAAATGTCACGAAAATGACCACAAAACCAAATGGTATAAATGTATAATATATATTTCATCAATTGATTGATTTATAAAAAAAAGTTTTAATCAGTTCAATGGTTAACAATCCTGTATCATCATGTCACTGTATGCCAGAAGTTCTGAGGTTCTCCTGCCCGAAACATGTTGCTTCTTATATGCAGTATCTTGATTTCAGTGACCTGGCAAATAATAATGTTGTTTTAAAGAAGGGATCAGACACGTTGAAGGTGTTTGGAGGTGGGGTGGGGAGGGGGGAGAGAGAGAGGAGTCTGGGGAAGGTCTGGGTGTTTTCAGTACAGTTGACTATGTTATAAAAATACCAGTAAATGCATGTACTGTCTATACTTATTCATAACCAGTGTCGACAGTCTTCCATTATAAGTAAGCTTAAGAAATTCTTCATGCGATGAAAGGATTTGTTCAGCGGCCTTCAGTGAAGGTTGTTCCCTCAATTTATTTCAAATGAACGCAATTTTGGATAAAAACTGATAAAAAATAAAACAACATTTTAACCACCAACCCACATTTCTTTATAATTTTAAACTGAAAAGAAAAATTGATTCATCCCCAGCCCCACATTTTACTATAATTTTGATGAGAATCAAATAACTATTTCATATCAATCTAATAAATTGATTATTTATTTGTAAAAGTCAGACTAACGGAATGGATTATAGTTAAATCCTTCACGAGATGATAGACGTGATGTTCTTTTCAAGAACGAGCGTATGCGAGTGAGTGAAAAGAACAACACGTCTACCATCAAGTGAAGGATTTCACTATAATTGAACATTTCTCTATAATTTTGAACTGAAAAAATATGTTATCCCCCAGCCCCACATTTTACTATAATTTTGATGACATTCTAATAACTATTTCATATCAATCTAATAAATTCATTATTTATTTGTAAACGGGATGGATTATAGTGAAATCCTTCACGAGATGTTAAACATGATGTTCTTTTCACGAACGAGCGTATGAGAGTGAGTGAAAAGAGCAACACGTCTACCATCAAGTGAAGGATTTCCCTATAATCGAACCAAGCAGTAAATAACCTATTCCGCTCTTTCGTGAAAAAACGACACATCTACCATCTCGTGAAGGATTTCACTTTATAACATTTCTATGGGTGAAAGATTGGGATTTCTCAGCGAAAGAATATATTCATAATCACTAAATATTAATAACTCCGAACGCAAAAATAACTAACTGTGGCATTGGGTCATGATGTCAATAAAGAGTTGGTGACGTCGACGTCATCCGCCGATAACGTTCAATAATTCCGTTTAGATCATACATAAACTGATTTCAAATGTAATAAATAGATTATTTAACTGTTTGGATCGATTATTGGGAAATCCTTCACTCGATGGTAGGCGTTTTTTGTTTTTTTACTCACTCTCATATGATCGTTCGTGAAAAGAACCACACCCTATCATCTCGTGAAGGGTTTCCCTATAATCGATCACAGCAGTTAAATAATCTATGGCGTTGTAAAAAAGTTCCCAAAAAACGTTATGTACAGCCCTTTCCCCTCACATTTCTTTAAAAATGACACTAAGCCGAAGGTTTGATAAATAGAGATTATTTAACTGCTGGGATCGATTATAGGGAAATCATTCACGAGATGGTAGACGTGTTGTTCTTTTCACGAACGAGCGTATGCGAGTGAGTGAAAAAAAACACGTCTACCATCGACTGAAGGATTTTCCTATAATCGAACAAAGCAGTTAAATAATCTATTTATTAGTAATATTACATTTTAAATCAGTTTATGCATGATTTTAACTGGAATTATGCGCTTTATTGAATGTTTTCGATGGATGCCTTCGACGCCAGAAAAATGTTTTGACGTCAGTACTCAACGTCACAGTTAAGTAGTTATTTTTGTGTTCGGAGTTAGTTATTAATATTTAACGATTATGAATATTCTTTCACTGAGAAATCCCAATCTTTCACCGATAAAAGTGAAATAAAAACTGTAAAAGTCTGTCTAATGGGATGGTTTATAGGGAAATCCTTTACGAGATGGAAGAGCTGATCTTTTCACGAACAAGCCTATGTGACCGAGTGAAAAATAAAACACGTCTACCATCCAGTGAAGGATTACCCAATATTCTATCACAGCAGTTAAATAATCTATTTAATACATTTGAAATCAGTGTATAATAATTTAAGCGATAGCTAAATATTCTTTCTCCGAGACATTTATCTTTAAAATCTAAATTCACAATAGAAATGCAACAAAAATATTTTCATCATTTCAGGTGGTCGCGCATGTCCTACCTCTAGATTCGTAATGTACGAGCCTGAACAAGCGCAACAATTCATAAATGAACAAGATAATGAAGCCACAAAGAAAAAATCTCACAGTGACATGAACCAGTTTAGGGAGTTTCTAAAATGCCAAAAAGAAGAAAGGCCAATTGAGACTTTGCCAGCAGAAGAGCTAGACAGGTTATTTGGGAACTTTCTACTGGGAGCCAGGAAAGCAAGGTACCATAGTGAATATGAGACGTCAAGTTTACGAGGATTCATGTCAAGTTTAGACAGACATCTAAAGAAACATAGGCACATATACCGGGTTTTGAATAACCCACAGTTTCCTCACACCAATGCTTCATTGATTGCCAAACTGAAAGTTCTGAAAGCAAAAGGATTTGGCAATAAGCTTAATGAATCGCATGAACTTACAGATGAGGACATATACATTTAAAGAAGGCATTCTAGGCTTAGACTCGCCAACGTCAGTCATACACATGCTTCATCTGAACTTTTCATTAGTTCTCGGTATGCGTGGAGGAAAGGAGCAGAAGCAGTTGAAGTGGGTGGGGGGACATCGACGTAGCTTGTGATCATGACGGTAACGAGTACTTGGTGCATGCAAAGGAAAAATCAACAAATACGAGAACTGGGATGGACACAAAAGACGTCCGGAAATTTAAACCCAAGACTTGGAACTGTGAAATTCCCGAGAGATGTCCTGTGCGAGCCTACGCCTCTACGCATCAAAAAGTCAGAGAAAGTTTGCAACCCAGATTCAGATTTTTTCCTGCCATTAATGTAAATAACCCAACGCAAGGACAGTCCTGGTACAAAGCCAGTGCAATGGGCATTAACACCATTTACGGATTAACAAAACCATGATCATTCAATGCAAAGTCATTAATGATGGGAGACATCTTACAAACCATAGTTAAAGAAAACACATAGTGCAGAAATGTTGCGATCTGAATTTGGCACCAACGGGCACAGTACAAATAAGCGGTCATAAAAACATTCAGAGTGTCAACAACTATAGTAAAATGAACGACCAGAAAAAAAAGTAGTTGCGAGGGCCTTAGGAAGTAGCCTGTTCTCTGAGTGATGCAGTGATGCCGATGGAAGCTAGTGGAAGTACATCCTTTGGACAGCAAACGAGACCCATATCCAGGAACTCTTTCACGAATGCAGGAATTGGTCAAGCGTACACGTACACTTCGTATACGTACAGCCAGCAGGTAATGTCATCATATTTTCTCAGCACCACCATAAATGGAGGAACTTTCATATTCCATGCTGTTCCAGGGGGAGATAACTGCGCCGGTGAAATTGAACCCTTCATGAAGCGTTTTAAGCGTATTCGCTGTTTGAGTTCAGATAGTGACAGTGATTAATCTTTGCTGCAAAGCGCCTACCTGGCACGTAATTGCACGTAATTGCCATTGTACTCTGGCCAAATGTCAAAACTGTTGACATGTATTGATGTAAGCTGTTCAACTTCACGTGTTCAGGACTAGTTCTGCCTTATAAGGCTAACACTTGTTACTGCTTTTTTAAACATTCATATTATACAAAAACAATTGTCATTTTTAATTGACATTGAAACGGTTATTAAATCAATTTACAATGGTTCAACAGTAGTTCTTCTCTTACTGTATTCTTGCTTGTGTTTGTTTTACATTATTTCTCCAAGTCCAAGACCACTTCTCCACCCACTCAATTTCTTCTTTCACTGCCTTTGGCAGCATCGAAGTTTCCTCATTTCCTTTGAATAAATATCTCGTTTACTGCTACGCTAAAATGCTGAAACCTATGATTAAATATGATCCATAGGTATCCGAATTATGACACACACAGCTTCTACACAAATCACAACTGAACGAAACCATGCAGTCGCCATTTTTACTTGCCACTTGGTGACTTCAAATTAGCAAATTGTCGACGGATCCAATAATTTATTTATTTCCATATATTTTCATTCAATCCTTGGGTAATCTTGAGCTAAACCAATACACTGTTCGCGTCTTAAATTCGTTTTTCATGTCTGAAAACAGGATGAAGGAATATTCACTTAATTTTCTGACTGAATTTGAAGCGATGGACGCCATGCCGCTAATGGGGCACTAGCTTACGTACAAAATAAACACTTTGGGCATTTATTAAATAAATGCAGTGTTTTTAAGTGAGCGATATGGAAAAAAACACTGTACACAAATGTGTATGTTACATATATTTTTTGTTGTACTTGAAGCGAGAAGTTTGTAGTAAAACTGGCATTAGGCCAGGCGATTTACTACCTTCGCGTATGGATACTTTTGCGATATGCCTTTGCGATATGCCTTAAAAGGAAATCGTAATACAACGATTGCCTTAAAAGGAAATCATAGTAAAATAAGCCACGCCTCTGTATTCATACTCGAATTACATTGACCGTTATTTGGTTTGAACTACAAGCACAATCGTAACTAAAACTAAATACATTTTAAATTGTAATAATTATATTTTA
This sequence comes from Cyrtodaria siliqua, assembly GCA_037043455.1. Classification (NCBI taxonomy): domain Eukaryota; kingdom Metazoa; phylum Mollusca; class Bivalvia; order Adapedonta; family Hiatellidae; genus Cyrtodaria; species Cyrtodaria siliqua. The sequence continues at coordinate 46,642 of JAWPHD010004182.1, read as the reverse complement.
TGGATTGTAAAAAACAGATTAAAAAAACTCGATGTCAGGCGTATTGTTTTTTTTTCACTTACTCGCTAGCGCTCGTTCGTGAAAAAAACATACGCCTGACATCTCGTGAAGGATTTAATCATAATCGAACGCAGTACATAGAAATAAGAATTGAATACATAGATCTATCTAATTATTATTTAATTTTAGCGAAATGTTCAGATCCAAATGAAAATTTGGCAATTGCGTTTATGCACTGTTTCATTTTTTGTCATAGGGAGACATCAGACATGATGCCTGCATCTTACATATTCTGATCTGAAATGCGACTCTTGGTTGGATGAGGTGAGGTTGGAGGAGCTCACAAAAACAAGATGGATTTCATAAAGGTTTGTAAGCAGAACTTATTTGTATGGTGGGGAAGCATTTCACATTTAAGTTGTAGTACTCAGTGTTTGCATTTTCTTTATTTTTCCGACAAGTTGTTGCCATTTTCACAAATCACAAGGTTATGGTATACAACTGTAATGGATCCATGTATTGAACAATAAATTGAATTGAACTACATCTACAGTTCTTGTTCTCAACACTAATTGACCCTCAAGCTTTTCACAAGGATCTGTGCATGCTGGTTTCCTCCCGCATGCATTTAGCGCTGTCATCCATGCCAATGAGAGTGATGTGAAAAAGTAGTTTTGCTTATTTCAAACTCAATAAAAAAAACACTCATCATTCCATTTGAGACATTGAAATACATAGTTTTATATTGAACTGAATGTTACGTGTACATATAACGGAGAATACATGTTGATGCTGAACTATGTTCAAAACCTGTGAAACAACTTCAAAAAAACAGCATAGGATTGAAAATTGATTTATTAACATATTAATTATGTACCTTAAAGGGACATACAGCAATCTTGATTTGTTTAAAAGCTAACAACTTGCAGCGTCCCATTAGTTTTTCTACATAAGTCGCATTTTTGCAATCATTAATATTAATTACTAGAATAGTGCAAAGCTAATAGTTATTATTATATTACTCAACTGTTGATAATATTGCACCAATAATTTATACATTTCACTCACTGCCATTACCAGTATGTATTATATGTTTGACATGCCTATTAAACAAATGATCACTTTTTCAGTTGAATGACTTATGAATTCATTAAACCTGAGTATATCCAACATGTAAACTACACTTGACCTCCCTATAATATATATATCTGTGCCAGTGGACATGACAGACACTTAGGGATCACTTTAAGCTCTGTCAGCTCTCGTGTAAGATCCTCTATTACATATGTTCATGAAAATAAACACACATCTTCGTCTTACTCTATGAAAATAAGTATAAAGTTCTTGCTTAGCAATTATTCAATGCTATTGACATGTCCAATAACTATGAATTTTATTTTGGCAAAGTTGTGGTTAGAGCATAATATTATGTACATTGAATATGAAAATGAAACGCATTACGTATTTGAATAGACGCCTATATTCTTCCAGACCGCCTCCAATCCATTTAAAATGGTTCTGCTTCATAAATCAGGAATGACAAATGTCCTTGCTGACAAAAGCACATGGCATACTTGTGTTTATAATACATTATGCTGTTTTTCATGCTTTTCTCATTTTGGTGACCATCTTAAAATTTTAAGTACGTTAGAACATTAAAAAATAGAAGAAGCTGCACAGTAGCCGATTTATAAGTTTAAAGTAAATATATAATGTTAATAGCTTTTATTTATCCCATGGTGAGACAACATACAAACTGGACCAAAAGACAATATACGTTTTAATTGAATTGAATGTTGTTTAACGGCTCATCAACACAGTATAGGTTATTTAGAGCCGCCCCAGAGAGAGGGAAGGATACATAGGAATCCGGGAACCTGCCCTACTCCTATTATCGAATAGATATATATGGTTCTTTAACGTGCTCGGAGGAAAAACCGATACACTGGACCGCCCGGTTTACGTCCCCATCCGACGGAATAGGCTAAGGGAAAATGTCTTGGTCATCGCTAACCCGGCCGAATCCGATTTTTATTGGAAAGAAATAATCTATAAAAGGATACTAAGTTTAGGGTTATTACCCTCGCGAGCCTATCTACCCTATAGACTATACATGCATGGTTCTGCCCATCCCTTACTGATTGGTACTAATAGAGTTTCATAAAAGATGGTAGGTGTCATTGGCGTAGCTCTGCATAAGCACGGTACGCCCGACCTAGGCCTAACTCGGAAATCGAAAATGTAAAAAGTCCAAAAATGCAATGACAATGGAGGAGGTATTGGCGGGGTGATGGTTTTTTTTGTGGGGGGGGGGGGGGGGGGGGGTGGGGGAGGAGGAGGGGGGAGGTATTGGCGGGGGGGGGGGGTATTTTCAGGTACATGTGTGTACTTACCTTTATCTACCGTTTTATAACTCTGAATTATACGTCAGAACGCAAAAACATAATAAGGGCAGCATGACCCGAACCCCATTAGGATAAGTTAAACGGAGTGAGGGCGGGAGGGACCCAGAACCCCACTAGGTAGAGTTAAACTGTGTGTGTGTGGTGGTGGTGGTTGTGGAGAGGGTGTGGGGGTGCAGCAGGGTAAACTTACATGTAAGTGGTCGATTGCCAATCATGTGTTATTGGTATCTCAGAGGTAAAGGCGTTGGCACGGTTTAATACACAGATTGTTTCAAAGATGCTATTTCACAGACTATTTAAAAAAGAGGCCTCGGTTATACAGTGGAAAAAGCGTTGAACCTAAGGAGCTGGAGCCCTGGTGATGGCATGTCTAATGGGACTATTCACCCATCTTACTTCCCTCTGCGGTCGCTGTTCAAATCAATAAAGCCCTAGTTCATATAATATTTGCGTCGAAAATCCAAATGGCCTTTAAAATACATTTAAAATCCTAGCTCGCATTCTAGATTAATTCTGTCCATTTTAAAAACAATGTGCTGGGTGTGAGGGTGGGGGGATTGGGGGGGGTCGAAAGGATAATAGCCAATGATACTTTTTTAAAGGGCTCTTCGACCAAAAAAAACAATAAAAACACACGTCCTTTCGAACGAAGATTTAATAAATTGTCCGCGTACACCTTTTCACCCGTGTGATTATACTATTACAACCATTGTGACGTCAAAATTTTGTGTTGGAATGTGGTCTTCGGGAAACACGGTATTGATTTTTTGCAATATTTTCAATAAAAATCGAATTTAAAATATATCAAGTTAGCATAAATATTTATGTCTCTTATTGACAGTCACTGTCTGTTCACTACAATATATCGAGGTAATTTCAGAATTTATCTCACACAGAGCTGACCGATGTTATTGCATGCCGCATTCCATGCCGTGTAAAGCAACTCCACAAAAACAACGTTCGAAACGCTTGCGTAAAACAGTGACCAAAAATTTGCTTGAAAATTCACATACTGCCAGAGGAAGGATTAAACTCATCGTTCATGTTCTTATCTTTTTTCTCGCTGTTAAAACCTTCATACAAATCTAGGTACAAAATAAAAAAAATGAAGTCGATCGATAAACAGCTGACATTTTTCTCTTTCGCATGTTTGTTGACTGAAATAATTTTCACAATAACACAAAATAGACCTCAATTTATTTTTAAAAGTAGACCATGAAAATGATGGTTATTTCATGAGGAAATGGCTGGTATAAAATATGTTTTAATTGTAGTGATAACAATGTGATTCTGAAAGGTTTTTGTATGAAGCACACGGTTGAAAAGAGTCCCACTTCTCTGTGTGTAATTTTATGAACGGTCATGAATCGTTTTTGTGGGTAGAAAAAAGTACTGTTGATGAAATTTTTCAGGCCTGTAGAGGAAGATTTTGTCTCGCTATAAGAACAAACTGTAATTATCAATTTGATTAAAAGCTCAAATTTCACATAAATTTTCGAAACATTCGGTAATTTGTAAAAGCCTAGAAATCGTATTTTTAATAAAAAAGAATCGACAAAACACGTAAAAACTTAAAATCCATCCTGTAACTGTCATCGTTGTACATTGTCAGTTGAATACAGTTTACATCACTGGTGTCATTTTGACCGCCATCCTGAAATCTGCTGAAAACACAGTTTGTTTACGTTTTTGCGCGTGACGTTTTGAAGTAAATATCCCTCCGCGGCGGCTTGGCGTTCCCACAGGATGTGTATTTTTCGCGAGAGGTACACATTGGGTTCTTATTGTTTTTACGCCTCCCTTCGCTCGGCGGTCACATAATTATACCTCGGTCTTATTAGTGTACACCGTGCTTCGTTCTGTTGGTTCAATCCTCCGTGGTGCCACTGAGTTTCGTCGGTGTGTTCTTGGGCAAGACACTTTCTCTTAGCCTCGTCTGTCGGATGGGGACGTAAACCGGGCGGTCCCGTGTATTGGCCATCCTCCGAGCACGTTAAAGAACCATAGGAATCTATACGATAATAAGAGTAGGGCACGGTTTTCGGATTCCTGTGTATCCTTCCCCTCTCTCTGGGGCGGCTCTAAATAACATATACTGTGTTTATGAGCCGTTAAACAACATTCAATTCAATTGTTTTACGACAACGCTTCACTGGACGCTTAACTTGCCGTAAAACGTCAAGCGCTTCAGAGACCTAGCAATATCAAAAACAGGCTTCGCGCAAGACTGCTACACAGCGTTTAAATATAAACGACTGTAAAAGTCCGCTATTATGTTTACTTGCTTGTTTTATAGGCGTAGCCATTTTCACAGTTTGTAGATATCCCGCCACCTTAATACCTTTATATAAGTGACGCGTCTGCATTATGGAAACAATATTGAGTGAACTCCCAATGCATGTATATCTTATTATAGAACGTAGATCAGACGCTTGGCCACGGTCGTGGTTGGAATGCGCTTTATTCAGCCATAATTTACGGCAAAGAAATCGGTCTTTGACTGTCGCTTGATTGAGTAAAACGGTACATGCGCAGTGAAGCAGTCTAGCTTCGCGCAAGCGTCCTTGCCTTTGGCGAGGCGGAAGTTTCTAAAGAAAGATCGGCCTCACACGAAGATGGGTGATTTAGATATTTTTTAAATCTTCTGCACGTGATATATACCGTAAAACGGGTCTATCCTAGATATATCTAATAGGCATACAAAAACAATTACATAGCTCATACCGATTCGCATTTTCTTATAAAATATATGTATTGTTTGTCTCTAAACACACACATCATTTTTAATGAATACCGGAATTAAAAAATACACTATACAATTAATTCACCATCCAGACGTTTGTTAACTTTGTAAGACAAACGTATGTGGGTGTATTGTTCTGAGGAGTATAGTCCCTCTACCCTATTAAACGTCTGAAACCTTCTAATTTAAAAAGCTTTTTTGAATCGGTGGGCGTAGATTCTGGTTCTGATTGGCTCACACATACACCCAGACTTGTAGTCTAGATCATCTGCGACCTTGCCTGTTTTCAAGACAAACGTCTAGATAAGTCCTCCTCAACAAAGTTTGATTTTTGCCGATAACCTGGTAAGATTTCTGATTGGCTTAGACTGCTATCCAAGATATACCGAAAGGCAGAAAGACAATATATTTATATATACACAAAGTAATATAATTATATTATATTATAGAATATTTCTATATTCTGATAACGTCTCTGTTGAATGTTGTTTAACGGCTCATCAAAATAGTATAAGTTATTTGGAGCCTCCTCAGAGATACATAGGAATCCGTGGACCGTGCCGTACTCTTATTAAAACTGGTCAAAATGTTGGGGGAAAATTTGCAAATAAAATGTTTGTTTTCTCCTTTTGAAAACATTCTGCGCCGCCCTGATGCTTTGCATCAGTTCTTATTGTACACATCTGTTTTATATATTTACGATCTTTCGCGCGTATAATTTGTAACCAGAGTCGTATGATATAAACCATACGTTGACTTTTTAAAGGGACTCTCCCGAGTTCTCCATATGCGAAATTGTTGAGTTTGTGTCAACACATAAAAGCTATTTTACTTTTTATAGCCTTTCCGCCTTTGAGAATCCGCATACCTCTGCGCCATAATTTAAAATAGGCAAACTGAGTTTGTCGAAAATTGTCTAAAGTATGGCTAACAGATAAGTTCGTAAATTGACTTATATATGATTTTATGTGAATAATAGATTTCTTTTTAATTGACCACCAAATGCTTAATAATAACTATGCAGTATATCTAATATATCTTGTGGCCCTTGTTCGGTATCCGAAAATAACACTATGTCATCAGCATATGGGAGTAGTAACAGCTTTGACATTCCAGTATCGATACCTTTAAAACCATGCGATGTTCTAAGTCATTCACATACATGGAAAATATGAAAGGTAACAACAATCCCACGGGTCATTCCCAGAAAACAGCTAAAACTGCCTCTAAGCTGGTTTTCATATGTAACTCTTGATTATATTTGTATACAATGGTTTAATAAAATTTTGATTTTTTCCTCGGACTCCATATTGTATACGTTTATGGAATATATTTGTTCTAACCAACTGGTCAAAGGCTTACTTTACATATATTGTTTTTCATTCAATATACGATGTAGCAAACCATGCAGAACACATATGTTATATAATATGTTGGTGCGGAGTCTAAAATAGTGTTGCTTTAGCACGCCGTTATCATATGGGGAAGTCGTATACTAAGTTTGTTTGAATCCCGTTCAGCAGTTTAGGAGAAGATATGGTAACGGACTGACAGAGGGATAGACGGGCGGACGGACGGATGGACAGAACAGACGGACAATCGGGGGCAATGTTAATAAAGATCTACCCTGTTTTATTCAAAAGGTGGATATAATAATTGCGCGTTGTATATATAAAATCAGCTTCTTCGTTATTTAATTCTCCGGCGCAGTAACTCCATTGTTACCAGTTCAACAGAATACGACACTGCAACCAGTCGTTTGCTTAGATTGTCGTTTTTTGAAAGACCACGTGTTCCTGTCTCCTAGAAACCATGTGCTCCAGTACCAGCAGTGTGCTTTGTTTCCCGCCATAGAACCTGCGATTGAGTTACGGTGTTTAAGTTACCGTGTATCACTGGACGCGTAGTTTGATAAATAAGAAGAACATATTACAGCAATGTAGAATGATGCTTTTAGCTTTAAGTGCGAACTATGCCCGTGGATCTAGTTTATCAATATCTTAACGGCAAAAAGGTGTTTGTCTTCCAAAATGTCATGATGCCATGAATATCTTTTAAAATAAATGACTATTTTGTAAACAACACATTTATTGTAAACAACACATTTATTATTTTATAAGTTATTCAAAATAAGGAAGCACATCCAAACAAACAAAATAACAATTTCTTTAATTTCTTTAAGGGACACACGGCAATCTTTCACATTTTTGAATATCAATATTAAGCAAACGTCCATCAAAGGATATCATAAAAGGGTATTCTTTTGTAAAATAATTGGATAAAAAAAATCTTAAAATAGCGGTGTCCTCATTCCGTTAGTTTGGTGAAGATATCGCAAGCCACATTAGTTTCTAAAACGATTGGTTAAAATGTCCCCTATATTTAAATTAAACATAAATCAGCCCTGTGATGCAGGAACACGTAACTCCAGGGCCATTGTAGATTAAAGTTCAGCACTATATGCAAAATGTCATGACTGTAGCCAGGGAGTAAGTATACAGGGAGGAGAAACGGGTTCATAAACGCTCTAGTTTATCGATTTATGTTGTCGCGCTAGACCGCCGCCATTTACTATTTTATCGATACAGGTAAATCGATCGTAAGAGTGTTACATTTAAAAAGTTAAAATTTCAGCCAACATCTCAAATTAGGCAGTTTTTACAGCGTAATCGACATCACGAAATTACCTTCTTGACAAAGATAAATATGTCTAATATTCACTTTTTGTTATTATTAATGCCTAATATAACCCATACTTCGTATCTCGTTTGCAATAGCTCCACACCATTTTTAATTTGTAAAATTAAAAATTTCAGCTGATATCTCAAAAGGCACATTTTCATCACCTCTTTTTAGGCTTTGACTTATAATCACCACCATGAAATTACCTTCTTGACAAAGATAAATATGTCTACTATTCATTTTTTGTTATTATTAATGCCTAAAAGTCTCGTATCTCGTTTGCAATAGCTATACACTGTCACCATTTTTTATTTGGCGCAGAGTGGCGCCATCTTTGTTACACGGAACCGTCTGGTAACATGTACTTTTATACATGCAAACAAATACACGCTCTGTATCAGAGGACACAATGTGAATAAATAATATTTATGTTTACATTTCGCACCTTCATTGGGTTTGTAAGTACTGTGTAATAATTTATAAGAATTCTCAAAAGGCACATTTTCATCACCTCTTTTTAGGCTTTGACTTATAATCACCACCATGAAATTACCTTCTTGACAAAGATAAATATGTGTACTATTCATTTTTTGTTATTATTAATGCCTAAAAGTCTCGTATTTCGTTTGAAATAGCTATACACTGTCACCATTTTTTATTTGGCGCAGAGTGGCGCCATCTTTGTTACACGGAACCGTCTGGTAAAATGTACTTTTATACATGCAAACAAATACACGCTCTGTATCAGAGGACACAATGTGAATAAATAATATTTATGTTTACATTTCGCACCTTTATTGGGTTTGTAAGTACTGTGTAATAATTTATAAGAATTTGCTGTTTTTCACACACGCGCGAAACAACCGGAAGTAGTCATTTTCACGCATTAGTGAAACACACGCGCGACAACATAAGAATTTGCTGTTTTGGTGTACCGGAAGTAAATCAAATCCCATTGAGGTTTACCACCACCAATTACATGTAAACCTCCGAGGTGTATCGAATGTAGTTCCTATAATAAAAAGTAATCCTCCTTTTTCGATGGAAACGGGCATTATAAGTAGGGGAACACTGCCCATTTCTATTCGATTTTGTGGTTATATGTATAAGAAGCGTATTAATAGGTTTTACTGGATCACTGATGAACATTTTCGAAATTTCGACTCTATGCTTACACTTTGTGAGCAATAAAAACAGTCGATCAATAAAAACAGCTGTACCCTTGACCTGTTTAGTAAACAAACAAGAACTTTCTTACATGTCTTGTGACCCCACGTTTTCTGGTGATTTTTCAAGTGGAAAAATAGTTTTCTATATGAACATTACACTGCTGCATTATCCATACTTGAGTTGAATTTACAACAAATCATTAATATGTGACACTTTAACATTGGTGTCTATGGGGAAAATAATTAGTGCTTTCATACCTATTATAACCTTGTGGGAGACGGTGCAAGGTGAATCGTATTTCTAGCACGTCGTTATAAACTCACATAAACGCCGAGCAGAGCGAGGTGTTATTCGAAGGAAAATAAAGCTAATTACACCGAGATTACATCGAGCGAAGCGACGTTATACGGCTAATTTCACCGAGCGAAGCGATGTCTTGTGCATTGAATTAAAGATAGTTTGTTTTAAATTAAAGATAGTTTTTTTTAATACATGTAAATTAAGTTTGTTTTCGATTCTCTTCTCTTCATAGCCTCGGTCACCCGGCCCGCTTCTGATTTCTTCGTTACGCTATGCTTCACGGATCCAGAACCAGGGCCTGGGGAAAATAGGACGTTTAAAATCGCCCCCTCGTTTTGGACGATTTTGGAGAGATTTTGAGAGATTCAACGAGACTTTCAAAATACATATTTTTCAGTTAATGTAACAATACTTTCTTGTTTTTAACTTATGAGAAGCAGCAAGTGACGTTAAAAAGTTTAACTGATGCATCAACAATTGACGTTGTACGTTTATTTACAACATGACGTAATAAACGACTCTATGCTTACACTTTGTGAGCAATGAAATCAGTCGATCAATGAAAACAGCTGTACCCTTGACCTGTTTAGTAAACAAACAAGAACTTTCTTGCATGTCTTGTGACCCCACGTTTTCTGGTGATTTTTCAAGTGGAAAAATAGTTTTCTATATGAACATTACACTGCTGCATTATCCATTGCAGCAAATCTTTAATATGTGACACTTTAACATTGGTGTCTATGGGGAAAATAATTAGTGCTTTCATACCTATAAGAGATGCGTGCAGTAATTAAGACTCGCTCAGATTCGTACATAGGGACACTTTTCCGATTACAGTTGGTAAAATAAGCTCAGAAATAAGTTTTCCATAGTGTATTACATAGGTTTTGAGCGTTTTTAGTCCAATTTTGTCTATAAAAGCCGTAATTTTGAGTTTCATTTTTTTTCGTGTTAAAAATGACGTATTGGTGAAGTGTTTGCAGTTGAACTATGTCTTTTTGGTATCAACATGTAGGGTTGCATGTTTGCAACATGTTTTCATGAATTAAATCTGCATGACAACAGGTTTGGTAGGCATGAAACCAGCAGTATTTTTGGCATTATTAAGCTCGTATTCGCTAATATAATCAGGTATGATACCACCAATTTTGAAGAATTTGACTGAAAAATCAATTTTGGCATGAAAATCGACATAAATTGGCATATTCATCGTCCTAATTGCACCTAAAAGGCATATTTTATTTACGTCCATTGAATGTTCTAAACATTTGATCAATTTAATATGGTGTATTGACAAGAAGTGCCGTTTGGTATGACAATTCAGATAGTGTAAAATTAAAATAAATATCTCTGATTTTTGTAAGTTTCAGACTATTGTCCTTGGTATTCACAAGACCATATCTCGGCAAATAATCATTCGATTTGCATGAAGTAGGTTTTTTAAGCTTGTTATGAAAATGACAACACAAAATCCTCATTTAAGAAACATCTGAACAAGTTTCTCCTCTTATAGGTTTACCACCACCAGTTACATGTAAACCTCCGAGGTGTAGTCGAATGTAGTTCCTATAATAAAAAGTAATCCCTCCTTAATCCCTCCTTTTTCGATGGAAACGGGCATTATAAGTAGGGGAAAACTGCCCATTTCTATTCGATTTTGTGGTTATATGTATAAGAAGCGTATTAGTAGGTTTTACTGGATCACTGATGAACATTTTCGAAATTTCGACTCTATGCTTACACTTTGTGAGCAATGAAAACAGTCGATCAATAAAAACAGCTGTACCCTTGACCTGTTTAGTAAACAAACAAGAAATGTCTTACATGTCTTGTGACCCCACGTTTTCTGGTGATTATTCAAGTGGAAAAATAGTTTTCTATATGCTGCATTATCCATACATAGTTGAATTTGCAGCAAATCATTAATATGTGACACTTTAACATTGGTGTCTATGGGGAAAAAAATTAGTGCTTTCATACCTTGAGTCCAATGCAATATTGTCCAAGCTTTCTAGTTAGCCATTTTTCAAAATGAAATTCAAACTAAGATTCACTTACATGTTCTTAGTCATGAGACCTGCCTCTCTAGAAAACTGCTGAGAATAGTAGGGGTCATGTAGCATATAAGAAAATAAAATTCTGATCTTTGTTGACACCGTGAACAAACTGCATTCATTCGGCACCTCTTAAATGTGTTCTACTTTCACTTTCAAAAATGTCAAGTTGATAAATAAAATCATCATACAACCATGCAAATGGTTCTTAGCTATCACAAACAAGTAAAGTCATTTCAGCCAGTAAAACAGGTCTTACATACTCAAAAATGCCTTTTGTCACAAAAAAAGTTAGGGATTATATATTTGGGAACTCCTTTCGACTACACCAGGCATGAAAACCACCTCACCAGGCATGAATACCACAGTGATTTACTTCCTGTATACCTTTTTCACACACGCCCGAAACAACCGGAAGTAGTCATTTTCGCACATTAGTGAAACACACGCGCGACAACATAAAACGGCAAAACGATCCGTTTTTCTTCCCTGCTGTAGCCAAAACTGTTCCTTTGTCAGAATCGTGAAAAAGTAAAACATGTAAACATGATAACATTTATCTTAACCATTTTCTCTGTGTGTGTCTGTTAAATGTGAGTGGTGAAGTAAAAAACGTTTTCATGAATATAGTAGAGTTGTATAACATTTGTCCCCAGGTCGTTTCCACATGTAAGTGTGTTTTTTTTTAACATTTGTGTAAGATTTACATTTAAAGTAACATTGCCTTACACTTGTGACAGTTTTCACATACCGTTTTCGCGTTCAAGCTTCCTACATGCAGATCCACAATCTTATTGTAGTACCGATACAGAACATAAAACTATGACAGCTATATTTGATTCTCCTGGCTTGGTACTTCATGAGATTAGAACCGAGTAGGCCTTGTAACCGGAAGTTTGCATTATTCGACAACTTATTCAGGAAAATTGCGCTTGTGTCCCATATTTAAAAAGCAGAGTTTGTGTAGGAACCTCTAACCTAAAAAGTGTCACATATGTAAAATAAAAAAGTCACGTAAATAAATAGCCTGCCCCAAATGTAACACGGTTAGTTATATATGTAAACAAATATTTTGTGACAAATGTAAAAAGAAAAAAGAAGACAAATGTAAACAATAATTGAAAGTGACATACATTATGTGCAAAAACGGACACAAATGTAATAAAGACTTGCTTCACGTGCATATTAGGTTGTTGTTTTACCCAATCATGAAAAACCTCTCTTGCACTTAATTTATTTACTACTAGGTCAAATGTCAAGTTCACTATGACCTGGGCATAAATTCATCAACTCGACACAGATTAAAAATCTCATTTTTTTTGCAAACCCCATCAACACAAAATTATGGGTAAGAATTGTGATTTTCAGACATTTTCTGCTAAGTTACCTTAAGTTACCTTTAAAATTCCTCGTTTCTGTAAGTAAATTAGTAATTTGCTTGTAAAATTGTTTTTATTTGGAAATAAAAAAATGAAGAGATTTTGAGTCGAGTCTGAAACTTGTGCTCTAAATTTTAATGAATATTGGGCTTGACCATGAAAACTTATTTCCCGGCTGTCATTCATAAATTATTTGCCCTTTAATCTGGAAACTTTATACAAATAATACTCTTGGTTAAACAACAACCCCTATCAGTGTTAGAAGGTCAAAAGTCAAGGTCATATGGACCTGACACCTAAAGGAAATGATTTTAACATAAAAAACGTAAAGGGAATGTAGGCATACGGGCAAATAATCTTATTTATTGAGAGTTTTGACAAACTTGGAAAAAATAAAAGAATTTTCAAAATCGGATGATAAAGTAGTATTTGAGCTGACCGATATGTACAATATTAATTAAATTGTGTATATTCCCTGCCCAACAAAGTATACATTACGTGGTTCCGCCTTAATTTTATTAAACGATGGCAAAGCTTATATTAGCAAGATTTTATAACAAATATTTCGACAATGAAACACGTTTAACTGAAAAATGCGATAACCTGTTTAAAATTACCTATTAAATGTTTTAATTTTACAACATGCTAACTTTTTAAGCCGAAATTAATGTTTTATTTCATACCCCAGCCAACCCCGTTTTCGCTTCTTGGAGAAGGGGTTGGATGAGGTATTAAAGTTAATACTCGGACCACGTAATGTGTGTGGCATACTGGAAGCAGTCTGTCCATCTGTCTGTCTGTCTGTCTGTCTGTTTGCATGTCTTCTGTAGACACAGCCTTGTCCGATAACTGTTCCGCTATATAACTATTCAAGACGAATATAGCCACACTCATAATTTGTTTGTTTGGTGTTTAGCGTAAGGTTGAGCATATTTAAGGCTACGTATTGCGCTCGAATTTTTCTGTGGTCGAGGAAGACCACTCAATTATTCCTGGGTAGAACTAGTAATGTACACCTCCCACCATCCTACAGAATCGACACTTTCTCAATTACAAGTCGAGCTCCCAGTGGGATTCGAACACGCAGCGGTGAGGTGAGAGGCTAGAAGGTTTACAACGCAACGTTGTAAAAAATTCTTTAAGTCCTTTTAAAACAAAATTGTTTAAGCAATGCATCTTCACCGAAACTGGAGATGTTTATAAACCATCCAGAGTAGTAGTCTCATTTCTGCGTTTACGTATGGCATACAAATTAAAATTGTATATGGGACTGGGTAGTGTCTTGATAAATTAAGAATTGATTTTCATTTTTGCAGCGTTTATGCGGTTTGAAGCACTGGTCTTAAATGGCAAATGTCATGAATGAATTTGGCTAATTATTGTAAGTTTGTCATTCACTACTACCGTTTAAAACTGCATTAACGCCTAAACAACGTGCGTCGTGGAACTTACCATTTACTCTCCGCGTTTAAAACTGCATAAACGCTAAAAAAAATAAAATCTATTATTATATAAACTGTATTTGCCCGTCGCTATAGTACCAACAATAACGTGCCTTGAGAGAATAATAATGATAAAAAAGGCAAGAGAGACAACTACCGTCAGCGTATTTTCAGACAGTGGAATAAACTCTTTCTATTGAGACACATTGGATGAACGCGCATTAGCTTCGATTCTTTGAAAATTGAAGTTTACTCGAAATCGGACGCTTTTTACAAATACATTACTTAATACATTTTACTTTGCGGCTTACTTTACGTGCAAAAATATATAGCCGAGTTTCCAATCTGAAAACAAGTACCAAGAATGTGTTGTTACCTTTAGGGCAAAGGGTTGTTACCTTTAGTGCAGGTCAAAATCGTGTTACCTTTAGTGCAGCAGTTGTTACCTTTAGTGCAAACTTTATTGTTACCTTTAGTGTAGGTTGTTACCTTTAGTCTCAAAAGTGTTACCTTTAGTGCAGTTTGTTACCTTTAGTGCAGTTGTTACCTTTAGGGTTGCAACAGTCGATAACCACTTGGACACGGCGACGGCACCCCACACTCATGAAACTTTAATTCGTTTTTCCTTGATAAGTGGATGCACCTATACATTTTGGGGTCAAAGGGTTACCTGATAGCGAACAACCTTGTCCGCTCTATAATCAATTTGTTTAGGCATATGCATGCGACGTCACAGGTATACTGTCCATGGTGAAAGGATGACCTTTATACAGTATGAGGTCAATGGGTTTAAGGTTAAGGTTACAATGACCTGATAATTAAACAAATTGTCCGCTCTATAACTCAAGACTGTTAGCCATATGCATTAAACGTCACCGATAGACTGGCCATGGAGAAGAGACAAAGGGTCAATAAGTGCAAGGTGAAGGTTACCATTACCTGATAATGAAATACCCCGTCCGTTCTATGACAGCAGTAGAAAGTAGAACAAAAACTGCTATGAACAATCTCAAGTGGGGTGGTATTAGTAGGCTGGCTTTCATGCTTTTAAATCAAGTGAGACTGCATATCTATGATGTTGATCGTCCCGCCGGCAACACTCGTTATCCGACGACCAGTGTTTTTGACTACTATCAATCATACCGCAGTAGAACCAAAATTGTGATAAACGGTCTCAAATGGTGTGATTTTAGTAGCACTACCAAAATGCTTTAAAAAAACACTGCGCCAGCGTGTCTATGTGGTTAATCTGCCCGCCAGGAACACCCGAATCCCAACAAAAACTCCCTTTCGAGTCTATTTCATTGCAAAATTTAGTAATACAGCAGTAGAACTGAAACGTTGATAAAGAATTTCAAATAGGCTGATTTTAGTAGGTCGGCCATCTTGCTTTAAAAAATCGCTGAGACCACGTATCTATGAGTTTGATTTTTCCGCCGGCAACACCCGTAATCGGACAAAAAACGCACGTTCAAATGTACCGCTGTACAGACTTCAGTACCACAGCAGTAGAACAAAAACTGATATAAACAATCTCAAATGGTGTTTTTAGAAGCACTACCAAAAAGCTTTTAAAAAAATGCGCCAACGTGTCTATGTGGTTGATCAGCCCGCAGGCAACACCCCAAACCTGACAAAAACGCCATTTCGAGTATATTTCAGTGCAAACTTCAGTAACACAGCAGTAGAACTAAAACGTTGATAAAAAACTTCAAATGGGTTGATTTAAGTAGGTCGGCCATCTTGCTTTATAAAATCGCTGCCACCAAGTCTATGAGTTTTATTTTTCCGCCGGCAACACCCGTAATCGGACAGAAAACGCATGTTCAAATGTACCGCTGTACACACTTCGGTACTACAGCAGTAGAACAAAAACTGCGATAAACAATTTCAAGCCGGGTGATGTTAGTAGGATGGCCATCAGGTTTTTAAAAGCCGTGAGACCGCATGTCTATGAGGTGGATCTTACCGCCGGCGACACTCGTTATCCGACAAGAAGACCTATTTGTGTTTAATAAGTTTCAACTGTAACGGTTGAGAACGAAGTGCGAACGAGGTTGTCTATAAAACATGATTGTTAGATATAGAAAGTAGAAACAATAGATGTTGATGGTAGTGCTTCTACTGCTCTACTACATCTACTACTAGAAGTATATACATCTACTGCTACTGATACTACTTGTAGTATTTACTGCTACTGCTCCTACTGCTATCAGTAACTAAAAAGTCACAGCATTAACGGTAGGGAAACAGATACAATATTAAATACTTGATATTGGCGAAACGGTTTTGTTATAAAATATGATGGTTGAAAATTTAACTTATATTCTTGCGATGAGTATATCTATTGAGATGGTGCTCTACTACCTACTGCTACTGCTGGCAGTAGCTACTGCTACTCCTGCTAATGCTGCTACTGCAGGCAGTAGTTAGCAGTAGCAATAGCAGTAGCAGTAGAAGTAGCAATAGCAGTAGCAAACATATGATGGTTGCGAAAAGGGTTGTCTGTTAAACATGATGGTGGGAAAATAGAAACAACATACTTGCGTAAAGAAAACATATATCGCATAGATCGTTATAATTACGATGACTATTGACTCTACTGGTGCTACTGCTGGCAGTAGTTAGAAGTAGCAGTAGCAATAGCAGTGGCAATAGCAGTAGCAAACATATGATGGTTGCAAAAGGGGTTGTCTGTGAAACATGATGGTGGGAAAGTAGAAACAACATACTTGCGCAAAGAAAACATCATATATCGATGATCATATATCGTCGTAATTAAGATGACTATTGACTCGACTCTACTGCTGCTACTGCTGGCAGTAGCAGTAGCTACTGCTGCTACTGCTGGCAGTAGTTAGCAGTAGCAGTAGCAATAGCAGTAGCAAACATAAGATGGTTGCGAAAGATGCGAAAGGGGTTGTCTGCTAAACATGATGGTGGGAAAGTAGAAACAACATACTTGCGAAAAGAAACATCATATATCAATGATCATATATCGTGGTAATTAGGATGACTTTTGACTCTACTGCTGCTACTGCTGGCAGTAGCTACTGTTACTGCTGGCAGCAGCTACTGCTGCTACTGCTGGCAGTAGTTAGCAGTAGCAGTAACAGTAGCAATAGCAGTAGCAAACATATGATGGTTGCGAAAGATGCGAAATGGGATGTCTGCTAAACATGATGGTGGGAAAGTAGAAACAACATACTGCGCAAAAAAAACACTTGCGATGAATATACCTACTGAGATGGTGCTCTACTGCTGGCAGTAAATACTGCTACTGCTGCTACTGCTGCTACTACGGCAATAGCATCAGTAGTACTACTGCTACTGCTACTGCTGCTACTGCCAACATCACGTTCATTGCCTCCACCACAAAAAATCGACTGTCATATATAATCTTACATGTGTTAAAAATGAGGTAAACACCATACAAACAAACGAACAAAACAAACCACGATTTTCTTCGTATTCTTGATGTAAAACATGCCATTTAGTGCATTCCGTTGAATTTGGCGACTTTATCTTATTTTCGGATATATGTGTTTTATATGGATTTTCGTTTGTTCAGTTTACGCGAACATCATCTGAAGTGCATAAGAAACTCGCGTTTTCATTGGTTGTATTTAGTTAATCTTCTCATGAATATTGGTTAGATGAAAGTTCGATCCGACATGACCTCCAATGTTGTCAGATCATAGAAGCGGAGTGTTGATTTTAATGAGATTGGGTGATATTAAGACTATGACCAAGTTACTTAAATATTGGATGAAGCATTAAGGTGCTATAGTTTTGAAAAGACAATATATAATTATTTTCACTAAATCAAGGTCCGTAACTCTTGTGTTTATTATCCGTAATATTGGTCTTTTTCGAACTCGTCCAAGTTTAATTGATATGAAGAATCTGGACAAGTTTGGTAAAGATCGAATGTAAAATGAAAGTGCTAGAGTGTTGACAAGGCAAACCTTAGCATGTTTCATTAAATCAAAAACCATAACTCTGATGTTTATTATCCAATACACGTGGTGTTTATATCACACTTAAGCAAAGTTTGGTAACATTGGATTCAAGATGATGGTGCTAGAGTGTTGACAAGGCAAACTATAGCATTTTTCATAAAATAAAGGGCAATAACTCTGACGTTTATTATCAAATATGTGTGGTTTTCTTATTTTGTCTAGCTTTTTTTTACATTACACCTCTGGCTTAGTTTAGTAAAGATCCGATGCAAAACTAAGACGTACGAGTGTTGACAAAGCACAATATAGCATTTTTCATTAAATCAAGGTCCATAACTCTTGTGTTTATTATTCGATACTAGCGTTTTTCGAACTATTTCCAGCCCTTATTCATATTATAACTCTGACCAAATCTGGTAAATATCAGAATCAAAAGAAAAGTGCTAGAGTGTTGACAAAAAAGTCGCATGAATGAATGATGTTTTACGGCACGTCGACATTTAAGTCATACTGTGCGCGAAAATCGATGAAAATGATATGTTCCATTATTAAAAATTATGCTTAAAACTATTTACAAATTGTATAAAGGTAATAAAAGCAACTATGCATATAAAGTTAAACAAATGCCCGTCAATGGGCGCGTGTAAACATGTAAAAGTAAATACGAACATATTACAGGTACTAAAGAGAGTATGGTCTCATTGAGTTGGTTAATTTAAATATCCAGATGGTATACGCCCATCGAGGTGTTTAAATTAACCAACGAGATGAAACCATACTCTATTTTGTTTGTAGCGTTTCCATTTCAGCTCCCTGCCATACTCTAACTTCCAATAACTGGTAGTTGTAGTACACCATTAATTTTATTCTGACAGGTGTTATTTTCAATTAAACAATTTATACCTGTGCTATTACAAAGAGAATTTTCAGTGACCATGCTACAATGACTTATAAGTCTGATTTCTTTAAAGAAATCAATTATTATATTAAACTATTTCATACTATTAACTTCAAATTTGGTAGTATCTTTGTCGCATAGGTTCGACGTCTACACTATCTAACAATATATGTTTGATCGCTATCGGTGCAAAACAGGTTAACGACAATATACCATGGCAGAAGCCCTACTGGCCATATAATACTGATTTTGGCCAGTAGAGCTAAACATGAGATCAGATATGGATTTGTGACAAAAGCATGATTATAGAAAACAAAAGTATTGTTTTAGCTAATATGGAAGTCATTTTATTGTCGTTTTAATGCCAGGGTGACCATCTTGGATATGTTAATTTTCGCAAGTGTGCCAATGTGGCATCGTTGACTTTCTGAACATCAGAACACCTGGGATATTTAAAATCCGTCAACAACCAGTGTGTGGACGATTTTGTTTTGGTCTTGCCTAAAAATTGCCGAACGGACTAGCATTCCACATAAAGTTTTAATCATGCATTTGATCAGATGTGTAAGACTGATGACAAAACCGTCTACACTATCGTTATAACACGCTTAAACAACTCACGCTAAATTAGACGAATTTTCTTATGGCAACCCGCCACCACAACACACACAACAACGCACACTTATTTTGGAACGGGAAATATATTTTAGAAGGCAACATCGATATTGCACGGATTAAGAGTTTCAAAGTTTCCAATTTTCACATTTAAAGAACGTTGAAGGCAATGAAAGAGTGCAAATAGATGTTAAAGGTATATTGAACTTTACGTCATTATAGATTATTAAAGAGACACACGGCAATCTTGAAGTTTTATCTAGCATACAATTGTCTGGATTTATTAATTCAGGATCATTTTGACTTTAAACCTTCTTGCATATAATTAACTAATGTTTCGAGTTTTTTTTTGTTTTCTTCTTATTCTACCACAGGTTTAAATATAGTATTGGTGCAGTATAATCGACAATTAGTAATAAGCAAACAACAATGTGCATGTTCTATTATTTTACTTAATAGTAGTGATTGAACAATTGTAAGTTATGTAGAAAAATTGACCGGACGCCGAGAGGTTTTAGAAAAAATCAAGATTGCCGTGTGCTCTTTAGGCATTCGTTTATCCTTGTCCAAAATACTTTAAATTGTGTTGAACTGAAATTAAACCGTATTATAATTTAGCCAAAATGTACATGAACTAGCACTTACCATACACGTCTTCGCCAAGATTAATATAGACATTTCCAAGTTGCTCAGATGAACATACAGTAAGTACTTGTTCAATCGGTGGGGGTTTGTCACTATTGTCATAACAGTCATAGACATCATCCTGAGCTAATGACTTTGAAATGCACTTCCGTGATGAACACTGGTGCAGTTCTCTTTCTTGACAGTTTCCTATTTAAGCAAGAAGCATTGACTTTTGTTTTACATTTTTACATGAGTTTACAATCAGAAGAAGTCAAACTTGAATACAGTACTTTCTCGGATACTCTGAAATAGGATCGTCAAAACGTCATAACTTGTTTTATTTCACACAGAATGTTCTCATATCCAATATAAAAGTCGAACAGGAAATTTTAGCATTCAAGGACCACAGTCAAATAAAATCACACATAGAAACAAACAACAAATAAAACTATGATTAAAAGGCAAAGTGTATGACATCACAAACATAAATCGGCTGACAATAGGGCTACCACCTTGGAACGGTAACTTTGGAAGCTAATCATCATTCTAGTGGTAAGCAATGTCTACAATAATTTGTCATAAAGAACATAGAAGTGGATCATGTAAAGCTAAAACAGCAGTGAGAGAGGTACATGTACAACTGTAATAATGGTTAACCTATGGTCAATAAACATAAAACAGCACATTAGTATATCACATTTATGAAATCAAATTTTGTTCAACTAACGTAATTGATACCTTTGTTTCCTATCATTTATACAAACGTAACACTCAGGTTTTATTAATATGTATTTACATGGTTATTTAAATTTGAATGTATATGTTTTGGCTTTTTTGCCTGCGCTATCTACCCTAGACTCCTGTATCCGAGATTAGTCGAGGTCTGTTGGACAAGAAAACAGGGCTCTAATCTGTGTTTTGTACCATATTATATTAAACGTATTCCATCGAACACTTTAAGTACGTTTCTATCACTTGCATAAACATGTAGAAAAACAACTGACATCTTAAATACCTTACTGCATGCGAACCGCTCTGACATGTCTTATTTTAATATTAAATATTTTTCAGTTCAATAATAGACACAGCCTATATATGTATCAGCATGTCTCAACCCTCATTATGTATTATCCTAAATAAAATACCTTACCATAACATGCTTTAAAACCTTCGTCCGAGTGATCGTAACAGTCGAACGTGTTGTCACAAAGTAGGTCAAAAGTTACACATTGACCGTTATCGCATCTCCATTCGTATGTAGTGCATTCCACCGCCACTACGAAATAAGTAGTGTAGAGTTAGTGCATACAAATACAAAATTATTGAGCATGTCAACGTCTGGCATACCATGAGGGACATATAGATTGTAAAAGTATACCAAACAGTCTAACAAACTATAGATAGGGAAAATATGATTTTCATCGTTCAAAACTTACTTGGTGCACATATCCACCTAATGTAGGAGTCTAAGTATGTTTTTATAGACCTGTACAACTTTCTTTCGTCAGTATTTGAATCATGTCGAAGTAAACAAGATGGTAAAGTTATCAAAACATGTGATTCCGGCTTAGCTCGAAAATTATTCAACCGAAGGAATCTGTTTTAGACTTTTTAATATTTTTTGTTCATTATTTATTGTTGGATATATTAACATAGTTGTTGTATTGTCAGATTTGTTTTGTTAAATATAGAATATTCTTATTTTAATAAAAGTATTTGGTTTTCGTTTGGAGTATACCCTAAATACTGATCAAGATAATCGGAGGAAACGTGCTTCATGCACCAACGGTCTTATTAAATATAAATTACGGCGGTTGCAGAGGATATCAATTACAGCGTTTTGTAAAATCCTAACATCCTGGTCTATGAAAAAGAAATTAGTGGCGATAAAGCTATAGCCATGCCCCTTTCCTGAAGTGAACTGAGGCCAGAATAAATGCAAACATAATTATGGTGCTTGCCGATTATGGTTGTGTAATGATGATAAGCATGTATGCGAAGTTTCACAGTTTTCTGTCAATTGTCTTTTGAAATAGGACTATACATTAAAGTAGCTATCTCGCCAACAACAGCCAAAGGTTACAACACAGGTACATCGTTTCTAAACCTACTGACTGAAAAGTATATATATAACTTACATGTAGTACATATTTTGAGAATCTTCACTCTATAGACGCAATACAAACGGCTTTATCAAGCCAGACCTAACACCAAAACTGGAGCGTCGAATTAAGTTACCAACTCATATTTAAATTAACGCATATTCAATCACGTGTATTTTAAAAAACAGTGAATAAACGTAAACTTTTATTCGGCACATATACATTATCATACGACATGAACACTTGGATAAAGTTTTGATAAACGGTTTTTCGTTGTGTAAACTTGCCGTTATTTGGCGGGTTTGTTTCTTTAAAAATTGAAGTGAGAAAAAAGTGAGATAATTCTAATAAAATACATGACAGAGATATGGTGCTTTCCAGACAATGGTTGTGTAATGATGATGAATATGTGTGCCAAGTTTTAAACCTGTATGACAAATTTATATGGAATATGAATGAACATTTGCAATTTTAATTGAAATTTTAAGTATAAAAGGGGGATAATTCTGCTAAAATGCACAACAGAGTTATTGTGCTTGTCACATATGGTTTTGTAATGATGATGGATGTGTGAACATTTTAAATGAACAATATACGTCATAAAGGGAGATACTTCAGTTAAAATATAAGACAGATTTATGATTATTGTCATATAACATTGTGTAATGATAATGAGCAAGTTTCAAAGCTTTCAGACAATTATTTTTGATAAATGAGACTGTACATTCAGTATTTGAACTGAAATTCTATGTATGAAAGGAGGGATAATTCTGGTAAAATGCATAAAAGAATTATGGTGCTTGTCACATATGGTTGTGTAATGATGATGAATAAGTAAGCCAAGTTCAAAAACGTTTGATCAGATTTTTGTTTTGAAATATGACTGTACATTCAGCATTTTAACTGAATTCGTTTATGTCATAAAGGGAGATAATTCATGTAAAATAAAAGACAGAGTTATGGTTTTAGTAATATTACATTGTGGAATAATAACGAACAAGTGTGCAAAGCTTCACATCTTTCGAAGAATTAGTTTTTGTGAAATGTGAAAAAAACACTTTAGCCAAACACTTTAACCAAAACGTCTAAACGTGTAGCCGGACGGAGAGAAGGATGAACTGACGGACGGATGGACGTTCTGACGGAAATCGCCAACTATAAGCCTGCATTTGCTTTGCATTCCGGCTAATACAACAGAAACGTACACACCTTTATTTAAGGTCTGAGGAGACATGATGAACAAATATATAGTATAGAATATTTTCACTAACAAAAAACAAAAACAAACATTGAATCTATGTTTAACTTTGAACCATTAAACGTTGAATATTGTAAAGTTTAGCGGGCCTCAATAAGTTTTAACGTTTAACGTCGGTTGTTAACTTAAGCGTCTAATGTGTTATATTTAGCGTCAGTTGTAACATTTAGCGTTATTGTAACCTTGAGCGTTCGTACAACAATATTGAACCCGACCAAATTTATATTATATTATCGTCTGAAATGATAACATTGGCATTAATGGACTGAAATCTGTAAACAAGGTATTTTACTTATATAGTTTATGTTCTTTTCTTTGCTAAACATGCTAAACACATAATATTCCTAATAAAGTGTATAAACTAAATAATTGTTTCAAAGGACCTTAAACATTTCCAAACCAAGTAACTTTGAAGAGAAAACTGCATTATATAACTTATTAGACAGTTCACACGTACCACAGTTAGTTTCATCCGATCTGTCTTCACAGTCAGGGTAGAAGTCACACCTCAAACCTATATTGATTTGTGCTCCATCGTCACATGTATACATTTGAATTCTGCTGTTTGTATCTAAAATGTGCAAATGTTTGCGATAAAAAAGGCGGATATTCAATTACTATTGTCGCATGTGCAGCATTTTCGGGTACAGTTTCAGCATTATCTACGCAAGTTACATAACAGATACATATGCATAGCAACTGAAACACAAAAAAGAAAACAATGAATTTAAACTTGAAATATTAAACAATATCAAACGATAATTTAGCGATATTGTGCTAAACCTTTTTTTTGTTTATGAAAATTCAGGAGATGTTCTTGATAACATTTTCAATAATACAATTTTCGCCAACTATTATTAAAGACAAGTAATTGCTCTGAATCAAAACATTTTCCAGAGAATAAAGAACACAACCTAGCGGGGCATATGTGCCCATAGTTGACAAAGTTAAGTTCTAATTTAAACCAGTTTCAAAGGGAAAAATAATCAAATATTCAAACAATATGAATCAGATAGTTATGGGCCTTTATTATATGTCTTTATTAGCTCGCGAGAAAGATGTGTGCAAAGTTTCATTACTGTACATCTAATACTTTGAAAGTTATTAGTCACAATCACTTGTAAACTGCAAGGTTAAGTTCCAGTCTAAGGGGAATATATAAAAAAACATGAACCAGACAGTTATGGGCCTTTATCAGATGTATTCATTAGATCAAGCTGAAGATGTGTACATAGTGTCATTGCTATAGACCAAATATTTTTAAAGTTATTAGCCAAAATCAGTTGTCTGGTAAAAGTTAAAGGACAGACGGGCGAACAACACCACGACATAATACGTGTCTATGGGCGTATAGAACTACATTTTGGTCTGTAACACAAACAAAGCGTTTTTTAGTAACGGTAGTGTACATAATTATACTCTGTGGACTTGCCAAGAAGATTTTTGAATCACTTAATATATTCTTATTATATAATATTTCCGTATGGAACTAGTCATTATAGAAAAGAAATGTTGGTTTCCCTATCAATACTAACTATGGTTGTGTATTGCCAGATCACTTACGATATGACCCGTATTGCGATATGGACAACCGATAATCGATACGATATGATACGTATTACGATATGGATAATCGATACTCGATACGATATGATACGTATCGCGATATGGACAACCGATAATCGATACGACATGATACGTATCTCGATATGGACACCCGATACGACATAATACGTATTGCGATATGGACAACCGATAATCGATACGATATGATAGGTATTGAGATATGGATAACCGACAATCGAAACGATATGATACATACTGCGATATGGACAAGCCGCGATAATCGATACGATATGATATGTATTGCGATATGGACAACCGATAATCGATACGATATGATATGCCTAAAATAATTTAGTCTAGGTGTTTTTAAAGAAGAAATGTGCTGTATATAGTATGAACGTTTTTTGTCTATATTTTGTTTTTACTCATTTAATGCTTTTTGTAACAATTTTTGAACGTTTTTTGTTTACATTTTGTTTTTACTAATTTAATGCTTTTTGTAACAATTTAACATCAAAGCAATACACAATACACGTACATTTCTAAGAAACAGATAAAAGAAGGAGAAAAGAAAGCATCTTCCTACAGTTTTTTCATGTTTGTTCCTATCAATATATTGTTTTAAGATTAGACAAATAGCTAGAATTGTTTATCTTACGCATATTTCAGCTTTAAAAATAATGGGTCACCAACTTGGTTTTTAAGATATCTTGAAGAAATGTCCTACAGTTTCTTCATATTTTTTCTATGTACAACCTTTTTAAGATTTGATACAAAGCTAGAACGATATATCCTAAGCATATTTCAAGTTTAAAATTGACAGGCCACAACATGGTTTGTACGATATCTTAAGATAAACATATGACACTTTTTCTATTTTTGCCAAATTTCTATAGTTTCAGTACAATCTAAATTAGGCAAGAAACAAATTATGTAAATTAAGTAACACAAATCAAATCGAATGACATTAATCGTATTCAAACTCAATATATATATACGAGGGGTGATTGAGAAATAATGAGACTGTTGCTGTAATTGTTTTATCTCTTTATACAATGTCTTAATATCAGCACGAAATACACTTGTATACCTTATTTACATAATAAAATAAATTATATATGAAAAAAATATAAGATACTTAGGGTGTTGTTATGGACCAGTAAAATGTATGTAAAATGTTAAACATTGATTTTTATGAATACATCGTTATAATATCTAAATTAATGCACTGATTTTAGCGCGAGTTCGTCTGCTTGCTGAATGACGGCATTTGTGTCTTTAGGCCACATTTCAACGTCATATTTGTTTCCGTAATCTTAAAATCGGCAAAACAAGCAAGCGTTACTAAGCAAAAGATTATAAATGTGTGTCATCATTTAGGCAAAACACCTAAACAAACCTATGAGATGATTCAGAGGGCGTCTACAAATTCTAAAGAGTCTCGTGCACTTGCTTTTAGATGGAATCTACGTTTTAAGGAAGGACGAAACAATTTAGAAAATGACGAGGGGCACGGAAGAAAGACGATAATCGACGCAACTTTAATTAAAACGATTAAATACGATCGACGTGTAACGATCAGAGACATATGTGATCAGACTGGGTTTAGTTACGAGTTCGTTCATATGCACAAAGTAAGTGCCAGGTGGATTCCTCGTCACGTCAATGGGAAACGCCATCCTCAACCCCACCCAAGAAGGCTCGAGTCTGTAGATCGGCGGGAAGCAGATGTATATATTATTTGCAAATTACCATGGAATGATCCTTCAGCATGCCGTACCGGCGGGGAAAACAGTGAATGCCGATTATTAAGGTATTTAAATAACAAAATAGTCTAATGTTAGCTATAAAATAAGCAATTTTTAAATTATAATATATTTTCGTTTTGAGCATAAGTAACACATATATCTATATTAAGAATGATGTGTAAAATATAAAGCTTTAATACTAGTATATATCTGTATTTTGGGGGTTCTGCCCCCAAAACAGATATATACCATAACATGGTCAATATCTGTAAAAATCACCAAAATTCTGGACCAAAACACCATATCATGGTCAATATCTGTCAAAACACCATATTATGGTCAAAATCTGTATTTTCTGGCCAGAACCCCATAACCTACCTGTCCATGGTCAAAATCTGTATTTTAGGTCCTTTAAGAAAAAAAAACATAACCTACCTGTCCATGGTCAAAATCTGTATTTTAGGTCCTTTAAGAAAAAAAAACATAACCTACCTGTCCATGGTCATGACTCAAACATATATATATTTTAGACCAAAATATATATCCACACTAAGACTAATAATCGAAACTAACGATGCTCAACGTATCGTCTTACCAGCATACAGTTAAGTCTTACCAGCATGCCGGTCCCACACATATAAAAAAACGCCTAGGTGCTGAAAATAAGCGAGACTTCTGCCCCAACCCACAGGTCATCTCACTATAACTACAGCCAACGGTCCCATTGGAGCACAGGGATTTTAAGGTGTAGCCTGTCATCTCACTATAACTACAGTATGTTGGAGAATCTGAACCATTATTTCTTTTTGATAATTGATTTTTGTAATAAAATATGATTAAACATTAATACGTCTAAATTTTAAGCACTCAACATTATAATCTTTAAATTTCCAATAACTTGCCATTATTCTGACTGAAACTACACCACAATCAGCACAAATTTGATTTTTTGCTCTTGTACCTTTTTTACATATTGAGCACGGCAACACATGACTTGTTTTTAATAGATACTTATGCAAACTGCAATAATTAGAATCTTTTATAGTCTTATTTTTACATGGATTGTGTAATCCAATTTTAAGAAATTTGCAAACATTGATTTCTTTTTGATAATTGATTTCTTTTTGATAATTGATTTCCATTATTTCTTTGTATTATATATATATTTCTTTAAGAGGGTTTAATACATTGATTTCCATTATTTCTTTTTTATATAAATTTTTGAAAACCCCTTAAAGAAAAATATATATAATAAAAAGAAATAATGAATACTATTTTAGGAAAATTAATACACCTATTTGAAGCAGGTGTAATAGGTAAGCAAACACTAGAAGATGCAATAAAGCGGTGGTCAAAGACAGAGGAGGATGAAGATACATGTTTTTTGGATGGAATAGACATAGGAAGTGATGATGAAAAACCAAGGAAGCATAAAAAGAAATCAAAGACAGAGGAGGAAAAACCAAGGAAGCATAACAAGAAATCAAAGACAGAGGAGGAGGAGGATGAAGATACATCGTTTTTGGATGGAATAGACCTAGGAAGTGATGATGAAAAACCAAGGAAGCATAAAAAGAAATCAAAGACAGAGGAGTAAAAACTAAGGAAGCATAAAAAGAAATCAAAGACAGAGGAGGAAAAACCAAGGAAGCATAAAAAGAAATCTAAGACAGAGGAGGAGGATGAAGATACATCTTTTTTGGATGGAATAGACTTAGGAAGTCATGATGAGGAAGCATAAAAAAGAAACTTGAAGAGCAAAATCAATACTTGAAGAGGAGGATGAAGATAGATCTTTTTTGGACAGACTTTTTCATGAATATGACTTAGTCTTTCCAAAGTAAATGTAGAAGTAGAACTTAGATCAAAGTAAAACTTTATTTTTTATGCTGAAATAAGATTTTAATATGTATCTTGAAGTCTCCTCTCCTTGTTAGGTAGTATAAATCTCGCGGTGTAAAAAAGCCTTTTTAAATTTACGAAGACTTTTTAAAAAAAACTAAATTAACAATTTTCCGACCTTGAATACAAAGGTGGTGGATCATAATTATACACATTACTAAAACAATTTATCACATACTTTTTAGACTTTTGTGTAAGGTTGCCATTGCTTCCTTTCTTCCCTGCTCCACTAGTTCTTTTTTTTGAACTTCGCTAATTTCAAGTTTCTTTTGTTGTTTCAAATTATAGTTTCTCTCCAGTTCATCCAAAACCATCTTGAACTCTTGCTCAGATATCTGTGCATCATTCAGTGCTTTTGATATTAACTGCTTTATACTATTCAATTTAGACTCTGCTAAAGTTTTTATTTTATGATTTTATTTCGCTTTTACATTAAGCTTGCGTCTGATGAAATTAATACAAACACCTGTATCTCCACATATTACAGCTGCTATTTCTAAAGGTAACAAAACGGGAACAACAAACCCAATCCCAGCCATAATAACACCTGCAGATATTAAGGTAGTGTCAATTCCATCCGTGATATTAATACCACGTTTATATTTTTTCTAAAGAGACTTGCCTGTGTCTCGCTCTGTAATTAACTTTTGTTCAATCTCTGAAATTTTTTGTAATCTATAATTCTGTACGTCCTCTAGCAACGGAGGATATAAATCTGATGCTGTCGGTTGCTCTTTTTTTTTTATTTATTGATAAAAAATTAAATTAATTCAATTAATAATGATGCCACCGTATTTACAGCGGTAGCGTTAGCAACCGGACGTGATTTGGTTAAGTTTTCAATCTTTGTTACTTTCAAGACTCCCAGTGGGAATATTAATCAGCCGGCTATTATGATTCATGTTAAGCCTGGTGGGTAAAAATAATAAATGTGTTTTATAAAAATGAGAAAAAAACAATGGATGCCATCAATCCCTGCTAAGCAGTGACTGTACTCTTTTTTCTTTTTATATATATGTTTGTAGGCCAAAAAATAAAAATAATTATAAATATTGGTAACCACGAGTTAACATTTTCAAAAAATGGCCATCTTTTCCAGTCTACCCATATAATTTCCTCTTCCTCTTCATCAACTCCATATTCCTCTACCTCTTCCTATTCATCAACTCCATATTCCTCTACCTCTTCATTTTCATCTTCAATTCCATATTCCTCTTCCATTACTGCTTTTTTAAATCCATAAAATAAAAAATATTTAATTCTACGAATTAAATTAAATTAGTTCAATTAATAATGATGCCACCGTATTCACAGCGGTAGCGTTAGCAACCTTGCATACAAAGTTAACAACAGAACCAGCATCAATCTCTAAAGGACTATCAAAGTTATCGTGTTTGCGTGGGATGGTGTGAAGCGTTATGCCATAATTGGGTTGTTCAACACCATCGACAGAAACTATTACAGTTACGTCACCAACTAATCGGTCACATGCTAAACCAATTCCCATAATCCGACCACGGCGTGTCATTACATGCCCCACATTTGTTTCTGCTCCATCGTTACCAAATGAGAGTACTCTATTCATTGCAATTGGACCCTTAGCCTCCGCACATAGTGTTATAATCCCATATATAAGATTATCAACTCTATCTCTCAAATGATTAAACTGGGTAACAATAGGCACAATTCGCCTATATAAATCTTGAATATCATGTATCAAAGCCCCTAACTCTTGAACATCATTTATCAAAGGCCCAAATATACTCATTTTTTTTTTTATAAAAATATTTTTATAAAAATATATTTTTTTTAAATAATTTCTAAAACACAACTCATAGGCAATCCGTGATTATCTATCTTGTTGCCATGCTCATCTTTGACTTCTATTTTTAATTCAGAAATTGTACCATTCATAAGACAGTGATATTCAGGATAAAAATGTGTATATACAATATCTCCAAACTGCTTATTTACTACAGGTACAACACCTATTATAGTGCTTGGTTTACCATTGAAATAATTACTACTTGTATTAATTTGTTCCAGATGAACATAGAGCTGTTTATAAGGATCTAAATCAATTGGGTAATCTCCTAAACGAGTACCTTTATCCATCTTCTGTCCTCAAATCCCAGCATTTTTGAAAGACGGGTTGACATTCGTGTCTCTTTTGGCGTATCTAAAACTGCTGTAGCATTTTGCGTATAAATGGCTAGGATAATATATTCATTTAGCAATATAAACCTTTTTATCAATTTTTGAAAGTTATTGAGTCCGCCTGATATATGTTGCGTTTTATCTGGGTTTCTTGTCTTTATGACTTCTTGATCAACATTATACCAACCAATAGTATATGTAAAACTTTTTAATCCAACGCGCTTATCTCCATTTCTATTATCAATATACTGTTGTAAATTAATAGAGTTGTCTATGTTTGAAATTGTATGAAACATTTTTTTAATATATATAAATAAAAAAAAATGATTTCTAAAGAATTCAAATATAACCCGGATGCTCACTACTATCTAAGTACTTTCAGCAAGAAAGTGATAGATATAATGAATCAAAATATAGTGATTATATCAGACGGTAAAGGCTTTAAAGCATCATTTCCCAATGTCTTTGAAAAATACAAACTCCCATTCGTCAAATCAGATGCTATAGTCCAACGCTGGGGGACAGATTGGATGTTATTTTGGCAGAACCAGTTGAATTTTGCTATTTGGTGTGCGACAACAGGATGTGGTATTGATTTCAACAATCATCTAAAAGCTGATGCCCTGGTTGGTTCGTTATTTCGATTTCATGTCTATTACCAAGTCAGAAGAATATTATTTGAGATGAGTGTAGCAATGCCGCAAGACTCAAATTGGAATGCGTTTAATAACACATATAACCGAAACGCATACGAGAGAATATGCAAAGGAGTTTAACGTTGACTTATATTCAGACTAGAGACAGAAACAAAGCTATAATGATGGGCTAGGAACAATTTATAATTACTGGACACATATTGGTTATCATCCTTTGGTAAATACTGTATACGACAACAAAACGATGAGTTTCACAGTCTATGAGAGTGATAAAACATACCACATTGATTACATTGCACAAGGATCTGAGGCTGACAACAGCTGGTCTACTTTTATACTAGATTGTTCATCTGGATTTACAAGGGCAGGAGTAGAAAGAATCAATGACAGCATCAGAACATACTGCTGGGCAATCCTTGGCTCACAATCACAAACAAAAACAGATATACTTGGAGCTGGAACGGCATTTGATGCACAGAAACAATTTCTAGCAAATGTAGAGGACGCAATAAACAGCCCCATCAACTTGCCCAGTCAAATTTCAAGATATGAAAACACCCTAAAATATGAAAGAAGTAAAGTTAATTTTGTCTATGGAACTGGATTGTACATGTCTCCGGGTGACATGGAATTAAGAATTGGAACAATACAAGACTACAATAATGAAATTGTAATAGCAACCGCTGCACAAGCATTAGGATTAAATAATGATGTAAATGTAAAACCAGTACCGCCAAAAAGTGTTCAACCTTTTCAAGGCACGACAACAAAAACATTTCTGCCGGACTTTGATAAATCATTGATACATAAAACTGTGGACCCACCAGAAATACAAAAAATAGCGATTGAACATGAAGATAATAAAACAACCATAATTCTTAGTACTATAGTAATATGTCTTGCTGCATTACTTATCTACGAGATTTACTAAACCACTCTTTAGCTGCCACATACAACAACCCAGAAACAAGCACAAGCAAAGCCCATAGATTGTTACCAAGCCAATTAATAACATTACCTGTTGCAGATAAAAGCAATGATACTATTGCACCAATAACTCCTGGTAAAGCTGCAGCAGCTTTACCAGCTAGGTTGGCAAGAAGTTTACCAAGATTACTTAGTTGTTTTTTTATCCAATCCTTGGCACCTGATGAATCAGGTTTTGGAGTTGGAGCAGCACTTGATGTGGGAATAATGGTCTCAACTAATACCCCAATAATCATCCCAAACGCAGTTAAAATACTAACCATAGTAATACCTTGCTCTCTGAATAATGTTTTGATTCTCTCACCCAATGTTGTGTCTTCTTTTAACACCTTATTTATAGTTTCTTTTATCCTGTTTATTTGACTGCGTAATGCTTCTTTGTTTTCACTCGCCGCTTCAAGTCGTGCACCTTTTTCATCTTCTAAGTTTTTTATTCTGTCACGTAGGCGCTCTTGTTGAAACTCATCCTCCTGCCCGGGGGTGCTAACCTGTTCTAATTTTTGTTTTTCTTTTGTTATGTCTTTATCAAGCTCAGTGAGCTTTGAGAGATTATTAGTAAGTTCTCCACGGAAGCTTTGCAATCTCTTATCTAAACCTCGTATCTCTCGCAGTGTTAGATCTTCTGATTGAACAGCAGTTTTAGAATAAGTTTCATCTATATTACTCTCAATTATAATTACAGCATCTACTGTATTTTGTACATCTTCAGTTGTTGAAAAAGTTTGCAATGGTATATTCTCTGCAGCGATGGTATCTCTTGTTTTTATCAAGGCTGCTATTTCTGCCCTACCCCGAGCAAGTCTTTCACGTGGAACTAAATAATCATACATTTTTAAAGTGTTTTTCACAAAGTAAATACCATGTTTTCTAACTAAAGTGTCCAGCACATAAAACTTGATTGGTTCGTTTGGATTATGTCCCTTATAATAGGTAAGTGGGACGTCATCCTTCCCCAACCGAACTGCATATAACATTGTTCTACCGATTTTATCCTCAGCCACTCTAAAATCATCTTTATAATCAATTCCGCTGATCTCAGCATTAACTTCAGTAAAAAATTGATCTACTAACCACTTTTTTTGTGCGAGCTGTTCTTTTATTTTATTTTCCCCTTGAAGCTGATTAATATGATTTATTTCATTTACAATGTGTCTCTGGAATTCTAAGCCAGGTTGTATAAATTCTTCATCAAGTAATTCATCTACATAAGCATCTGGATCAAACGTAGGATTGTCAAACTCAGCCATTGTTTATTTTTTATTTAAAAAAAAATTAAAATATATATATATTAAAAAAATGGCAGCAAGTATTGACGTAAAACAAATTGTAAATATGATGTATCACGCTGGAGTGGAAACACTTTTAACTGTTGGATATTCTGAGATTGGCAGAAAACTACTAAAAAGACCAGCCCCTAAAGTGGATTTTAATATGGCAGATGTTGGGATGCTGTCTGTGGATATAATCTTAGCAATGGCTACAAAGGATATGTTGATTAGGCAAGGTATTATTCCTGGGGATATTATGAAATAAAAAAAAATATATAAAAAATGGCAAGCGCAGTAGCAATGATGATCGGTGGCGCATTAACAAACGCATTGGCATTTAGCGGTTCAAATTATTTCTTTTCAAAAATGGGAAGTCATTTAGATGAGGAAAGACAAAGGCATGACAAAGCCGTAGAACAATTGGAAGCAGCACAAGCGGCGTGGAATAAAAAAAGAAAAGAGAGATTAGATTTTATTAACAAGCAACTGCAAAAAGAGCATCATGCAGGGCAGACTTTTGATGATGTGGACCAAGCTATGAAACAGTATTATAACATAACTGGCAAACATTTCCTTTTGGAACCGGAGCCCAAGTTGAGTGATTTTTATACACCATCTCCGGATCAACAGAATAGAGAAATTACGTTTATTGTGGTGGGCATGGCTGCAACTGGATTTGTAGCGTACACATTGAGTTCATAGTTTAAAACTATAAAAAAATAGTTTTAAACTCTAAGTATGTTATTAGCATTACTCATTTGCTATAAGCATTACTCATTTGCTATGAGCAATGCTATAAGCATTACTCATTTGCTATGAGCAATGCTACATTTCCCGTAGCCGTCAGCTGGCTGCTTTTTGTTGTTGTTGCTGCTGATGTAGCGGTGTTTCACCGCCGCGCGCACGCGCCGCGCGGGGGCTGCTGCTGCTGAAGACGTCCTCGTTTGGTCCACCCAACTAGTCTGCTATTAACATTGCTTTGTTGCTGTTACTATTAGTAACAAAGCAATGTTATTCAACCCAATAACCAGTTGGTTGGTCAGTCCTCAAAATTAACTTGGAATATTTAGTCTTTGCTTAAGCTTTTCTTATTCTGGTTCTCTCTTCCAGCGTTGGATTAACATCATTTTCTCTCAAACAATTTTCATAACTATCTCTGTCCTTGGTGTAAAACATACACAACCATTTTGCTTGCTCCCTTAAATCTTTCAATACAGAATTATATCTCTGTGAAATGACCCATACTGATTGTTTGGCGTGACGGCCGGAGAATGCCAACTCTGAAAACATATATTTTTTCTTTGTTAATTCTTTTGTGGCGGAGCAATCATCAATGATGTATAATGTGGGCTTGCCAGCATATTGTTTGAAAAATAAACGCAACAGTTCTTGTAGCATTTCTTTGTCGTTGCTCACGGGATTGACAATTAATATTTTTTTATCTGTTGGGTCTTACATCTTACCCAATCCAGGATCTCTTTTTACAAGCCTCGTTCCACTCTATGGTTGGACACAATATAATTATATGTTCAAAAACTCCAACATACTCTTGTTCAAGTATGTCAAGAACAAACTCTGTTTTGCCGCAGCCTGTCTGACCGCAGATAATGGCACTGTGTGGATATTTAGGATATTTAGT
This sequence comes from Cyrtodaria siliqua, assembly GCA_037043455.1. NCBI lineage: Eukaryota > Metazoa > Mollusca > Bivalvia > Adapedonta > Hiatellidae > Cyrtodaria > Cyrtodaria siliqua. The sequence goes on along the minus strand of JAWPHD010004182.1, from coordinate 11,082 downwards.
ATCGTACTTCTTTGAATCTTCCATCTTCGAAATTGATTTGCGCATCTTGTATTATATATAGATAAATATTTAAAAGTTGATCTGCGTCTGCTTTTTTATTTATAAGTATCGTTATGCCTTCACTGCCGTTTTCTATTCTTCTTCCACTGCCGTGTAATAAATGGTCATCACATGTTCTAAGGTCAAGCCACAAAGCATATGCTTTTGTTAGATAGGTCTCAAGAGAATCATGGGTAAAGTATAAGTCCCTCGCTACTACGTCTGTCTCTTTGTTTCTTTTTGATGTTAAAGCAAAATATTTGTTGATTCCATCCCAATGTTGATATGCCCTCATGCCCTGACTATACAACTGATTTGGTACGCCCTCTATTGTCATTTCAACCTTTTCAATCTTTGGGTTGTAAAATGATTACGTGTCTGTTCTTTCTGGGTCTTCAAACAGCATTAAAATACCTTTCATGCTCCGTGCTGGTACATTAATGTTGATATTCCAAAGGGTATCAGATTTGTTTGCTATTATTTTTCTATGTCGCAAGATACGATCATACATAAATACTATCTTACCATTGGTTTGCTGTCTTATTTGTCTGGCTAATTCAGCATCACTAACCATATCAAATTCCAAGCAGATATTTTTTATTACATAAGATGCATCAGCATCACTGCTTTTGATAACTTTGTTATAATCGTTAAACGTTAATTCATATTCTAATCTATCACCAAGCCCCGCTTGATAAAATGGCATATGACTTTCTAACATTTCAAAGTCCAATGGAATACAAAATCTATTTCCATAAGCTGCTGCTATAGCTTCATCTTCGGTGTCTGGGGATTTATCTCCCGCACCAATTCTATGTTTTAACATGTTTGCTTTACCAATACCTTGGTAAACTATGTTTATTCCTTCAGTAGGGCTTTTCCATAAATCTACATAACAATGATATATATCACTGTCATCTATTGACATGACTTCGTTGCCACTTATTCTGAGCGTTGGCGTCTGTTCTGCTTTTAAGTTCTATTTCAAAGGCAAGACGAGCAGTACGAGGAACTATCACATCATTAGTACTTAGATTGGTAAATCTCACAAGCAGTTGCTGGTTTTGGTCTATCGTTGAAGGGTTGTTAGTAATAACTACACTTGTGCGGATGCCTTTGGCACCATGAGGTTCCCTTAGTTTTCTATGAGGGTTGAGTTTGTTTCCGTAAGCTGACATTTTTTAATATGAAAAAAAATAAAAAATAAAAAATAAAACGGGTCTTTTGGTGCAACATGAACAGGTTGCACAGCTACAGGTGGTGCTACCGATTTCTTGTTATAAATATACATACCCAACCCAGCAAAGCCTACTAATAAAATCGGTAGAATATAATTTTTGTATACATTTATTTTGTTTTTGTCTGGTACCTCTTCACCTCTTGGTACTTTTGTTATCTGTCCTGCATCTTGTGCATCCTGTGCATCTTGCTCTATCTGAAGCAAACGCTTTGCCTTCCTTGCTGCTGCTCCTTTTTTCCCAGCTTCTACTCGTTTTGGATTTTGTTGTTTAAATTCACTCTCTTGGTTCTCCACTTGGTTCTTCATTTTTATTATCGACATTTTTATTTTTATTAAAATCAATATGTCGAACAGTTGTCAGCATTGCTGTAAATGGCGCTAAGTACATTCCATACTTGTAATACAACTCACAACACGCACTTGTTAAAGCATGTTTAATAAATGGGTCTTCCTCCAAATCTTCTATCAGTTTTGGTGGATTGGTTATATTAAAATATTTTGATACTCCCATCACATACAAGTTAATAAAATAATTGCCTAAAGTCTTAGCCATGCTTGCCCCAAGTATTGCTTCATATCTGCAGTAAAGTTTATTAATTTCATCTGAGGGGATGCTATCTATAGTCGTGAGTTGTATGTCTTTACCCAAATATTGACGACTACCGCCGCCAGCCACTATGGCTGATAATCTTTCTCTTTTTGTTTCTTGTTGCTTTGATTCATCACGTTCCGTAAAACCTTCCGGTATAATACCTTGTAATAGTTCTTCCGCATTCATTTTTATAGAAGTAATTTTATTTTTTATCTTGAAATAAATATAAAACACAGTTGCGATATTCACCTCGCAACTAGTAATGGTTAGTATTGTTAATAGCATTGTTTACTTTGGAATCACTAAGTCATATGCATGATACTTATTATTTTTGTTGTTCTTAGTTGGTTTCAATCCAAGTGGTCGCACATAATATGGTGGTTCAGCATTTGTCTTCTCTATTTTATCTTTGAGATGACTAGGCGCCCATACTTCACCGTTGTCTGATAATGTTAATACCATGGATGAACCATATTGAGTATCCACTATTTTTGTATTTGTAATAGTGTATATTTTATTCTTTTCCAAGTCTGTCCATTTCTTTGTGCTATTTTGATTTAGCGCTTGAAGCAGTTCATCAAATCGTGCAGTTGTGATTTCCATTTTATATATAGTTATATATTTTCTTAATACATTTTAAAATGGAAAAGATTTATTACAGCCCACAAGGATTTTGGAGAGGTTACACAGCAGTTAAAAAATTAGCAAAAGAGTCTGGTGTCAGTGAAAAAAAGGCCTTAGAATGTTTAAAGAAACAAGCTGTGTGGCAGATTTATTTACCTGCGCCGAAGAAAATAATTAGACCCAGGTTTGATGTTTCTGCTAAGAATGGAGTGCATCAAGCTGATTTGTTATTTTTACCGCATGATACTTTTGGCATTGGCCGTGGCCGCAAGACATATAAATATGCATTGACTGTGGTTGATATGGCGAGTAGATACAAAGAAGCGGAGCCGCTGACTTCCAAGGACAGCAAAGAAGTTGCCAAAGCATTTGAAAATATATACAGTCGGCATCTAAAATATCCAAAGTTATTACAAGTGGATCCAGACAAAGTAAATATCAGACGGGGCAGAACAGAGATATACAGAGACCAAGCTTTAGTGGAAAGATTTAACAGAACATTAGCTGAAAGATTGTTTGGTTATCAGTATGCTAAGGAAATGGATTCGCAAAAACGCAACAGAGAGTGGGTAAAGAGATTACCAGAAGTTGTTAAAGCCATACATGTGGAGACAAAAATGCCCCCTCCTGTTGAAACAAAAATATTAAAAGGTGATCCTTTCTGTATGAATGCAAGTGTAAGATATTTATATCAACCCGGGGAACAAGAAGGTGGAAGACGCAGAGCAACTGATCCAATGTGGAGTGTAGATTAATTCACAAGATTAATAGTTATATGGTGACGCAAGGCATAAGAGTTTTTTTTTTTAAAAGCACCAGCGCCTCAAAGAGGATTTGTCAAAGAAGACTTACTTATTGTTCCTGCTGATACCCAAATTCATAAGTTTTTATAAAAAACATATGCATCAGTTGTAATACCATCTTCTCGAATGTATCTTTTAGTGTAAGATGGTGACAGTGTTACTTTGTTTACTGTTATGCCATATATTTGATGCTTTTTTGATCGTATCATAGTCATTTCATGGATGTATTGTTTCTTGTTAAATAATGCATCTTTGTAGTTCTCAAAGTTGACATGTTTTTGGATTACATATTTTTTTACTCCCTTTGCTTTCTTAATAATCTGCTCATCCGCTCTCAAAATAGAATATAGCTTGGGTCTTAATCCAATATACTCAACTATAGGAACACCAGCACATTCATCGTTCATTTTACCTAATACTTTTTTGTTTGTATCATCGTGCATTGGGTGATTTTGAGGATAATCACTTAGATCATACTCATCTTTCATTTCAGTCATGTCTTTGTATGCATCATCTGTTTTGAGGTCTACCAGTAGGCTGTCAGTGTCTGTGTATAATAAAATACAGCCATCTCCGTACCTTTTCTTCAGGGTATTACAGTACCAGTCATACATTATGTACTTTGATAAATCCAATACTGCCTTCCCAACATAAATTGGTTTGTTTAATGTTAATTTCGTTTTGTTTACATGTAATGCCGACAATTCATCTGAAAATGTTATCCACCTGTTAAAGTTGGGTTTAGCTGTTATTCTTCTTATCTTTGCATTTTCAGAGCCGTCAGTTTTGACTAGTTTTATATCAGTTCGCTTGCGTATATTTTCCATTGTTTTACCAAACACAGAGTTGTTCATAAGTTTGTAAAAATCTTTTTCAAAGGTTGATTTAGGTTTTTTCCTAAGTTCTGTGTTTAGGTTTATGTATGATGCCATCCATGGTTTTTCATTAAATTCTAATACTCTGTGGATTTTTGTTAATTTCATGCCTAATGATAAATACATATTTTTCTTTGTCCATAAGATTGGGGACTAGTTGTTCTGTCATAACGTTATTTTCTAACAGATCTGGTATTCAGACAACCATACTTTTTTCACTGCTAATCTTTCCGGTGCAAGTGGATAATCATTGTGAGCTTCATGAACTTCTTTTGGATATTCCAATACCACTTCTAGAAAATATCCTTTTCCTTCTTTTGACTTTGGCAACGTTTCTATTTCCACCCACTTAAAGCCAGAATATGGAAGTGGCTGACTCATTGTCCACCCATAAAGATCATTTGCATCATAATACATTAAAATGTTGTTTTCCTCGTTAGGGTTATAATCAGCTACGTGTGGATTGTTTGCTTTGGCGTATCGTTTTGATACCATACTAATTCCACCACGCATATCTTTTTCTACAAACAAGTGCTGGTCAATGTCTGTCAAAAGTTCTAAATCTATTTTAGAATGTTTAAGTAAAGCATCCCAAGATAATCCAGGTGCTGTGTAGTAATGCAAGGGATCGAGTTTATATGCATTCATGCATGTTTTTCTGAAAGTTTGAAATACATCTGCTAACAAAGTTACATCCGTTTTTAGATATAAATCATGATAGTCTCCAAGAGTTTTACAGTTAAACTCTTTCCATATTTTTTGAGCATGCTCGTAATCTTCGGGACTTATACTTTCATCTGAGAGACTACTGTAAAACTTTTCTATAGGTGGTAATTGCGTTTCCTCAAATCTTTCCATACTGTCCATATATTCGTATGGATAAACACCTTTTCGCAGAAGTAAATTTGTTTGTCCCCCAAACTGATTTTTAGTAATTTTGAAATCAGATTTGTCTGTTGCATCAACCAATTTTTCCAGAGACGAAGCCATAAACTGAAAACTGTCTAAACATCTAAGTTGTCCGACACTAAATGAAATATACTTTTCAGCGTTGTTTGGGATGCATGTAATACTACCTGTCATTTTATGTATTTTTTGCATGATGAGATGGCTATCATATCCTTTGAGGTTATGAAATACAACAGGGATGATTGTTTTATCTGGTTTTATACTCATTTTCAGGTTACAGTTTTTATTTGCTGCGCCTATGTATTCACCTGTAAAATGACAGTGGTCTCTTACTTTAACGCTTCCTATTTCATTCTGACATATCCAACAGTGTGTTGCTTTTTCATGATCTTCCTCATTGTGTTGTGTCATGATTAATGGATTTGGGTGATCAAATATGTTATTAATGTTGTTTTTTTCACATTCTAAGTGATTTAAAAACTTTTCAACAACATCTTCACCTCTGTAAATAACAGGTTCTTCAGCTTTGCCATCATATCTGACAACCTGGTATCCAAAACCGCAAGCTTCTTGTACATTTTGAATTTTAGATTTTTTTCCAAATTTGGTTGATTGCGGCTGGATTGTACTCTCAAAATAAGCATATATTGCATAAGGCACAGACATCTGATTTTGATGATTTTTAAATTGTGTATGATTTTCTTGCGGCATATTTCTATTCTGCAAGAATTTTGTTGATACCTTCACAGTCTTCTCTGTGTTTGGTAAGTAGTCCTTTTCCAGAAAAGCCGTAAAGACAACGATCGCAGAAGAAAGTTTGACCTTTATGTTTGTTTTGGTCACAGAGTAGTCTATTCAGATTTTTTATCCAACAATAGTGATATTTTGTTATTTTTGTTGATGGTTTGTCATCTATGATTCCTTCTTCATTATTTGGATCATTCTCTGATTCTTCTTCAACCTCAACGTCTTTAAAAGCAGATTAATTCGCTCAATATCTTTTGGTTGTTCTGATATTTTATATGGGAAAACTTTTTACTGTTTTCTGATATGGTGTATCCGTAAACATTAATAGCAAGATTGTTTTGTTTTTCTACTTTGGAAATTTGAGAAATTGGTGTAGGAAAGTCAATGCCCTTTTTCTTTAAGAACTCTATACTAGGATATTTTGACAACCTGTCGGTGTGATCTGCGGCTGGATTTAAAGCAGAATTTATTACATGAAAAAAACATTGATCTTCATTATTTTTTAAAATTGATAATCGCTTTCTTATTAGCTACTGCTTTAGGCAAAGAAATATATGAAGAACCTTTTAACGGCTCGTACTTTGCAATATTTAAGTAAAGATTAACACAGTGGTCAATTTCCAATCCTGATGCTGTGTTTGTAAATCTTTCCAGGCTCTGTGGTATGTTTTCGGATGCTTCATCGTAAAACTCATTTATTTTTTCAGAGTTTAAAATTGCATATTGATGTATGTTTTGGTAGCACCATTATCTTTGAAGAGCTTTACAGTGAGACCTAATTGAAACTTTAATCCATTCATCTTTGTCAGCTCTTTGCTGATTTGTTTTGTAATAATGGATTTCTTATCATGAAATTGTTTTTGAGGGTCTTTGTATTGCTTAACAGACATCTCGTATGCTTTGAAATAACCACATTTTGGTTTGTCAACCAGTTTTAATTCTTCTTTAGATATCTATCATTAAGCTCTTTCAATTCAATTCATTTATAACATTATCTCGTAATTTAGCATATTTCTCATCTTGTTTATCATATTTCTGCTTTTCTAATGTTTTAGCTGGAAGAGGATTTAGCGCGGTTTTAAGATGATCATCATTAATTCTTCCTTCCCGGTGTAATTGTACAATGTAGTGAAGGTCTTCGGTACTCATTTCTGGAGCTGGGATTGGTTTAACTCTTGTAACAGGAATTGGAATTCTTGATTTAACTCTTGGGGCTGGGATTGGTTTTTCACGTCTTACACTTTCCTGCACTTTAGACTCAACTGGTTGAATAACCTCTTTAAGAGCATTTATACCAACCGATAGTGTTTTTACACCTGCTTTAAATAGGTGTATTATTTTTCCTAAAACAGTATTCATTATTTCTTTTTTATATATATATATATATATTTCTTTAAGGGGTTTTCAAAAATTTATATAAAAAAGAAATAACGGTCCAGATTCTCCAACATACTGTAATTATCAAAAAGAAATAATGGAAATAAATTATCAAAAAGAAATAATGGTTCAGATTCTCCAACATACTGTAGTTATAGTGAGATGACCGGCTACACCTTAAATTCCCTGTGCTCCAATGGGACCGGTGGGCTGTAGTTATAGTGAGATGACCGGTGGGCTGGGGCAGAAGCCTCGCTTATTTTCAGCACCTAGGCGTTATTTTATATGTGTGGGACCGGCATGCTGGTAAGACTTAACTGTATGCTGGTAAGACGATACGTTGAGCATCGTTAGTTTCGCTTATTAGTCTTAGTGTGGATATATATTTTGGTCTAAAATATATATACACTGGTCAAAATTGCTAACCGGTCATTTTATTATTTGGAATATTATATCAAATATTGTATATTTTGAGTTGATATTTCATACAAATAAATATGAGCAGCAAACAAAACGATCAATACATTTTGTAACTTCAAAATCCGCACTTCCGGTCTCGTGGCTTATTTTGGCGCGAAATCGCATTATTATCCCGTGCTGCACGAGGTAAGATTTGAACATGTGTTTGTGTTCTCGGAATTGTTTATCGTTTCAATCCCAAACAAAAACTTACTAAAAATTAAATAAAAAATGCGTCGGATGACAACGGAAGAGCGTGGACGGGCCGTCGGTATGATTATTGCTGGTACTTCGATTCGGCAGGTAAAGGACATTGCGTAATTTGTTCATTTTTATTAATTTATTTAATCGATTTTCAACGTTTTATTTTCTCTTTTTCAAGTCCAGTATTGTGTATTATAATATTCCTCATCCTTCTGGCAGGTTAGTTTATTCATAAGTTTACTTGTCTGTCCGTCCGTCCGTCCGTCACTTCGTTTGTTCGTTCGTACATGATTCTGTCTAACCATGTTCATTATTTCTGAAAAAGTCGCAAGAATGAGTTGTTTTATATTTATAGGTAGCCAGAACAGTCAACAGACGTTTTTCAACAATTTACGACCTTTGGCTCAAGTGCAATCGCACCGGAAGTGTTGATGACCTTTACCGAAGGCCAAAAAGACGTGTGACAACGCAGCGTCAAGATCGCTACATCCTTGTAACACACCTTCGTAATAGAAGAATAACAGCGACAGATATTGCCAGGCGTTTAATAGGCGTCCATAATAGAAACGTGAGTGATCAAAGAGTACGAAATCGACTACGGATCATGGGATTGAGAGCGAGAAGACATTTTGTGGGATTAGTATTGACTGGTAGACACCGGCGAATTCGGCTTCAGTGGGCCAGAAGGTATTTGAGGTTCACCAGAGCAGACTGGGCAAATGTCGCCTTTACAGATGAGTCCAGATTTAATCTTCAGAAGTCTGACGGCAGAGAGCGAATTTATCGACGACATGGGGAACGATATTCGGATAATTGCGTCAACGAAAGATCTCATTTTGGAGGAGGGTCAGTGATGGTTTGGGGAGGTATTAGTTTGCACACTAAAACAAGTGATCGGTTAGCAATTTTGACTAGTGTATGTTTGAGTCATGGACAGGTGGGCTATGTTTTTTTGACAGGTAGGCTATGGTTTTTTTCTTAAAGTACCTAAAATACAGATTTTGATCATGGACAGGTAGGTTATGTTTTTTTCTTCTTTAAGGACCTAAAATACAGATTTTGACCATGGACAGGTAGGTTTTGTTTTGTTTTCTTAAAGGACCTCAAATACAGATTTTGACCATGGACAGGTAGGTTATGGGGTTCTGGCCAAAAAATACAGATTTTGACCATGATATGGTGTTTTGACAGATATTGACCATGATATGGTGTTTTGGTCCAGAATTTTGCAGATTTTGACAGATATTGACCATGTTATGGTATATATCTGTTTTGGGGGCAGAACCCCCAAAATACAGATATATCTAGTAAGTCGTTATTAAAGCGTGATCTGTTGTTTTCTATTCCAGGTTCTACGCAGAGATCTCATGCGGGCACTGTTACGGAAGAGGCCGGGGAACGCGTGTTTCTACACCAGGATAATGCTCCTGCGCACTTGGCGAAATTAACACAACTTGAAATTAATCTGCTAGGCTTCGAAAGTGTAAAACATCCCCCATATAATCCAGACCTCGCCCCTATGGACTTTCGTTTTTTTCCGGTAGTTAAAGGTAACAGGTCATTCAATGAGTTGTCCTATGCAGTACAAAACATTGTTTCATGTCTAGGTGCCCAGTGGTATAAAGACATGTTTGAACAGTGGTTTCAGCAACACAACATGTGTATCTCGTGTATGAGACAGTACCTTGAGAAACGTTAGGATTACACAACGTCAAACACATGAACGTGACGTCGTGCGTCATTTAGAGACTGCCCCGCTCCCGTGTCAGGTAGCTCCTACAAACCTACGTAACTCTGTCATTTTAAACACACATATTGCTATTTGTAGTGTTTGCAGAATAAAGAGTGTGCTTCATTTTGTCGTAAGTTTCATTTTGATATTCCAAATACTTTTTGAGTTATAAGATCAGTCTCATTATTTTTCTATCGCCCCTCGTATGTATCCTATTCTACACTGGTGAGAAATAAAAACGCTACATAGAAAAAGTAGGATATTTTTTTCTAAGTGAGATAAATTTATAAAATGTAGACAGATTGGATAAAATCACAATCTGCATGGAATGCGACCAGTTGTGTGGTCTGCGTTCAACCGTGAAACGCAGTAGTCACCAGCCGGTATGATTTCGTCGTGCACCTCGTACGTAATAACCATGTGGCAATTTTGGTGCAAAATTATACAGTGTACATGTATTATCGATATACATTGAAGAAATCATTTTAAAAAGTTGATACGTTGGAAATTAAACATGCCAAGACTAAACTACGAAAATCGTAACAATATTTTAGGACTTCCAGAAGGGGGTTAACACAAATTGAAGTAGCAAGATGCTTTCACGTTGCTCGATGTACAAGTAGCCGACTTCTTCAGCGCTATAACGCTATAACAGTTACCGACCGTCCCCGAGCAGGAACACCCCGTGTAAAGACGGCACGTCAGGACGTTTTTATATATCAACGTCATCTTCGAGATCGTTTTCTAACAGCAGCGTTGACATCAAACATAATCATAGGCAATAGAGGTCACCCAATACATCGAAAATATCGTGTACTTCAAGATTTTTGAAACAAGATGGTCAAGTTGGCCCTAAATCGCTCACCCGAGGAAGGTTTAAATAATCATTATAACATTACTATGCGTGAAAGATCGGGATTTCTCAGTGCAAGAATATTCATAATCGCTAAATATTAATAATTAACTCAGAACACAATAATAACTAACGTTGCTAACTTAGAACACAATAATAACTAACGTTGCGATGTTGAGGCGTGGCGTTAAGCAATTGTTGCTTTCGTTCAATAAAGCGAATATTTGTTTGCAAAAACGTAATTTAAAATGTAATAAATAGATTATTTAACTGCTGGGATCAATTATTGGGTAATCCTTCACTTGATGGTAGCCGTGCTTTGTTTTTTCACTCACTCGCGTGCGCTCGTTCGTGAAAAGAACCACACGTCTACCACTCGTGAAGGATTTCCCTATAATCGATCCAAGCAGTTAAATTATTTCTATATATTTCAAATGTCAATGCAGTGGGTCTGACGTCATCGCATTTCAAAGTTATCAGTCAATCTTGATATTTAAAATTTGTTTATTTTACAAAATGCAACAGTTTGTACATGTAAGCTGCAGCATAGTGACTACAGCAACTAATGATTGACATAAACTACAAAATATAAGAACATTAAATGCATCAACTCACAATAAGAACAACA
>JAWPHD010004181.1:0-194910 GCA_037043455.1 Cyrtodaria siliqua | reverse complement strand
AACTTACTCTTTCAGATAGGAAATACTACGAAATTTCACGTCTGACCTTTCATATAGTAATTGTATTGAACTTGTCCTTTCCTTTAAACAAAAGTCTGCAACTGTCTTAAAATGAAGAGAAATAACTCTGTTTGCAGTGATATAATTATACTCTTTCTCTGGTACTATATAGATATAAGAAAAATATGAAGAATTGACTTGATTGGGGTTTTAAAGGCGCACACAACACATGAAAAGGTTATATGGCGCCTTAAAAGGCATGAACATGACCTGCTCATCTTTCCATGTCACATCGATATAAATATGGAAAATGGGCCTAGAACCGCTTCTACCCCTGAACTGCAGAGTTGCTGCAATATTCTATCGAGAAAAACTCCATTATACGCTGGAGCCACGTTATTGTTTTTTCTGCCACTGCTCCTTATTGATGCGAGCGAGATAGCCACCCTAGAAACAATGCAGGGATCATGATGAACACCTTTAATGAACATTAACCTAAAAAATGATAAATGAAATGAATTTGGGAGGGACTTTCGAGGCGGACTCACCCTTCCCCCAGAGTCCTTCCTCCAAAGGGATCTGCAGTGAGGCCCTAATGTCTTTCGCCGTCCGAGACCAATACGGACGCCCCGAGACACCACACGGGGCAGAACTAAGATTATTGCACTTTTCATTACCATTTGTACATTCGTGATTAAAGAAAGGTTAGTGCCTACATCTCTACTTCTTAAATCTCTGCATATTTTTACTTATTTCAAAGTTACCCCATATCATAAACCAAAGTCCACAAAGTTAATATCGCGTGTGACCACCCTCGAGCGTTTAACAATGCAGGCAACATTCGCTCGAGTTGGTCACACGCTAATTATACTTTGTGACTTTGGTTTAATGAAGTGGTTAACTTTGAATAAGTTAAATACATGAATTTCTGTCGTATTTGATGAAAATTTGGCAAATGAATAAAACAAGGGATGATATATGAATAACTAGCAAAATATTGCTTTATGGGACTATATAAATTTCATCAGCAAAAAAGATGTGCGTATTACAAATGGTACTGAGTGTAGTAGCCTTACTCTGTATTGCAATGTAACTGAGAGTGAGTGTGGGATAACTTTGGTAATTTAACTGAAGGATTGTGGGATAACTTGGAAGATGGTACTTGAAAGGATTGTGGGATACTTTGAAAAGTAGACTGAAGGAATTGTGGGGATACTTGAAAATGTAACTGAAGGATTGTGGGATACTTGGAAATGTAATGAAAGAGTGTGGTATAGACAGTGAAGATAGTGGTAATGAAATGAGTGTGGATAATCTGGAAAATGTAATGAAGTTGATACTGGGGAACTATAGGCAAAGTGACATGGTGAATACTGCAGTGATAGTGGGCACTGGTGACCAAATGTGACTGTAAGGATTGTGGATACATGGGAACTAGAATGAATGGATTATAGGTTTGAAACAGCATATAATTAATTTGAAGGAATTTATTTTCCAGTGATCCTATTATTTATTTGTCATATGTATTGCTTTGATAGAACAAATAATATAATATGTATAAAAGTAACAGCAAGAGAGTATATTGCACACTTCAGAGCTAGATAACCTGCAAGCGCAGCCTTTCTGTAACTAAACTGCTGTTGGACATTTTATACACTAGTGTACAGTTGAGTCTGGACTGACTTAGCAGACTGTTTGATCAAAACAGCTGTAAATGATTTCCTCCTAAAAGTACCAATTGTACTTATACGACTCATAAAATCAGTAAAAAAATAACTGTTTTTTTTCCACACGTTTTCAATCCCAATCATCCAGAAGTTATGCAAATCATTGAAAAATCGTGTGAAAAAAAGACCCCCCCTCCCCCCCCCCCCCCCACCCCCTAGACAGATATTGCAAAATCATTGGAAAAATCGTGTGAAAAAAAGACCCCCTCCCCCCACCACAATACCTCCCCATACCCTGCAGGTGTTATATACTAGGTATACGATATATATGCACACTGTATTAATTATTAACACAGGACAAAACACGGTAAACACTGCCAAATCTCGTTCTTCATTTATCTCTTCTTATATTTAAGACAGAAATAAGTATAGTAATATCACTGCACGCAGGATATAATTCTCATTAATTTTGAGACCCGTTGCAGATTCCTGTTTTTGAAATAAAGGACAAATTCTAAACAGTTACAGACTTTAAGTTATATGTGGTCGACAGTTTGAGCAAACACAGAAATATTTTAAAATACCACTGCAATTCTAAACATAATTTTCTTTAATTTGAGACCAATGCAGATTGCAGACTTTTCTTTCAAGAAATGACAATTCTATACAGTTAAAAATGGAAATGCATACATTGCGAGTATTTTCTATCTGAAAGCATATGTTGGGAATCTCTGTTACATGACCAACATTCAACAACCTCAAAGTATCACAATTATATATGTACACAGGTTTAAAATCGTAAAAAAGTAAGACATTTGTCTATCAGGGTATACAAGCATACAAACTGCAAGCAAGCTGCAGTAAATCCATGGAAGATATTTTACAGCAGTAAATGTCATAGAAATAGACTGATGATCTTAAACAAGGGTTACATTTATTGATTTGGCAGGGAGTAAGGAAATTACTCACACTTGATTATCTGCATTTTTAAATAATAACAAAGAATGTCACTGTTAGTGACAAATGCCCCCACGAAGTCGTTTTGACCTTGGACCTCTAAGTTGACCTTGAACTTGGAGCCACGGACCTGGATTTTGCACGCGACAAGCTGTCTTGTTGTGATGAGCACTTTCGCCAAGTTATTTGAAAATCCGTCCATGAATGTCAGACTTATTGACCGGTACAAGATGGTACGGGACGAACGAACTGACTGACGGACTCGGTGCGACTACTGATTGCTGCCCTTCGGGGGCATAAAATGTGCAGAGAGACAACAACAGTGTATTTTCAGCCAGTGGAATAGCCATTGATACACATTCGAACGTGCGCAGTAGCTCCACCTTTCTACTGAGACACATTGGATGCATGTGGCAGTAGCCCCACCTTTCTACTGAGATTCATGGGATGTGTGTGCAGTAGCTAAATGAAGTTTATTCAAAATTAGATTCTACTTCTTGCAACAGAAAGTATCAAGTGAATGCAAAAATATTCCTGTATAATGCGCTTGTGTGTTCTAGTTTTAAAATTAACCCTTACTTTTCCATATTATAAATGATATTATTTTACACTGAATATTAAACCAAATACACATTTAATTTTTAACAGTACTGATTATGGACAAATTCTCGTCTGTACTTTACAACTAAATGGGAAAATCTGATTTTCTGGCCCGGGCCAATGCATAGACAATTTCATATCAAAAAAGCCATGATTTACCTATTACTGGTAGGCTTTTATGCAATTTCAGGACCTAAATATTAAATACTGAATTTGTTCATCCTTCACCTGGTACAACGTCTATCACGTAGGACTTTATCTCCATTGGCGGCACCCTAAGATCCTCCATATAAACCGCTGAAGTTTTTTTATCGAGGTGTGTCAGAGTTGTCTCCCTTATATATTTATTGCCAATATCAGGGAAGAGTTCCCCAACATTAATCACTGAAGTGGAACACTGGAGCCCGTCGGCTGGGAAACCACATTTATAGCCTTTTCTGTGCACAATCAAACCTGTACCGCTATAATTCATATCAGACTTTACTAAAGTTTTTAAACTGACTACAGTAGTATCACAAGGCAAGGGATGTTTAACTGGTAAAAACTTAAGCGCCAAAATATCCGAGTTTATCGGCGTATACATTTTTTGTATCGGTTGTTGTAAGAATTCATCAACTAAGTTACTTTGCAAGGAAGGAAATGTGAATTTGTCTTCATTTAAAACCGATTCAGAATGCTCGACTTGCAGAACAAACTTTGCCATTGTTAATTTATTATCGCTAATTCCCTCCCCTAGCCCTCGCTCATCGTCGTAGAGCAGTTGTCGATCAATCATCACTTCCATCTGTCCCATCTCAAGGGAGGCTGCTCCATGTGCCTGGCCGGTATGAAGCGTCACTCTTGTACGCTGATCCTGAATGAAAGCCATGGTGGTGATGGGATAATAATTTCGTTCTATATTTTGATGCGTTTTTGTGTCGCTGGGATGTTTCTGTCTGCCTATCATTTGAAATCCATTTTCATCAGTAAAAAACGTGCCCTGCTCGTTCTTCAGATCTGTTGAAATCCTCATGATTGGTTCCCGGTCCCTCATATTCACCACATTCATATCCAAGGCATTTTGAATGTATAGGTTTCTACCCTGTAAGCCTGGATGGTGATACAGGCGTACTCTGTGGTAGAGGTTTTCAAAGACGACCTGCACCTCCGTCGAGAAAGGACCTTCAATGACCCGTATCACCGGTATACCGTTCATTATATTGATTGCGGGTCCAGTGGGAAAGAATATGTAAGCCCCACTGCCCCTTGATGTATATTGCTTAAACTCCAGCATCACTTTTGTTGTATCGTTCGATTTCTTGTCCATCACTTTATTCAACATTCCATCGGAAGATTTAAATTCAGCACTAATTTGTTGATTTTCTACGTGAATAAATTTATAAATATTTCCCTTTCGTGGGCGCTCCTGCGGGAACTTCAGTTCCGGAGCCACAATTAGTTCCTCGCTGTTATACACTGTTATCTTCGACCAAATGCACTTTGGAGTTCTATTAATGGCAAACAGAACATAGCTCTCTAAACCAAAAGCTTGTATTTCGGACAAAAACACAATTTCAAAAGCTGACGGATTCACCTCGGTTTTGGAAGCGAAAATGGGATTTATCTGGAATGGAATCACATTTCTCTTCGAGTCTTTTATCTCGAAGTCGACAGATTTGACAATAATTTCTACAAATTCAGACCTGAACTGTCCCGTAGGGTTAAACATGACAAACCTTACACCTGCCGCAGTCGGGGTCACCATCTGATTCATCGAGGACATGCCGGGATCGTCTCGGATAAGCGTTCCTTGTAAAATCGGATCACTGTTCAGTTTACCTTTACTTAACAGAAACTGAGAAGCCATTCCTAATACTGCTTCAGCAAACTGGAAAGAGGTAAACAACTTCTCTTCATAATCTTTAACAACGAAGGATTTTCCAGTACCTGTTATAGCATCATGATGAAGAAATAAGCCAAGATTACGTCTGGCTTCCTGCAACTTCACTACCGTTTTGCTCAAATCCTTGTAACCAACCTTCCAGTGCTTGCTGTAGGAGAAAGCTATAGAATTCAACATCTCCGCAGCTCTAAGCCGCGACTCAACTTCACGCGAAAATCTCTTGTCAAACGGTCTTGTTGAGTAGTATCCCGTCCAGTATGCATAATTTTGATCCGAGTATGGAAAAAAATCTCCGGTCAAAGTCGGAAATTCTGCAGATTTTATTATCTTCTCTTTTTTAATGCTGGTAAAGAAGTCTTTAACTGTGCCAAACTTTACATTTATTTTCCAGTCTTTTCTGGAATTCATGTATTCCATAAGTTTGTGATAATTCTCATACTGCTGGTCCCACTCCTGACCGTGATCATACCTAAAGTCATCCCCGAGGGGAACCAGTATAGTGTTAAATTTATACAAGCTGGCCTTAAGCCGATATTGTTCGTACAAAGTCTGCGCCTTCTTAGCAATATTAAGTTCATCTATCGGTTGAATCGCCGCATACACCGGATCCCCGTCTACCTGTCTAAAATCAAACTGGACACAAGCAAACTTGTCTGGGCCACAAGTATGGTGTAAGCTGTACAACATATATGGCATCACATGACACAGGATATCACCAGAATCCGTCTGGTCCCAAAACTGCTTCCAGTAAAACTCCAAACTTTTCTCGTTTATAAGAGCACCCTTTGTTGACTGGTGAATTCGCTGGATCACCATATCATTCATACCAGCTTTCTTCCACAGGTATGGCATGGTTCCCGAGTGACCAAATGGGTCAATAGACCAGCTGCTGACTGGTTTCACGTGTAAGTTATCCATAACCCACTGATGTCCCTCAACCAACTGGTCAATCACAGAAATGTAGTGGGTGGACGCCTCGTCTGGCATCACCCAGCCTCCCAACACAATCTCAAGTCTGCCTGCAAAAGCCAAGGACAAATATCAGCGTGTAAAGAGAACCATTAAATAAACTTAAAACCCTATTTCCAATCTAGCTTGCTTGTTTACTCTATACGGTTTTACTGACTGATTAGTCCAGGTATGTATACAAAATAACACCAGTTTCTCGTGCAATTTCTCAACAACCAAATACAATAGTATTTAAAGTAACTAATTAAATAACGGCAAAATCACACCACACAACCATTTATCAAAACTATATCCAGGTCATATAATAATGTATATGTGCCAATTAAAAGTATAGGTTCATTAACAGGTTCTTAAAATACCCATGATTGAATATGCGTGAAATGAGTTGTCACTCTTAATTCGATGCTTTAGTTTTGAGTTTGGCCTGGCTGGTTAAAGCTGTTTATATTATGTCTATAGTGGTTGGATTCTCAAAATATTAAGTTTTACATATACCTCGTCATCAGAAGGGTTAGAAATGGTGTACATTTGTTGCAAAATGTGCCTGTTGATGGCATGATGGAGACTTTAAGTAGCATTTGCCAAAGTGTGTGTTGAACTACATTTTTTAAAACTTATTTGGGAAAGATGCGCTACCATTACATTAAAAAATAAATATTATCAATGAAATACACCTATATCTCCTAGATTATCCATGATATACACCTATATCTCCTAAATTATCAATGAAATACACCTATATCTCCTAAATTATCAATGAAATACACCTATATCTCCTAAATTATCCATGATATACACCTATATCTCCTAAATTATCAATGAAATACACTATCTCCTAAATTATCCATGATATACACCTATATCTCCTAAATTATCAATGAAATACACCTATATCTCCTAAATTATCAAAGAAATACACCTATACATGTATCTCCTAAAAAATGAATAAATTAATGAGTGCTTTGTGTAAAATATTTGCATTTTTTTGGTGAAATCCAGAGGCGGACATCTCGCCATTACGACTGTCGTTTGCCGGAGCATAAAGACATGCATTCAGTGCGAAAATCACACATAGCGGTATTTGCAAATCAGCTGAGTGTTTGTTTAAGTAATGTATGATGTAATTTATTCTACCAGCTGATTGTAAAAGTGCACGACCTTGCTATCATTTCCTGTTTATTCTAGTCATCGGTCATGCGTAAGACATGTGTTAGACTGGGTATCGATATTTTACTCGCTTTGAATGTCCTCTGTAGTAATAACGCTGGACCCGTCTTTATCTGGGCTGATAATGTTTTGTTCATTGAAAAAATACGATTTCGATTCGTTTGCACAAATCCCTTTCGCGTAGGTCCGTATGGCAATCATGTGACATTGTAATTTAACTACACATACCCAGTGAAAAAGAATGAGGTAGAAATTACCCTACCTTAACTGGACAGTCACAGCCAACAAGGGGGTTTAGATGGGTAATTATTACATTCGGACCTACTCAAAATCGGATATAACCATATGTATATATCTAGTCGTAACTATTACCTGACTTCACCAAGGCCAACACCTGTTCACGTATCATCTGTGATTGGTCTGCCCACCATCGGCTTAAGAAGACGACCTCTGCCCAAATGAAGGTCATGTCCGGGAATATGTGCAGCTTCCGTACCATACCGTCAAGGATGTAGCGGACCTGGAAATATTTTTGTATAAGTAGTATGAGATTGTAAAACCCTCAATAAATATGAGGTTAAACAGTTTTACTGATGTACATGTAGTAGGTGTCTTTAAGTTTAAAGGGGTTGTTGCACTATTTTCAAACGAGATTTATTTAAAAGCGCTCTGAAAAACTTGAAAAAAGCTGGAAGAGTTATCAAAATGCCATGAAAAATAAAGGAGCTATTATCTATTGAAAATGTGCAAAGAACATAAATGGAGGCGGCCATCTTGGAACGATGACTTCATCGAGCCTTTCTACCATATATGGAATATTGACAAAATATAAATTAAAGCGAAGAAAATCAATGCAAATTGATTAAAACTAAATATTCAGATGTAATGTATAATTTGTAAGTGCAGTGATTTTCTTTGCTTTAAAACACATTTTCTCAATATGCCATATATGAAAACAAGAGGCCCAAGAGGGCCTGTGGACGCTCTTCTTGCTAAAGATAAAGTTTATGCACGAGGGGCCATAACTATTTCAAGTATCATTCAACCAGAACATGGCGATGATATACGCAACTAGGCTTGGTACTGATTGTCCCTGACAAGTTTCATTGAAATTCAGCCAGAGGTTCAGGAGAACTAGTCTGTACAAAGTTAGTGTATTAAAACCTTTAAAGGGTCATAACTCTGCCAAAACTTATTCAACCAGAACACGGCAATGATAGGTGCAACTAGGCTTGGTACTGATCATCCCAATCAAGATTCGTTGAAATCCAGCAAGGAGTTCAGAACA
This sequence comes from Cyrtodaria siliqua, assembly GCA_037043455.1. NCBI lineage: Eukaryota > Metazoa > Mollusca > Bivalvia > Adapedonta > Hiatellidae > Cyrtodaria > Cyrtodaria siliqua. The sequence goes on along the minus strand of JAWPHD010004181.1, from coordinate 186,380 downwards.
GACTAATGTTGACAATGTTTCTCTATTAAAACCTTTAAAGGGCCAAAACTCTGCCAAAAATCATTCAACCCGAATATGGCGATGATATGCACAACTAGGTTTGATACTGATCAAGTTTCGTTAAAATCCAGCCAGGGGTTCAGGAGAACTAGCCCGGAAAATGTTTGTCTATCAAAAAGCTTTAAAGGGACACTGTCCGTAACTTTTAGCTTATAAAACACACACTAATTATGTTCGCACACATTACACACCAAACATTACTGAATATTTACTAATTAAAGCAGGACTGTTTGACAGAATTCAATCGCGGTACAAAAAAAAAGAGAAACCATTTCGGGCGTTTGAACTCGCAGCCCAAACTAAAATTACACTCGCGGTAATAATAGTGAACGTAAAGTGGTCGACCTAGCTCCCAACTGAGCTAAGCAGGCTATACATATTACGCATTAAATACTATGGTCAAAACCTAATGCGCTAATGGAAGTCACGTGATCGCAGAAAAGGTAAATACGGTGGGTCCCACTTTATTTACAAATAAAAATTTAAGAATTTTTTTTTCAAACTCACGAATGTATTACTACAGACTTCTTAGTGTCTATGCTCATGTTTTCATGTATATATTTTACTGAATAAAAGTCAGACAGTTATTTGGTTATGCTCCCTATCTGCTTACTTACAGACAGTGTCCCTTTAAAGGGCCATAACTCCACCAAAAATCTGTTTGACCGGAATGTGACGATGATATGCACAACTAAGCTTGGTGCTGATCATGCCTGTAAAGTTTCCTTGAAATGTGGGGAGATGTTCAGGAGAATAGTCCAGACAAAGTTTGTGTATTAAAACCTCCAAAGGACCATAACTCTGCCAAAAATGATTCAACCGGAACACGGCAAAGATTTGCACAACTAGACCTGGAACTGATCATCCCTAAAAAGTTTCGTTTAAATCCGGCCAGGGTTCAGGAGAACTAGTCTGGACAAAGTTTGTTTATTAAAACCTTTAAAGGGACGTAACTCCGCCAAAATCATTCAACCGGAACAAGGTGACGATATGTACAACTAGGCTTGGTACTGATCATCCCTGAAAAATTTCAATGAAATCTGGCCAAAATATAGCATATTTCAGAAAATCAAGGTAACTCTTAAACATCCTATTTAACTCTTAAACATCCTATGAACATTTCTTGATAGTCTCAGACAGAAACATTTATTGAAAACCACTACTAAGTTGTATGTAAAAATAAGTATTATTTGCATGACGTAGATACTACTTTTACCACTGCGTGACTGCACGGGGATATGAGGTAAATCTGAATTGTATAGCTGCACAACTGTTGCCAGATAATTGATAAATACATTTACCTGTGGATTAATTTACCTGTTCAAAGTTTTCTACGTCATGAAATAAAATCATATTCTCGCTTTTCACAGATATTGCAATGTGTGAATTTTGTAAATATCTATTGTTGTGTATTTATTTCGATTTAAACAAGAAGCAGTCCGAAGGACGGCCATAGTCCCCTACCGGGTCTTGTGTGCAAAATTAACAATTCAAAAGCTGCACAGTTGTCGAAGGTTACTGTTTTGTCAACAAAATAATTGCACAAATGTCAAACTGCTGTTAAAGGTTACTGTGTTTCGTCAACACAATAATTGCAAAAATTTCAAAGAAATAAAGTTATTAGCCAGTTTGTTAATTCTGAAGTTATTGAAGAAACAGTTATCTTCGAATGTACCCATATAAAAGGTTGAATGTAGCCATGTGAATGATCATGCAAGGAATATTGAATACCTTATCATGTTTAGCTGTAAAATATGTGTTCCTGTGTTCTGAAGGTATCGTGACTGTGACCTTTGAGCTACGGACCTGGGTTTTGCGCGCGACACGCCGTCTCATTATGGTGAACATTTGTGACAAGTTATTTCAAAAACCTACGATGCATGACAAAGTTACAGCCTGGACAAGCCTATTTCTGACCTTTAACCTCCAAGTGTGACCTTGACCTTTGAGCTATGGACCTGGGTCTTGCGCACGATATGCCGTGTCATTATGGTGAACATTTGTTCCAAGTTATTTCAAAATCGCACAATGCATGACAAAGTAACAGCCTGGACAAGCCTATTTCTGACCTTTTACCTCCAAGTATGACCTTGACCTTAGAGCTACGGACCTGGGTCTTGCGTGGGACACGTCGTCTCATTATGGTGAATATTTGTGCCAAGTTATTTCAAAATCCCACGATGCATGACAAGTTACAGCCCGGATAAGCATATTTCTGACCTTTAACCTCCAACTGTGACCTTGACCTTTGATCTATGGACATGGGTCTTGCGCGCGACACGCCGTTTCATTATGGTAAACATTTGTGCCAAGTTATTCAGACCTGTTTACCCCTTGTATGCTTTATCAGTAGTTATCAAAGGGACTGTCAGTAGTTCTTGGATGTCCATCAGTAGTTTTCGCGTCTTGCATAGTTAGCCTCATTAAAATACATGTAGACTTATTAAATAGCTCTTATATTGCTGATTTGTTTATACATGTATCCTCCCTCTCAAGTATAATTAATATTCAAAAGAAGAATACAAAGAAATTGCAGAAAAATGAATGATCCACAGCAAACAGTGCTGACCCTGATCAGTTCAGTTCCTAATATGGGAACTATCTGATCTGGGTCCAGTGGGATTACACTGATATGTAATTATTATGTGATAAGCAAATACTCAAGTGATATAACTTGAAAATTTAATCCTTTGCTTGATGAATATTCAATTAAAAATTTATGACTTTATGAATATTAATTGAATTTTTTATAATGGCATAAGAAACAAGGGAATTTTTTGCCATAACAGTCAGTGTAGAATCAAATCTGTTGCATTCTGTATTACAAATCAAACATAGCAAACCCAGGGTTCGACACTAACGCTAGTCCGCTAGTCCTGTGCCCACCTGTTTTTCAGGAGGACTACCTAAAGTGAAAGTTGGCTAGTCCGTCGGACTAGTAATTTTTCGAGCCCCATTATAGATATTACGGCCGTAAAATACACATTCCTAATATAGGGCCGGGGTCACTCGATTAGGCGAAGTCGCTTAAAACGTCGCTATGATTTGGCTGACTGCGCTTTTCTATCCATGTGGGGCAAAATTTGAGTCGCCATCATTTTCGGGTGATTTTCGGCAATTTCAAATGTGATTAACCTCATAATTAACAAAACCCTCTAATTACACGATCAGCGCGTGTTTCACAAGTACCTTATTTAACCCCATTACCATTAAATAACAACCCGACTCTTTTCTAATCAGGGCAATAGCCTAATTATCGATCATTATCGGTGTGCCTGAGGCGAGATGTGAATATAACCGACATGTTTGCTCGTTAGACGAGCACGTGATTAGATCATGTGGGGATCATGTGCGCATTCTATTTAAGTAAACCAATCAAAGCCGTCGTATTTTTCAGTTTGGTGAATAATTAAAAATCGTACTACAAAGTACTACGCAAGGGCAGGGTTATGATTAGACGAGATACTTTGAAAATGATTTCTCCAGCGATAAATTTAAAAGGCGGTTATAATTGTATGATTGACATCGGCACAGTGAGTTGTAAAGAATCTTTGCGGCGGTCGTCAATAAGCAAAAGCGCAAACTTCTATTGTGTGTTTTATCGACGGCTAATTAGGAAATAAAGAAATGTGTTTGGTATAAAGCGAGTTTGTTTGCAATTGCTTTATAGACGAGAGAAATCAATGGAAATGTATTGAATCCTACGATTAGTCATAGCCATCAATAACTTATCTTTGTCTATGGATTAGCAGGGAGTAAGTATATAGGGAGGAGAAACGGATCGTTTTGCCGTTTTATGTTGTCGCGCATGTGTTTCACTTCTGCGTGAAAATGACTACTTCCGGTTGTTTCGCGTGTGTGTGAAAAACAGCAAATTCTTATAAATTATTACACTTACAAACTCAATAAAGGTGCGAAATGTAAACAAAAGTATTATTTATTCACACTGTGTCCTCTGATATAGAGCGTGTATTTGTTTGCATGTATAAAAGCACATTACCAGACGGTTCCGTTAAAATTAAAAATGGTATGGAGCTATTGCAAAAGAGATACAAAGTATGGGTTATATTAGGCATTAATAATAACAAAAAGTGAATAGTAGACATATAGTAGGTAATTTCGTGATGTTGATTATAACAGAAAGCCGTAAAAAAGAGGCTGTAAAAACTGCCTTATTTGCGAGGTTGGCTGAAATTTTAACTTTTCAAACTTAATGCGCTTATGATCAGTATCGATAAAATAGTAAATGGCGGCGTTCAAGCGCGACAGCATAAATCGATAAACTAGAGTGTTTATGAACCCGTTTCTCCTCCCTGTATACTTACTCCCTGGGATAAGGTAATGATTTTGTGTTTTGTTACTCAATGCGGGTATGACTGAAAAATAAGTTTGGGGTAATTGTCGAATAATTAATATTTTTCAATAAAAATGAAACGAAGACCAGAATAATATTGCATTCGATCAACATTTGTCAAGTTGGTTAGGGTTGAAAATGCATCTAAATCTGATGAAAGTCTGCCTGGGGAGAAACCGAAAAAAAATTAGTAAGTTTTACGATTTCAGTTGGTATCTTCAAGACGAAAAGGGGTTTTGGCACTGTTCACTTTGAAGTTTGTCTCCTGTTATACACCTGTTTTTTTTGTTACTAAATACACCATTTTTTGGAAGGACCATCTAGTTCTCAGGAGGACTAATAGATTTTTAAAGTCACTAGTCCTGCGGACTACCCGTTTAAAAAAGTTAGTGTCGAACCCTGCAAACCCTGATCAAACAGCTCCTACAGGAGCTGTCTGGCTGATCTGTATCTACTCTGTTTGCAAAAAGTGTAAAATGGTGTATTTATCAAGCAAAGGTTTATTCATATATATTAATCAAACAAAAACAGTTCAAGAAAAACTTTTACTAATTCTTTCAAATTTACCAAATCATAACTTTTACAAATTCAATCAACTTTACCAAATCATAGCACATGACCAGACATACATGTAGCAATATACTTCCCATTATAGATTGGATGAATACATGTAAAATCACACATGCATACAGAACAGTGAACAAAGTTTATTCCATTCTTCGACGACTCCAGGCAGTGCCATAACTGTCGATATCATTCTTTATATGTTTGGCTGTTTTTCCTCTTTTTATTGTCCGAAAAACCTTCATCTCCGGCTTTCCGTTTTGGCGACATTGTCACATTTTAACGATAATGATAGAGTGTTCCGATTGCCCCGATTAACACGAGGAAATACGCTTGAAAGTATTTATAATATTAATGAGCGCTCAAATAACATAGATGTGTTTATATTGAGCGGCAAGGTATTTTAATACTGGAATGGTGCAAAAACGGCGGAAAGACCCCAATTTATACTGATCCGTAGCAATTTCGTTCTTAATTTGTAGTGCGTAGTTTTTCATGTCAAAACGTAGAAACTATGGCCAAAACGTAGCAGTAAACAGGTCTGGTTATTTCAAAATCCCACAATGCATGACAAAGTAACAGCCCGGACAAGCCTATTTCTGACCTTAGACCTCGAAGTGTGACCTTAACCTTTGAGCTACGGAACTGGATCATGCGCGCGACACGCCGTCTCATTATGGTGAACATTTGTGCCAAGTTATTTCAAAATTCCACGATGCATGACAAAGTTACAGTCCGGACAAAAAAACAGTCTGACTGACGGACAGACCCACTGACTGACGGGGGGCAAACCTTAAGTCCCCTCCGGTCCGGACCGGTAGTGGACTAATAAATATGAACATGTTCATGAAACAAAACATGGCCGGATAACTTTAAATAATTCAAGGGCCATAACACTGCTGTTTCTAGTCCGACACATTTGTCAGTGCTTTCTTATGTCTAATATGACTAAGATAACTTCATAAAATCAAATATTAAAGTGGTGGATGCACTATTTTCGAACAGGATTTATTTAAAAGGACTGTGAGAAACTTGGAAAAAGCAGAAAGAATTTTCAAAATGTCATGAAAAATAAAGGAGATGTGACCTATTGAAAATTTGCAAAGAACATAAATGGAGGCGGCCATCTTTGAACGATGACGTCATCGCGCCGTTTTACCATATATGGCATATTGACAAAATGTATTTTAAAGCAAAGAAAACCACTGCAAATTGATTAAAAATAAATATACAGATGTAAAATGTATACATTTTAGTATTATTTTTCATTTGCCATGATTTTCTTTGCTTTAAAAGACATTTTATCAATATGCCATATATGGCAAAAAGGCACGATGACGTCATCGTTCAAAGATGGCCGCCTCCATTTATGTTTCTTTGCACATTTTCAATAGGTCATATCTCCTTTACTTTTCATGGCATTTTGATAATTCTTTCAGCTTTTTTCATGTTTTTCAGAGCCCTTTAAAATAAACTGTGTTTGAAAATAGTGCATCAACCCCTTTAAAGCTAGAGGGGTGTTCCTAGTAAGAACACTTGTATTGCCTGCCTGGTGTTTATCAGTGACTCTGACCTCCCGACCCCAAAATCAATAGCAGTCATCCTTTAACCAAGTCTGAAAAAGTTGGGTGCATGCAGCAATCCTTCACAAGTTATTGAGCGGAAACTATTTTCAAATTTTACGTTAAAAATATCTTTAGTGGCTATCGTCTCCAACAGTTTTCAACTGACTCTTTCAAAACATTACAGGTTGTTTACCTACGACGTCAAGATGTGCATATCGATTCTGCATCAAAATCGACCTTTTACTGCGTGAATAACGGCCCTTTTTTCTTCAAATTTTAAGTTTTCTGTGGATTGTTTCAGAGGGTGCTTCAGTGTCCCATAGACACATTTCTAGTTTGTTGTTTTTCTTGTCAAGAAGCAGAACTATTTAACTTGTCAAGATGCAGAAACCCCTCCCACTTGTGTTGCATGCAGACCCCCACTCAGCCCTAACCTCAAACCCTGGATGCGCATATGCATGTTGTTTATATAAACTAGAACTATCACTGAGTCAAACAAAGGGCCATCATTCTGTAATAAATTAGGCAATCAACAATGGGTGATGTAGAGGTTTATAAGGTCATCAGTTATTATGAGTATAAGAATGTATTCAACCCATTCAAACATGTTTGAGAAATGCTTGTAATAAAAATGTGTTATGCGATACGACGGTACGTTACGGACAGCTTGATTCCTATAAAGCCCAAACTTCACTTTGTGAAAGCGGGGTATAACAATTGTCTCTACATACCTGTTTATTATAATACTCATCCACAGTGTGCAACCAGCCAGGGTCCACATGGGAGTGAGGTACAATCATCACAGTCAGGGGTTCCAGGTTTGGGCCATAGGCTGCCTGTTCTAGCGGCTGGTGGGTTAACTTGTACTGATTGTTTATGTGTGTTTTATAGTCGGCCTTCTTGGCCAGGTCTACAGTATAGATCACGTTATCAGAAAGACTGATGTCTGCCTTGCACTGACTCAAGTCAGACTTTCTTGGCATGAAGTTGAATACAAGTGGATTGTTCTGTAGGAAGATATTGGCAGCATTTTCTCCACGTGACCTAAAATACAACAGACTTAATGAAGGAAGATATTGGCAGCAGTTTCTCCACGTGACCTAACATACAACAGATATTGGCAGCATTTTCTCCACGTGACCTAAATTATATGTTAAGTAAATGGAACAGATTTTTGATTACAAGAAAGTGATATTTATTTTATTAGCTTGCAGATTTTTAAACACAACTGTAACAGATTGCAATACTAACAAATTTGATTGACCTTAATAAGGTCAATGTCAAATTTACTATGTACTGTATAATTTGACAAACGTTTGGAGTATAGTATATACAAACAAGAGCACTGCATAATGGGGAATATACTCCCATCATTGGCAAGGTTAACTTCCAGGTTAAACCTTTTTCAAAGGGAAAGAATTCAAAAATATGAATCACAGCATTATGGGCCTCTATAAGATGTATCAACTGGATCATGTTGAAGATATGTGCAAAGTTTCATTGTTTTGTACACCCAACAGGGTTTTCCACAGGCCTTAATTCTTAAATCTAATTCCCCCCTACTCCTTAACTGACCCCCTATCCCTTGATCACTCTGCCCTATCCCTTAAAAACTCAAAATACACATGCAAAATGCATTTTGTATGTCTATAAATAGCTCCTTGTAGGCTACACTTCTTAAAAATCCTTCTATTTCCAGTTGAAACTGCATCTAAACAAATCATGATCCCTAAAAATATTGGTCACCCGAAGTGTAACTCCCTCCCAAACCCCATCATAATTATTCAAATTTAATTTCCTCTATTCCTAAAAGAAACTAACCTGCCAAATAAAGGCAAAATTACACTACAAAACCTTGTATAAAAACTCTTTCCAGGTGTTCTGGTCATAATTTTGTGCTGATTAAAGGTATAGATTTTTCATGGTACGTGATTGAATATGCGCAAAATGTTATGAGTTGGTAACTCTTAATTGAATGCTCCAGTTTTGGGGTTTGGTCCGGCTGGTTAAAGCCGTTTATATTCTGTCTATAGAGTTTGGATTCTCAAAACGTCTAAGTTATATATATATCTCGTCATCGGTAGGTTTAGAAATGGTGTACATGATGTAACATTTCGCAGATGTTGGAGGGATTGCTACTTTGTTTTATTTCTTTAGAAGACCCTACCTAATACTTTGAAAGTTATCAATCACTTGTAAAAGGCAAGGTTAAGTTCCAGGTTAACCTTTTTTCAAAGGAATAATTTTTAAAAAAATGAACCAGAGAGTTATAGGCCTTTATCAGATGTATGTATTCAGTCCTACGTACAAGGTACAGATCAGACCAAAAAAACCAGAAATTCATTGCTATCATAAACATTACCAGTACTGTTATTCCCCCAGCAGGTTGTCCAGATAAACACTTGTTAATGACCATGATAAATTGCTTTGACAGCATTGCCCAGCCATGTTTTATTACTGCTGATTGATAAAGCATCCACAGAGTTTAGTGTGTTATGAGATGATACTGAGACTTGATTATGAAGAGATCTGAGGTAAATAGTTACATCTCTGACAACAAGTTACAAGATGTTATAAAGCGTACATTTGTGTTTCTCGTTCATATTTAGTGTTCACATAATGATGAGTCTACACATACACATATGGGTAAGTGTTGTTTTTATTTCTACTTGTAATCAATTTTTTGTTAACCACTATGTATATTCATTACAGAATTCATTTTTATATAATTGTCATAAAATTATAATTTTATAAAAGATCACAAGAAAAGAATAAGTAAGAATAAGTCACAATAACTATTGTTAGCAGAGAATCTATCGGAATAATCAATTGTCTTGCTTTTAAGATAGAAGTAAAAGACTTGTTGTACATTGATATGGTATTTTTTGTCTTTTTATTCTTACTAAATGAATGCCATTAAAGGAATACACGGCAATATTGAACTTTTACAAACTCGCGGTCTCCCGTTAAGTTTTCTACATAACAGATTAATGATTATATTGTTTGAATCGTTCAAAACAACTTTTGTTTGAATACATATCATTTTGCATATCACTTATATTTAAGGAAGACAATTATATTACTTTTTATTTAATTATATACAAGCAGTTTAAAGGGACACATGCCAATCTTGATGTTTTTTAATCTACATCCTCATCTTCCTTAGCTTAAAAACACCTCGTGTATATAGTTTCAATATCATTTACATGCAACAGTTAAACTAAGGTCTCGATCTTTTAAAATGTCAAAAACACTTATTAAAAAACGTTTTTCTCAATAATCAATTTTGAGAGTTTCATTTGATGAAGTGAATATGAAATGTTTTATACCCACAACTGATTTTAATATAAGATATTAAAGGGACACATGGCAATCTTGTTGAGTTTTTATCAAAAATTAAAATTAGCGATTCAATTTAGTAATAAAGAATCATTTGACTTTAAACCTGCTTGCATATCAGTCAATACAATTTTGAGTTGACAATTTATCTTTTTATATTTTCATAGGTTAAAATATATTATTGGTACAATATAATCAACAGTTAGTGATTTGCAAAAAGAGTTTTCTTTATACTCTTCTCATAATTAATATTAATAATTGAACAAATGCAAGTAATGTAGAAAAACTAATGGTACACCGCGAGTTTAAAAAAAAGAAGATTGCCGTGTGTCCCTTTAAACTTTGATATAATCTGTTGTTTCTGATGTTTGTTTTAAGCCCTCAAGTATATAATTATATTGATGTGGTTAAATGAGGGTTATATATATTGATGTGGTGAAATGAGGGTTTTAAGTATATATATTGATGTGATAATGAGAGTTTCTAAATATGCATGCACATTATGTACATCAATAGATTTATACTATATTACTACAAAGTGTACTTATTTTTAATAATGTTATAATTACTGAGAACTGTCAAAGATTTGACAGCAAAATACAATTATTAAAAATACAATCTAAGTTGTTGTATACTATTAGTATGTAAAACAATATTTTTCTCATTTTACAGCAACTGATACAATTTCCATTTGTATTAAATAAGTCTATGCTAGTAACACTATATATAAAATAAACTGAATTTTCATCAAGTACATTGTTTTATTTCATGATAGTGTCCATTTATACTCGATCTTATTGCTGCAGAATGAGCCTCTCAGATATGCCAGCTGTTCCACATTAGCACTGGCTACATTTATTGCAGTTAATTTGTTAGGGGTCATTAAAAGGCTGCTACCTGGTGAGATTGTAACTGTATCATGATTATATCTCTGGCTCTGATCCGGGCTGATTTTGTATCTTGTGGGGGAGACTGTATTGGATCATTCTAAAGATGTGTACAAACACAGACCTATCAGGCAGGTAGTCAGGCATACGCATGCGTATGCCGGGCGTGCAGTTTGCCAGAAAAATGAAGAATCCAAAAATGCAATAAAATCAAAAGTGGGGTAGGAGGTTAGGGGTAAGATATTCCCCTGCCTATTAATATGTCTGTGGTACAATGTTTCATTGCTGTAGACCTGATACTTTGAAAGTTACTACCACAATCAGTTGTCGGGTATAAGTTAGCTGACAGATGGACGGACGGACAATGCCACGACATAATACATCCCTACGGGTGTATAAAAACAGAGCTTTGAGTTTGCAGAAAAGGAACACATTGATAAAGTTTGGTAATTATCCTGCGCAAAATAGGCAGTTATTATTTTTGTAAGCAGGCTGTCTGGGCATACACAACGAGAAATGACACCTAAGATGAGATGAGCTCTCCACAAGCAGGCTCAACAAAAATTATGGTTACCTTATGAAGTAAACTGACTTTGTATGACCTAGTCCTAACTTGACAAAAGTTTACTGACCTTTCTTTTGTATGACCTTGTCCTTTACTGACCTTTCATTTGTATGACCTTGACCTACCTGAATAATGCTGGTAAGCTCCCCGTATACATTAGGACGACAAACACCATTGTCAGACAGCCTCCGACAATGGCCACCACCAGACGATGTGAAAACTTCATCCTTATCCGCATCTTAAACAAAAAAACTATTAATAAATAAAATTAAATTATAATGAAAATTACTTAATGTTTTTTTTTCAGGTAAATTATTCATGTCATAGCTAATTTACATGTTGCAGAAAAAAATCCGTGAGTTTCTCTGGATTGACAACTGAAAATAGGCATGCTCATGGTGATGCATAGATGCTGCTAGTGACATGTATTACCAAAAATGTTTTTTTGTTGTAAAAATATGGTATTAAATAGGTAGTCTAACAAATACCTTCAATTTTAAAATTGTGAGTTTTATTCCTCATCAACTTTCTACAAATACTCATGAAAATCATGAGTATTAATTATATTTGCATGTAATCTAGGATCCTCACACCCAAACCAACATCAAGAAGACAGAGCAGGTACAAAGGAGAGCTGCTAGATATGTGACTGGCGACTACAGACACACCAGTAGCGTGCTAGTTATGCTCACAAATCCCCAATGGCAGAGTCTGCAACAACAAAGGAAACACATCAGTCTTTTTGTTCTACAGAATTGTTCACAGCCTAATTGCTATTCCACAACATCCATACTTAATACTGCTCAGGTCAACATTACAATTTAATACAAGCGGTGACTGGCCAGTAAAAATATACCAGATGTCCTTCTTTCAAAGTACAATAATGGAACCAGCTTCAAGAAAGTGTTGTCACAGCCCCATCCCTAAGAGATGTTTAAGACCAGACTGTCAATCGTTGCTGCTTGAACGATTGGACCATTTTAATTTTTAAATGTATAAAGGCATTTTTAAAACTTCACTGCGCTTTCCTCAGCGACACATGTATAGACACCATCTTCGAGAACACTTGGGTCATTATGAGGTTTACCTGGAACAGGGCCCTATATGACAGCCCTATATGACGGGGATGACACCGGAGTACTAATTCTGTATTGTACTGAAATAACTTGTCGTCCAGATAAGGCTATCGATTATATAATGCAGTTATTGATTTTTACTATGCTTATCGTACCTGCTGTACGGCACACCCATCTACATTGCAAACAGACATTATATATCCATTTTTAACTGCATTATTATGTCATCAGAAAGCCAAATAAATAACCTTTCTAATGATTTGATTTTCTTAATTAACACGTTTATGCAAATCATTGTACGTCTTTTTTTGGCCATGGTACAACTACTATTTAATGAATAATTTATGTAAATGAATGAAAATGGTGAGAAAGCCAAATAAATCATCTTCCTAGAAAGGCTATTTTATTTCCAATAACGATTAATTAAACGGGATAGATCGCGAGTTGGAAAGTTTCCCACGCAGATTTTTGTTTTCTCAAAGCTATTTCGCAATCACTGTGCTATTTTGTTTCTTTTGTCGCTGTATAAAAAAACTTTTAATTAATATTTAAATAAATATAGCCAAATAAATAATCTTCATCGTGATGGTGTTGATGTTGTTGTCTTTTAAAAAAAGGAAAATCTCGAATCGGCAAACGAAATATGGCAAAATCTCAAATTGATTACAATTTAAAACAATTTTAGTTATATTGTGCTACTTTTGTTTGCGTTTTGTGAACTTAAAAATCTTGTGTTTAATGTATTCCCTTGTCATAACTAAACATTGAGTACTTAACAAACACACAATCACTTATAAATAAAAATAAGACTGGCAAACGTATAAATGATAACGCATATTTATTGTTTGTTTCTTCATGGTTTTGAAGTCGGCTAATTTACAATATTTTAATTAGCTAAGCTTGTTGACAGACTCGAAATGCAATTTTCAAAATTAAAATTCTCTTTTAAAATGTCTGAATGATTGTAAACTGCTCTCATTTCAAAGTTGCTCATTTGCATTAAAATGTGGCGTAGGGCGGAATGCTGAAAAGGCTATTTTATTTTGTTGATGTTGAGGATTTAGGTCTTGATCTTTGTTAGGCGAGTTTACCACAAGTGAAAAGAAGTGTACGCCATAAAAGTATGTAATATAATTATTACTTAACATGTATTGTGGATCCTTCACAACAAATTCACAATTAAGATGTATAGGTCGCCATTTTTGCCTTTAAAAATGTTAAAATGGCAAGTTACTTTTTTCTGCGCATAAAAGTCATAACCCACTTATAAACTACCATAAGGCCAAAAAATAAAATAAGTGCGTTTCCTATTGCATGCTCTAAATAAAATAGGGTAGGTCGGTAGGCATTTTGGAGCAAGATATTGTGAGATTCTACATGTATTTATCTCATAAACCCCATACAAGTTGACGATACAACAGAAAAATTCTCTGTAATGTCATTTACCTCGATATATTGTGATAAATCATTGTTCAGAATTGTTTTTTTTATTGTTTTTTTCCATAATTTTTTTTAGGGTCAGCCCCTTAAAAATAGGGTCGGTCGGGCCACCAGAAACAAAGCTGTTGTTTTTTGCCTAAGCAATATTTGAATATGTCTTTTATTACTTGCAATCATCGCCAGGTAATATTAAAGTGCAAAAAAAAAAAGGTTTACCCCTGTAAAAAACTTAACATGAATGTCCAGGGGAATTTTTTGTTGCATGTCGTTGTTAAAACCAAAGTCGTAACCCACTTAAACTACAGCAAACACTATTTCAAAAGGTCTTTTATTACTTCCAATCATCGACAGGTACGATTAAAGTGCAAAAAAAAAGTTTACCCCTGTACAAAAATAAACATGATTATCCAGATTTTTTTTAAAAAATGATTATCCACATTTTTTTTAAAAAAAAATTCCCAAGTTAAAGAAATATGCTTTTTTGTTGAAACCAATGTCATAACCCACTTAACAACTACCGCAAAAACTATTTTAATATGTCTTTTATTACTTGCAATCATCGACAGGTACTATTAAAGTGCAAATAAATGTTTACCCCATACAAAAAAATGAACATGATTATGCAGGAGCATAATTAAGCCATTCATTTCCCCAACGGGGCATGCGTAGCAGTCGTCTAATGAACGACAAGCATTTGGCGTACTTTAATCCAATCCTTCTCTGACCTTACTAGCCATTCATATGATTTTGAAATTTCACCTGGCTGCCTAAAAAGCCACACACAAAAAAAGAGAAGGCTTTCAGGGTCAGAAAAGGCTCGAAATAGGCGTACTTCTGACCGAGGCAGATTCATAATTTTTCACATCTGGTCAACTTCTGGTAGGTTGAGATATTCATTACAAACGGTCTATTAAATCATTTTAGAATTATTTTATCTTTAGAATTCTGTGATTCTTGATTTCAAGAAACTCATTCCTCAATGAGTGATACTAATATTCTTAATCTGTTGCTCACAGCAATTAAAAGGCTCATTGTGTTCTCAGAACACACTGAGCTGCATCATAATAGCATGATGCCCCAGATAAGCAGCGTATCTGCATATTTCACTCAATTAAAATTGCCAAATACCCAATTAATTTCCCTGACATGAGTACCAGATACGCAAGCAATTTCCTTTTCACTCAAACATTTTAATTTTCGAGCGTATCGACAGTCAAAGTGTTCAAATGATTGATGGATTGATGTATTCGTGCGTATTCCAATATTTACAAAAAGCAGATTTTACTTCCGGTGTTTATATTGACTGGGACGTTACATAATTATCGATAAAGTGGAGCAGTAAAAGAGAACGGTATATAGTTGAATATGTACGCTATACCAGTCTATACTATTGTGTAGTCGACTGAGCGCTTTCTTGTTTACTGTCAAAAGCGTTTGCGTTGTGCAGACGATTAAAATGTCGAGACGAGAACGTGAACGAAAAGCGAGTAACCGTTAAGAAACACTTTTGAAATTAACACGTGATTAGTGTTTCTATGGAAATTAATCATTAATAATGATTAATCATTGACAAACCACTGCAATGAACAACAAGTCAATAAAGCTCACATAAAGACGGGTAAGTTACCTTGCTTGTTTTACATTTGATCCCCAAATCACCCTATTATTTTTGAAAATTTGAAATTCACTCAATTAATTTTAATTTCATGAGCGAAATGCCCAATAGGTCCAAAAGTTATCTGGGGCACTGTAATAGCATGACGTGATGTCATAATTATCCAGGGTGTGATGTCATAATACCAGAAAGTAATGTCATGATAGAAGCAACCAAAGGAAATTATGAATGAAGCATTCTGATTGGTTCACTGATAAAAATTGGACCAATGAAATCAGTTAATTGAAAGCTCACTGTTTTCTCAGAATACATTGAGGTTTTACTGGACATTGAGTAGTGAGGTTCTTGAAACCCAGAAACACAAAATTCTAATGTCATTAATAAATGATAAAATAGTTCTAAAATGATTTAATAGACTGTTTACAGGGGACAGGTATATTTTACTGTATACTTGTCCTGACGAGTGGCATTGACATGTTACTCGTCCTTATAGGATGTTTACTCATCCTGCTCTGATTGTAAAAGTTCATAAGTCAAAGTAGTCAAGATACCATCATATATAAATAAAACAAAGGGAAACATCACGTGTTTTAGTTTTCTTTATATAAATCAATGAAAATTATGAAACTTTGACCAGTATTATAGATGACTATATTCATATTCTATAGTTCACAACAGTCTGATCATGGCCATTACAGTTACTCTGGCATGGTATAAATTTCCCCCCTTTTCCTGTGAAAAATTCGCCACTTAAAAAAAAAAAAAAATATTAGAAAATGTTACTTCAATACAGGAAAACAGCATACTTTTTGCAATTCCCTTTCCTGAAGGCCCTGGCCCCAGTCACCTAAAAGCTGACTAATGCCCTTAAAGATTTCCCCTGTGAAAGTGTTATTACATCAAATACCATAACGTTCGCGCTCCATGAAATTAGAACGGAAGCCGCATTTTAGAATGTCCCAAAACGGAAATGCGTCAATATCCCAATATCCGGTTGACTTAAATTGCATTTTATCGCTGAATAGAGTTGTGACTATTTACTGCACTTAATCGCTTAATAAACTATGCAAGAACTATTTTTTTTATTTATTTTTTTTCTACTGAAATGTTACTCATCCTCTTGGCTGACAGATTCATGGGTTTCACTCGTCCGGATTCAAATTTCACTCATCAATACGCGCGGTGGAATTTTATCAATACGCGCGGTGGAATTTTCGTGCCCTGCATTAGTTGAAAATAAAGAGGGACTTTATCCTCAATCTCTATATGAAAATTTTAGATCACGACTTAAATAAAATGTATCCGTATTGGTGTTTAAAATCAGACAACGCAAAAAGAAGATACACAGATGTACACAAAAAATAAAGCTTACTTATCACTACAAACTAGTTTTCACAAAGGGCTAAAGTCAGTTGAGCACCTTGGGAACAGCTCTTAGTATGTTGGCTAATGATGGCAAGTCTGAGGGCCAGTATTGTGCTGAATTTTGTGTATTTGATAAGCAAATAGGTTTTTTGGGTGTGGGTATGGTTTGTAATACTACATTAGTATTACCCGCACTTAATACCTATCCGAAATACATACGGTTCTGAGCAAACGATGCGAAAGTTCATATTATCCCGCTGGCAATTACACTATGTCGATAGTCAACACCCTTTTCAATACATCTTCATATGCATCACTGACATATAAATGTATATACAAATATATTTGCTTATGAACTTTCAACGAATAATAAAAGCATCAAAAAATATGTTTACGCCATATCGATCTTTTTATCCCAACACCGGTTCAGGAAAGGGGGACAACTCTTTTTTTTTCTTTTCAAACATGAGATGTAGAACTTGACTGTGGCCTGACATACGTTTTAGATAATAAAATATATATATATATATATATTTGAAAAAAGCATTTTATGCACAGACATAAACAATGTCCTGTTATAAAAAAATTATTTTGATAGACCCTGATACAAACTACCTATTCTGAGTGAGTCCGACCTTTATGTATTGAGCAGATAGTAAATTTCACCCGTAATAAACCATTACTTAGAAACTACAACTTCTTAGATGTCTGTTTTCAATAAATACCCAAATAGGTACTTATACAAAATAATAATAATAATAATAAAATAATGACAATAAAAAAGCTCGTCTAAGACTGTAGTCGACGTAACGGCAGACAGGATACATTCTCACGATATACCGACGTTTTTTGTATTCCCCGGTCGATTTCCCGGTTAAAACACGATTGAAAAGGGATGGCAAATTTGACATGTGTGTTGATGTTTCTGATGTTTTAATGATCTATATGTCTCCTGTATGTATTCATTTTTTCATAATCACTATTTTTTGTCATTATTAGTTCACTGCACAGATATTTAAAGGCTAACAATGCATTAATAATTGAGAATTTAATGTTTTATTTTATAATGTCTATGAGTATGAGAGTGCTAGTAACCTGTGTTGTATGTACCTGATTATGAGAGAGCCAGTAGCGTGTGTTGTATGTACCTGATTATGAGAGAGCCAGTAGCCTGTGCCTGATTATGAGAGTGTCAGTAGTGGTTGTATGTACCTGAGGATGAGAGTGCCAGTATCCTGTGTTGTATGTACCTGATTATAAGAGAGCCAGTAGCCTTTGTTGTATGTACCTGATTATGAGAGAGCATGTAGCCTGTGTTGTATGTGCCTGAATATGAGAGAGCCAGTAGCCTGTGTTGTATGTACCTAATTATGAGAGAGCCAGTATCCTGTGTTGTATGTACTTGATTATGAGAGAGCCAGTAGTGGTTGTATGTACCTGATTATGAGAGTGCCAGTAACCTGTGTTGTATGTACCTGATTATGAGAGAGCCAGTAGCCTGTGTTGTATGCACCTGATTATGAGAGAGCCAGTAGCCTTTGTTGTATGTACCTGATTATGAGAGAGCCAGTAGTGGTTGTATGTACCTGATTATAAGAGTGCCAATAGCCTCTGTTGTATGTACCTGATTATGAGAGAGCCAGTAGTGGTTGTATGTACCTGATTATGAGAGTGCCAGTAGCCTGTGTTGTATGTACCTGATTAAGAGAGAGCCAGTAAACTGTGTTGTATGTACCTGATTATAAGAGTGCCAGTAGTGGTTGTATGTACCTGAGTATGAGAGTGCCAGTAGCCTGTGTTGTATGTACCTGATTTTGAGAGAGCCAGTAGCCTGTGTTGTATGTACCTGATTATGAGAGTGCCAGTGGCCTGTGTTGTATGTACCTGATTATAAGAGAGCCAGTAGCCTGTGTTGTATGTATCTGATTATGAGAGATCCAGTAGTGGTTGTATGTACCTGATTATGAGAGTGCCAGTAGCCTGTGTTGTATCTACCTGATTATGAGAGAGCCAGTAGCCTGTGTTGTATGTGCCTGATTATGAGAGAGCCAGTAGTGGTTGTATGTACCTGATTGTGAGAAAGCCAGTAGTGGTTGTATGTACCTGATTATGAGAGTGTCAGTAGCCTGTGTTGTATGTACCTGATTATGAGAGAGCCAGTAGTGGTTGTATATACCTGATTATGAGAGTGTCAGTAGCCTGTGTTGTATGTACCTGATTATGAGAGAGCCAGTAGCCTGTGTTGTATGTACCTGATTATGAGAGAGCCAGTAGCCTGTGTTGTATGTACCTGATTATGAGAGAGCCAGTAGCCTGTGTTGTATGTACCTGATTATGAGAGAGCCAATAGTGGTTGTATGTACCTGATTATGAGAGTGTCAGTAGCCTGTGTTGTATGTACCTGATTATGAGAGAGCCAATAGTGGTTGTATGTACCTTATTATGAGAGTGTCAGTAGCCTGTGTTGTATGTACCTGATTATGAGAGAGCCAGTAGTGGTTGTATATACCTGATTATGAGAGAGCCAGTAGCCTGTGTTGTATGTGCCTGATTATGTGAGGGCCAGTAGCCTGTGTTGTATGTACCTGATTATGAGAGAGCCAGTAGCCTGTGTTGTATGTACCTGATTATGAGAGTGCCAGTAGCCTGTGTTCTATGTACCTGATTGCGAGAGATCCGGTAGTGGTTGTATGTGCCTGCTTATGAGAGTGCCAGTAGCCTGTGTTGTATGTACCTGATAATGAGAGAGCCAGTAGCCTGTGTTGTATGTACCTGATTATGAGAGTGCCAGTAGCCTGTGTTGTATGTGCCTGATTATGAGAGAGCCAGTAGTGGTTGTATGTACCTGATTGTGAGAAAGCCAGTAGTGGTTGTATGTACCTGATTATGAGAGTGTCAGTAGCCTGTGTTGTATGTACCTGATTATGAGAGAGCCAGTAGTGGTTGTATATACCTGATTATGAGAGTGTCAGTAGCCTGTGTTGTATGTACCTGATTATGAGAGAGCCAGTAGCCTGTGTTGTATGTACCTGATTATGAGAGAGCCAGTAGCCTGTGTTGTATGTACCTGATTATGAGAGAGCCAGTAGCCTGTGTTGTATGTACCTGATTATGAGAGAGCCAATAGTGGTTGTATGTACCTGATTATGAGAGTGTCAGTAGCCTGTGTTGTATGTACCTGATTATGAGAGAGCCAATAGTGGTTGTATGTACCTTATTATGAGAGTGTCAGTAGCCTGTGTTGTATGTACCTGATTATGAGAGAGCCAGTAGTGGTTGTATATACCTGATTATGAGAGAGCCAGTAGCCTGTGTTGTATGTGCCTGATTATGTGAGGGCCAGTAGCCTGTGTTGTATGTACCTGATTATGAGAGAGCCAGTAGCCTGTGTTGTATGTACCTGATTATGAGAGTGCCAGTAGCCTGTGTTCTATGTACCTGATTGCGAGAGATCCGGTAGTGGTTGTATGTGCCTGCTTATGAGAGTGCCAGTAGCCTGTGTTGTATGTACCTGATAATGAGAGAGCCAGTAGCCTGTGTTGTATGTACCTGATTATGAGAGTGCCAGTAGCCTGTGTTGTATGTACCTGATTATGAGAGAGCCAATAGTGGTTGTATGTACATGATTATCAGAGTCCCAGTAGCCTGTGTTGTATGTACCTGATTATGAGAGAGCCAGTAGTTGTTGTATATACCTGATTATGAGAGAGCCAGTAGCCTGTGTTGTATGTACCTGATTATGAGAGAGCAAGTAGTGGTTGTATATACCTGATTATGAGAGAGCCAGTAGCCTGTGTTGTATGTACCTGATTATGAGAGAGCCAGTACCCTGTGTTATATGTACCTGATTATGAGAGAGCCAGTTTGGCTGTATGTACCTGATTATGAGAGTGCCAGTAGCCTGTGTTGTATGTACCTGATTATGAGAGAGCCAGTAGTGGTTGTATGTACCTGATTATGAGAGTGCCAGTAGCCTGTGTTGTATGTACCTGATTATGAGAGAGCCAGTAGCCTGTGTTGTATGTACCTGATTATGAGAGAGCCAGTAGTGGTTGTATGTACCTGATTGTGAGAGAGCCAGTAGTGGTTGTATGTAACTGATTATGAGAGAGCAAGTAGTGGTTGTATATACCTGATTATGAGAGAGCCAGTAGCCTGTGTTGTATGTACCTGATTATGAGAGAGCCAGTAGCCTGTGTTGTATGTACCTGATTATGAGAGAGCCAGTTTGGCTGTATGTACCTGATTATGAGAGTGCCAGTAGCCTGTGTTGTATGTACCTGATTATGAGAGAGCCAGTAGTGGTTGTATGTGCCTGATTATGAGAGTGCCAGTAGCCTGTGTTGTATGTACCTGATTATGAGAGAGCCAGTAGCCTGTGTTGTATGTACCTGATTGTGAAAGAGCCAGTAGTGGTTGTATGTACCTGATTGTGAGAGAGCCAGTAGTGGTTGTTTGTACCTGATTATGAAAGTGCCAGTAGCCTGTGTTGTATGTACCTCATTATGAGAGTGCCAGTAGCCTGTGTTGTATGTACCTGATAATGAGAGACCAGTAGTGGTTGTATGTACCTGATTATGAAAGTGCCAGTAGCCTGTGTTGTATGTACCTCATTATGAGAGTGCCAGTAGCCTGTGTTGTATGTACCTGATTATGAGAGAGCCAGTAGTGGTTGTATGTACCTGATTATGAGAGTGCTGTATGTACCTGATTATGAGAGAGCCAGTAGTGGTTTTAATACCTGATTATGAGAGAGACAGTAGCCTGTGTTGTATGTACCTGATTATGAGAGAGCCAGTAGCCTATGGTTGTATATACCTAAGTATGAGATTGCCACTAGCCTGTGGTTGTATATATCCGAGTACGAAAGTGACAGTAGCCTGTGGCTGTATATACCTAAGTATGGGAGTGCCACCAGCCTATGGTTGTATATACCTAATTATGAGATAGCCAGTAGCCTGTGGTTATATATACCTGATTATGAGAGAGCCAGTATCCTGTGGTTGTACACACCTAAGTATGAGAGTGCCACTAGCCTGTGGATGTATATACCTGAATATGAGAGTGCCCGTAGCCTGTGGTTGTATATACCTAAGTATGGGATTGCCACCAGCCTGTGGTTGTATATACCTGAGTATGAGAGTGCCAATAGCCTGTGGTTGTATATACCTGATTATGAGAGAGCCAGTAGCCTGTGGTTGTACATACCTAAATATGAGAGTGCCAATAGCCTGTGGTTGTATATACCTGAGTATGAGAGTGCCCGTAGCCTGTCGTTATATATACCTAAGTATGGGTGTGCCACCAGCCTGTGGTTGTATATACCTGAGTATGAGAGTGCCAGTAGTAGTTGTATATACCTAAGTATGAGAGTGCCAGTAGCGTGTGGTTGTATGTACCTGAGTGTGAGAGTGCCAGTAGCATGTGGTTGTACTAACCTTAGTATGAGAGTACCAGTAGCCTGTGGTTGTATATACCTGAGTATAAGAGTGCCTGTAGCCTGTGGATGTATGTACCTGAGTATGAGAGTGCCAGTAGTCTGTGGTTGTATATACCTAAATATGAGACTGCCAGTAGCCTGTGGTTGTATTATCTGAGTATGAGTGTGCCAGTAGCCTGTGGTTGTATATACCTGAGAATGAGAGTGCCAGTAGCCTGTGGTTGTATTATCTGAGTATGAGAGTGCCAGTAGCCTGTGGTTGTATATACCTAAGTATTAGAGTGCCAGTAGCCTGTTGTTATATATACCTAAGTATGAGAGTGCCAGTAGCCTGTGGTTTTATGTACCTGATTATGAGAGTGCCAGTTTCCTGTGGTTGTATGTACCTGAGTATGAGAGTGCTAGTAGCCTGTCTGTGGTTGTATGTACCTGAGTATGAGTGTGCCAGTAGCCTTTGGTTGTATGTACCTGAGTATGAGAGTGTCAGTAGCCTGTGGTTGTATGTTCCTAATTATGAGAGTGCCAGTAGCCTGTGGTTGTATATACATGAGTGTGAGAGTGCCACTTGAATGTGGTTGTATGTACCTAAATATGAGAGTGCTAGTAGCCTGTGGTTGTATATACCCGAGTATGGGAGTGCCAGTAGCCTGTGGTTATATGTACCCGAGTATGATAGTGCCAGTAACCTGTGGTTGTATGTACCCGAGTATGAGAGTGCCAGTAACCTGTGGTTGTATGTACCTGAGTATGAGTTTGCCAGTAGAATGTGGCTGTATGTACCCGAGTATGAGAGTGCCAGTAGCCTGTGGTTGTATGTACCCGAGTATGAGAGTGCCAGTAGGCTGTGTTTGTATGTACCTGAGTATGAGCGTGTCAGTAGCCTGTGGTTGTATGTAGCTGAGTATGAAAATGCCAGTAGCCAGTGGTTGTATGTACCTAATTATGAGAGTGCCAGTAGCCTGTGGTTGTATATACCTGAGTATGAGAGTGCCAGTAGCATGTGGTTATATGTACCCGAGTATGGGAGTGCCAGTAGCCTGTGGTTGTATGTACCTGAGTATGAGAGTGCCAGTAGCATGTGGTTGTATGTACCTGAGTATGAGAGTGCCAGTAGCCAGTGCTTGTATGTACCTGAGTATGAGAGTGGCAGTAGACTGTGGTTGTATGTACCTGAGTAAGAGAGTGCCAGTAGCCTGTGGTTGTATGTACCTAATTATGAGAGTGCCAGTAGCCTGTGGTTGTATATACCCGAGTATGGGAGTGCCAGTAGCCGTGGTTGTATGTTCCCGAGTATGAGAGTGCCAGTAACCTGTGGTTGTATGTACCCGAGTATGAGAGTGCCAGTAACGTGTGGTTGTATGTACCTGAGTATGAGAGTGCCAGTAGCCTGTGGTTGTATATACCTGAGTATGAGAGTGCCAGTAGCCAGTGGTTGTATGTACCTGAGTATGAGGGTGCCAGTAGCCTGTGGTTGTATGTACCTGAGTATGAGAGTGCCAGTAGCCAGTGGTTGTATGTACCTGAGTATGAGAGTGGCAGTAGACTGTGGTTGTATATACCTGAGTATGAGAGTGCCAGTAGCATGTGGTTGTATGTACCCGAGTATGAGAGTGCCAGTTGTCTGTGGTTGTATGTACCCGAGTATGGGAGTGCCAGTAGCCTGTGGTTATATGTACCCGAGTATAAGAGTGCCAGTAACCTGTGGTTGTATGTACCTGAGTATGAGTGTGCCAGTAGAATGTGGCTGTATGTACCCGAGTACGGGAGTGCCAGTAGCCTGTGGTTGTATGTACCCGAGTATGAGAGTGCCAGTAGGCTGTGTTTGTATGTACCTGAGTATGAGCGTATCAGTAGCCTGTGGTTGTATGTACCTGAGTATGAAAGTGCCAGTAGCCAGTGGTTGTATGTACCTGAGTATGAGAGTGTCAGTAGTCTCTGGTTGTGTGTACCTGAGTATGAGAGTGGCAGTAGCCTGTGGATGTATATACCAGAGTATGAGAGTGCCAGTAACCTGTGGTTGTATGTACCTGAGTATGAGAGTGCCAGTAGCCTGTGGTTGTATGTACCTGAGTATGAGAGTGGCAGTAGCCTGTAGTTGTAAGTACCTGAGTATGAGAGTGCCAGTAGACTGTGGTTGTATGTACCTGAGTATGAGAGTGTCAGTAGCCTGTGGTTGTATATACCTGATTATGAGAGTGCCAGTAGCCAGTGGTTAAATGTACCCGAGTATGAGAGTGCCAGTAGCCTGTCGTTGTATGTACCAGATTATGGGAGTGCCAGTAGCCTGTGGTTGTATATACCTGAGTATGAGAGTTCCAGTAGCCAGTGGTTAAATGTACCCGAGTATGAGAGTGCCAGTAGCCTGTGTTGTATGTACCTGATTATGAGAGAGCCAGTAGTGGTTGTATGTACCTGATTATGAGAGTGCCAGTAGCCTGTGGTTGTATGTACCTGAGTATGAGAGTGCCAGTAGCCAGTGGTTAAATGTAGTCGAGTATGAGAGTGCCAGTAGCCTGTGTTTGTATGTACCTGAGTTTGAGAGTGCCAATAGCCTGTGGTTGTATGTACCTGAGTATGAGAGTGCCAGTAGCCAGTGGTTGTATGTACCTGAGTATGAGAGTGGCAGTAGACTGTGGTTGTATGTACCTGAGTATGAGTGTGCCAGTAGCCTGTGGTTGTATGTACCTGAGTATGAGAGTGCCAGTAGCCTGTGGTTGTATGTACCCGAGTATGAGAGTGCCAGTAACCTGTGGTTGTACGTACCCGAGTATGAGAGTGCCAGTAACCTGTGGTTGTATGTACCTGAGTATGAGAGTGCCAGTAGCCTGTGGTTGTATGTACCTGAGTATGAGAGTGCCAGTAGCCTGTGGTTGTATGTACCTAATTATGAGAGTGCCAGTAGCCTGTGGTTGTATATACCTGAGTATGAGAGTGCTAGTAGCATGTGGTTGTATGTACCCGAGTATGAGAGTGCCAGTTGCCTGTGGTTGTATGTACCCGAGTATGGGAGTGCCAGTAGCCTGTGGTTATATGTACCCGAGTATGAGAGTGCCAGTAACCTGTGGTTGTATGTACCTGAGTATGAGTGTGCCAGTAGAATGTGGCTGTATGTACCCGAGTACGAGAGTGCCAGTAGCCTGTGGTTGTATGTACCCGAGTATGAGAGTGCCTGTAGGCTGTGTTTGTATGTACTTGAGTATGAGCGTATCAGTAGCCTGTGGTTGTATGTACCTGAGTATGAAAGTGCCAATAGCCAGTGGTTGTATGTACCTGAGTATGAGAGTGTCAGTAGTCTCTGGTTGTGTGTACCTGAGTATGAGAGTGGCAGTAGCCTGTGGTTGTATATACCAGAGTATGAGAGTGCCAGTAACCTGTGGTTGTATGTACCTGAGTATGAGAGTGCCAGTAGCCTGTGGTTGTATGTACCTGAGTATGAGAGTGGCAGTAGCCTGTAGTTGTAAGTACCTGAGTATGAGAGTGCCAGTAGACTGTGGTTGTATGTACCTGAGTATGAGAGTGCCAGTAGTCTGTGGTTGTATATACCTGAGTATGAGAGTGCCAGTAGCCTGTGGTTGTATGTACCTGAGTATGAGAGTGCTAGTAGCCCGTGGTTGTATGTACCTGAGTATGAGAGTGCCAGTAGCCCGTGGTTGTATGTACCTGATTATGAGAGTGCCAGTAGCCTGTGGTTGTATATACCTGAGTATGAGAGTGCCAGTACCCTGTGGTTGTATGTACCTGAGTATGAAAGTGCCAGTAGCCTGTGGTTGTATGTACCTGAGTATGAGAGTGTCAGTAGCCTGTGGTTGTATATACCTGATTATGAGAGTGCCAGTAGCCAGTGGTTAAATGTACCCGAGTATGAGAGTGCCAGTAGCCTGTCGTTGTATGTACCTGAGTATGGGAGTGCCAGTAGCCTGTGGTTGTATATACCTGAGTATGAGAGTTCCAGTAGCCAGTTGTTAAATGTACCCGAGTATGAGAGTGCCAGTAGCCTGTGTTGTATGTACCTGATTATGAGAGAGCCAGTAGTGGTTGTATGTACCTGATTATGAGAGTGTCAGTAGCCTGTGGTTGTATGTACCTGAGTATGAGAGTGCCAGTAGCCAGTGGTTAAATGTAGTCGAGTATGAGAGTGCCAGTAGCCTGTGTTTGTATGTATCTGAGTTTGAGAGTGCCAATAGCCTGTGGTTGTATGTACCCGAGTATGAGAGTGCCAGTAGTCTGTGTTTGTATGTACCTGAGAGTGAGGGTGTCAGTAGCCTGTGGTTGTATATACCTGAGTATGAGAGTGCGAGTAGCCTGTGATTGTATATACCTGAGTATGAGAGTGCCAGTAGCCTGTGGTTGTATATACCTGAGTATGAGGGTGCCAGTTGTCTGTGGTTGTATGTACCTGAGCATGAGAGTGCCAGTAGCCTGTGGCTGTATGTACCTGAGTATGAGAGTGCCAGTAGCCTGTAGTTGTATGTACCTGAGTATGAGGGTGCCAGTTGTCTGTGGTTGTATGTACCTTAGTATGAGGGTGCCAGTTGTCTGTGGTTGTATATACCCGAGCATGAGGGTGTCAGTAGTCTGTGGTTGTATATACCTGAGTATGAGGGTTCCAGTTGTCTGTGGTTGTATATACCTGAGTATGAGTGTGCCAGTAGCCTGTGGTTGTATGTACCTGAGTATGAGAGTGACAGTAGCCTGTGGTTGTATATACCTGAGTATGGGGGTGCCAGTTGTCTGTGGTTGTATGTACCTGAGTATGAGAGTGTCAGTAGCCTGTGGTTGTTTATACCTGAGTATGGGTGCCAGTTGTCTGTGTTTGTATGTAACTGAGTATGATAGTGCCAGTAGCCTGTGGTGGTATATGCCTGAGTATGAGAGTGCCAGTAGCCTGTGGTTGTATATACCTGAGTATGAGAGTGTCAGTAGCCTGTGGTTGTATGTACCCGAGTATGAAAGTGCCAGTAGCCTGTGGTTGTATATACATGAGTATGAGAGTGCCAGTAGCCTGTGGCTGTATGTACCTGAGTATGAGAGTGCCAGTAGCCTGTGGTTGTATGTACCTGAGTATGAGGGTGCCAGTTGTCTGTGGTTGTATGTACCTTAGTATGAGGGTGCCAGTTGTCTGTGGTTGTATATACCCGAGCATGAGTGTGTCAGTAGTCTGTGGTTGTATATACCTGAGTATGAGGGTTCCAGTTGTCTGTGGTTGTATATACCTGAGTATGAGTGTGCCAGTAGCCTGTGGTTGTATGTACCTGAGTATGAGAGTGACAGTAGCCTGTGGTTGTATATACCTGAGTATGGGGGTGCCAGTTGTCTGTGGTTGTATGTACCTGAGTATGAGAGTGTCAGTAGCCTGTGGTTGTATATACCTGAGTATGGGTGCCAGTTGTCTGTGTTTGTATGTACCTGAGTATGATAGTGCCAGTAGCCTGTGGTGGTATATGCCTGAGTATGAGAGTGCCAGTAGCCTGTGGTTGTATATACCTGGGTATGAGAGTGTCAGTAGCCTGTGGTTGTATGTACCCGAGTATGAAAGTGCCAGTAGCCTGTGGTTGTATATACACGAGTATGAGAGTGCCAGTAGTCTGTGATTGTGTTACCTGAGTATGAGAGTGCCAGTAGCCTGTGGTTGTATATACCTGAGTATGAGAGTGTTAGTAGCCGGTGGTTGTATATACCTGAGTATGAGGATGCCAGTAGCCTGTGGTTGTATTTACCTGAGTATGAGAGTGCCAGTAGCCTGTGGTTGTATGTACCTGAGTATGAGGGTGTCAGTAGCCTGTGGTTGTATATAACTGAGTATGAGAGTGTCAGTAGCCTGTGGTTGTATATACCTGAGTATGAGTGCCAGTAGCCTGTGTTTGTATGTACCTGAGTATGAGAGTGTCAGTAGCCTGTGGTTTTATATACCTGAGTATGAGAGTGTCAGTAGCCTGTGGTTGTATATACCTGAGTATGAGAGTGCCAGTAACCTGTGGTATACGTGCCGGAGAAATGCCTCACATGTAATTTCTACGGCTTTTTACACGATATATGGGTGATGGAAATGAAGCACTTACACGTTCATTTTTATTATTTATTTCGTTCTCTTTTATTGTAACGTGTTAATAATACCATAATTTATGAAGTAAAACAATAATTTCTCTATTATTAATAAATACTGAAAAGGTTAGCCTTTAAATATCTGTGTAACTGAACAGGGAATTACCGAAAACAGTCACATTATTGACAAAAAAATACCAATATTCAAGACTTAATTAAGCTACTTTTCTCTTTTTTCCCCAACATATTTTTTAGTGATTATGAAAAAATGTATACATAAATAAGGCATATAGATAATTAAAACATCAGAAACATCAACACACACATATCAATTTTGCAGCTACGTGAAGTTGGCTAAACATACGACAAAGGATACGACATACGACATTTAAAAATATTGAATGTCGCGCTACACGAGATACGACAAACAACATTCAAGTTTTGAATGTCGTGCTACATGACGTACGACAAATGACATTCAAACTTTGAATGTCGTGCTACACGACATACGACAAACGACATTCAAGATTTGAAAGTCGCGTGATGCGACAAACGACATACTACATTCACATTTGATTTTTTGAATGTCATGAAAAACAACATGCGACATTCAAACTTAAAATATTTTGAATGTCGCGCGTGACAAACGACAAATGACATTCAAGTGTTGAATGTCGTGCTACACGACATACGACATTCAAGATTTGAATGTCCTGCTACATGACATATGACAAACAACATTGAATTGAATGTCATGCTACACGACATACGACAAACGACATTCAAGTTATATGCATACCGGTATATATAGTCCAAACTATTGACCGATCAATATAATAATACATATGTGTAGGTGTTTATGCATTAAAGCAGTTATTGAATGGCTTGAGGGTCAATAGAACAACTGTTTGGAAAGTTCATGGGAGCTTCGGCATATGTGCAATGTTTCGCAATTACTTTGGACAAATAGTTGTAAATATTGACCGTTAAGCCATTCAATCACTGCATATGACGGTCGATTTTTTCGTGGCGGAAGCAAACCACCCGAGTAGAACCAGTATTGTTCACCTCACGCCATAGGTAATAATCGACACGTTCTCACTTACACTAGAATATTACTAAATCATTAATTTTATGTATACAAATGAAATAATAGTAGTATATGTTATTGAAGAAACACTAGTGTTTCAATGTCGCCTGCTAATTTTCCTTTGCAGAGTGCTATTTTCTTCCTATCGACTCCAACTTTAACAGGTTTTGATCCTAGATAATTTCCTAAAACTTCCATATTTTCTATATTGGTCAAATATTATTTTGTAAAAACATGTGAAATCAAATATGTTTAAACCAATTGTTCATTTGCATTAAAATTCAACACTCAATTTTTGTTCTTTTGTAATTCTACATTTTCGAGGATGATATTTGGATAGATTTTTAGTTCTATATCCGCTTTTCCCAGTAGTGTGGTATTCAAGTTCCTTATATTTTAAAATACTGTGTTTATGCTGTTTACACAGATGAGTAATAATTGTTTGGTATATGTCGCTTTCTTCCTTACATAGTACAGCTCTTTCGTGCAAAATATTGAATGAATTGTGCACTTTGAGTTAAAAGCATGAAACTTGGCACAATAATTAGCGACAATAATAGACGACGTCATATCAAACAGTCTTGGCTATACGTCTCACACCACAATTAATTTTCCATAGGGTCCCATTGTAATGTTTTTGTTCGTGGCATAGAGATATAAACAGATTTTACAACATGTATTTATGCTTAAATTCTTCATTGATCCAATATCTGCAATTTAAAACACATTTAACAAATATTTACCAGATTGAACTTTTTTTAATTTCATGTTTGCGTGACACCTCAAAATTTAGACAACAATACAACCCCGTGGTGATTAGACCCATGATGTGTAACACCAGGTTCTCACTCTACAGAATTTTAGGAAGAGATCACATAAAAATGCACTTTGATGTAAGATTTCTAGCTAATGCTGCCTCATTTTATAAAGATAAATCAATGTATCCTGTAAAATGTAGAAAAGCGAACTTGTTTTTTTCATCTACCTCCTTCATCTGTAGGGCACGAGTATTCAAGGGAGATAACAGTGGTGCGAGTCCTTAAGGTGAATTGTTTTTCTAATGATCACCTCAATAATAATTGAAAATGTATATAAATCAATTACATGCTAAAAAGTGCTAAAATTTTCATTCCATGTTAATTGGCTTTCAAATTATTCAAATTTTAGTGACCTAGGGTATTGGTCGAAATTCAGGCCGAGTACCTTTAATATTTCGAAAATCTACAGAAGTGATAGGGATTTTGCATTTTCCTGGTCATTTGTGCTCAGCTTTGTCTAAAACTTTCAAATATACATGAAAATGCATCTGAATATAGCATAAAAATGATCTTTAAGAAATAATTATTACTAAAAATGCAAAAATAATAAAATCAAACTAAGGGTTACCAGTCAAAATTTTGATTTTCCACGAAAAGTATCAGAGTCTCGCTTGAATTTTGACATTTGTGTCAAAGTAGTCTGTCTTCATTGATATGTGTGGTTGTTTTACAAGCCAATAGCTGTACAATAAAGCTAAAGTTATGCTTATACCTGTATTGGTTTTGAAAATATAGTTATTTTTTAGTTAAACATGGTATCAAGTAAAATTTCAGCTAATTCATGCAATATGAAGTTAGCTTGAAGTAACTATACATACACAGACGGGATTTCTGAATAACCGTGTTAACTGTGTCCTAACATGTCTGAAACGTTCACAGATACACGAACAATGCTTAGAGGTGAAGGATGTAAGATACCCGTTCTGCAGCTCTAAAGCGCAAGGGCTTAGAGATGAATGATGAAAATTCCCATTCTGAAGCTCTAAATTGCATGGCATTAGAGATGAATGATGAAAGATACCTGTTCTGCAGCTCTAAAGCGCAATGCCTTAGCATTAAAGGATAAAAGATAGCCGTTCTGCAGCTCTAAAGCGCAATACCTTAGAGATGACGGATGAAAATGCCATTCTGCTGCTCTAAAGTGCAATGCCTTAAGAATAACGAATAAAATATACCCATTCTGGAGCTCTTACTTAACGTCTCAAACCACAATTAATTTTCCATAGGGTCCCATTGTAATGTTTTTGTTTGTGGCATAGAGATAAACAGATTTTACAACATGTATTTATGCTTAAATTTTTCATTGATCCAATATCTGCAATTTAAAACGCATTTAACAAATATTTACCGGATTGAACTTTTTTTAATTTCATGTTTGCGTGACACCTATCAAAATTTAGACAACAATACAACCCCGTGGTGATTAGACCCAAGATGTGTAAAATGAGGCAGAATTAGCTAGAAATCTTATATCAACATGCATTTTTCTGTGATCTCTTCCTAAAATGCTGTAGAGTTAGAACCTGGTAAAGATAAATCAATGTATCATGCAAAATGTAGAAAAACTAACTTTATTTTTTCTTCCTCCTTCATCTGTAGGGCACGAGTATTTAAGGGAGATAATAGTGGTGTGAGTCCTATAGGGCCAAGCAAAAAAAAAATCCAATATGGCCGCCAAATTCAAAATGGCCTGAACATTCACCTACAGATTTTAGAGATCTATAATAACACTATAAATCTATACATATTGTCCAATTTAATGTAAACATCTTCTCTATAATAGTAAAATTCAATAATTATACACTTGATGCTCAAAATGTAAGTTTAATAGTAAAACAAATAAAAAACAAATGATAAAAAATATAAATTTCCAAGATAAAACCATATTTTTACGTTCATCAGGTAGTTTTTAATGCTATTTGTGGTATTTTCAAATGAATAAATACATCATAGATACATGTTGATGTAATAATCACTTATATTCTTCTCTCTGTTCATTTAATTAGTGAAATCCAATCCACCTAACTGGTAATTCTTACAACAGTGTAAATATTATGGTTAACTACTTTCATTTTGACAGATGAACAACATTGTTTTAGTTTCTGATAAAAATGTTAATATTACTCCAAAGCTTTTTATCTAAATGGTATATATCTATGCATGTGCTTTATAGCAAGAATTCTGATTAAATCTACTGCTATTTTAGTCTCATTATCATATTAGTACACTCTGATCATTGATTTAGGTAAACATGACTGACAAAAAACAGACAGCCTACAGGTGTCACAATACAACATACACTCTTGTTGAGATTTTGTAATTGATATTGAATGAGTGCTACAGCGCAAACTCTTTTCAGACCGAATATTACATGGATATGCAAGTTGACTCCCCGCTCCCCCGATCTCACCCGTTTTACACAAAACTTTAAAGCGACGCACTGCAATCTTAAAACATGGGGAGAACCTTTCATTGATATTAATTATTAGAATAGGTCAAAGCAAATTGTTTTTACATATGATACGCCATTCTATGAATGTTGTACAAGATGCTGTTCAATACCTAAACCCTGGACAAACTGTTGTTATAGCCTGTGATCAACCTCTGTACACTATAGCGAAGCAACTCCAATGGAATTGGCCTGCCACCTATGGTGAAGACCACATAGTTGTGATGTTTGGAAGACTACATATTGAAATAGCAGCTATGAAAACACTAGGTGACTTTTTGGAGGGCAGTGGATGGACCTCTGCCATAACACAAGCATATATTGCCACATCTGGCAAAGCAGATTCGTTCCTTAAAGCCAGTCATATATCATGTCACGAACACGACATGCACACCAAGTCGTGCAAGCATCTTGTACATTTTAATGACAAAGGCCTATGAGGCCTACACTAGTTCTATGGGTGACCAGTGTTTAACGTTTGAACAATGACAAGAGTTCCAGTATTGGTCTATTTGCAATTTGAATTGCTAGTACTTTTGTTTGTTAGATCCTTAAGAGAAGAGAATTTCAAGCTGTATATTGGCTCGAATGACCAGACTTATACCTTGGTTTGTTGCATTAATTAGATCATATCAATTATGCTAGATGGTTACCAGTGTATCTGCGGGACATGAATTGTTTGCAAAGCAAATTGACAGCGCCCAGCTGTAGTCATAGAGTTTAACAGATGCAATTTTGGGATTCATAAAACTCAGCGGACCTTTTCATCAATTGCAATTGACCATGCCCTTGAGCAGAACAACAAATGTGTCAAAGATGATGGGGGAGCAGTGGGCCTAAAAGAAAATACAATCCAGTTGCTTCGGTGGATGGTTTCAGGACCAGACATTTAAAGGGTTATAAGTGAATTTGAATTGTCACGGGATCATTTTAAGAATACTGAATGTAAGGAACCAAATAAACATCACCATGAACATCAGAAAGGATTTCAATCTACCTTGCAAATCAAGTTAAATGTCTATGTGGAGTTGTAGAGGACATGGACAATCCATTTAAGGAGTACAGTAGTGACCTGCTAGTATTAGCCACTAGAGACAGTTAGATGAGCACGTAGCTGCCACAGTTCGTAACATAGATGTATGTGTGCAGGAACGGCTTAAAGAGAGAATTGTTTCGTTATATGAGCCAATAAAGAAGAACAAGTTTCCTTTGTTTAGTGAGTCAACGAAAAATGACAAATGAAAGGCAGGCAGTCAATTCGCTAAAGAAGAACTGTTAATTATTTTCCCAACTCTATGTTTCCTGTCAAGTTTGTGATGGTTTGGTTTGTTTTGTTTGTATGGTGTTTTACGTCATTTTCAACATATGTATGGTTATATATGACGGTCGATTTTTTGTGGTGGGGGCAGATCACCCACATTTCCTGGGTAGAACCAGTATTGTACACCTCCCGCCATCCGTAAGAATCGACACTTCCTCATTTACGAGTCGAGCTCCCAGTGGGATTCGAACCCGCACCGGTGAGCGGCGAATGTTTACAACGCAACGTCGTTAACCATTCGGCCACGGAGACGCTAAGTTCGTGATGGTGACATTGATGACTTTTTCCGCCTTGAAAACCAAAGCTACCCACGTCTCTCTCTAGGTTTGGTAAGTTCCGATCTGGAACAAAATCAGATTTGGTAACATGTCTGGAGAACCACTTCGAGGCACCGTCTGAGGCCACTGATGATGATGCTGTTCTTTTAGATGGTGCAGCTATAGTTAACATATTAAAACCTGGAGCAGCCAAGGCATTTGCAGACTACTCCAAGCAGGTATTCACTCCCTTCATTAAAAAACAACTACAACATGCAAGCAGAGTAGAATATTGTCTTTGATCAGTATATCAAGGATAGCCTTAAGGCAATGACACGCAGTAAACGTGGTAACGGTGTACTTAGAATAGTGCAGTCAGATTCAACTACAAACGAGTGATGATCAGAACTGTTGATACTGATGTTCTTGTATTGTCAATTGCTCTCTTCAGTGAGCTATGTGATAATGAATTGTGGATTGCATTTGGCACCGGGAAGCATTTTTGTTTCATATCTGCATATGGCATATCCGAATCCCTGGGTCCAAAAAAGTCGAAAGCATCGTCAGGTATGAATGCTTTGATAGGATGTGACCAAACTTCCTTTTTCGGTGGTAAAGGAAAGAAGTCTGCATGGGAAGTAAGCAGCATTTATCCAGATGTCATTGAAGCGTTTCATGTATTGGGCTGTACTCCTTCATTGCAAGAGTTGGAAGAGAAGATTCTGGAACGCTTTGTAGTGCTTTTGTACGACAGGACAAGCACGCTTGAAACATCAGATGTGGTACGAAAAGATCTCTTCACAAAGAAAGGAAGATCAATCGAATTAATACCACCAACACCTACTGCTTTACTTCAACACACTAAGAGAGTAGCATACCAGGCTGGGTATTGTTGGGGTCAGTCCAACCATTACCATGCCCAAAACTTTGGGGCTGGCAGAGAACCCAAGACCAGATCTGGGAACCATTGTGGACAGTACTTCCTGAAGCTTCAAAAGCTTGCCAAGAACTACTAAGATGTGGGTGTCAGACAGAAAAGGGATGCAGGGGCCAATGTAAGTGTGTGAAGGCGGCAATAAGATGTACAGTACTATGTAGTTGTGGTGGTGATTGTGAGAGAGATAATGATTAGATTTTCAGGTACACAAACGAGATATCTTGAAACAATTTACACAATTTTTAAGTAGAGTACATGTATTATCGAACGTAGGATGATAATCATCCTAGCTATATGTTCTGCATAGCTGTAACAAGACCACTTCTGACTATTCAACTAAGTGATAATTGTATGGAATTATTTGAATATTAGTTCTCATAAGGTGTGTATTTTTGAAATGTAGAATATGTGCAGATTTGTTTTGAAATATTGTGTAATGAAGAAATACTAGTCTTTTTTCCTGTCGTTGTTTTAACACTTTAAATCAAGTTATAATCATATTATTTTGGCGGCCATCTTGAATGTGGCGGCAATCTTGGATTTTTTTAGATTGGCCTTATAGCCAAAAACATTTAGTATGTCAAATTCTACCAGTGTGTAAAGTGTCATGCTTTTAACCCAAAGTGCACACTTTTTTCACGAAGGAGCTGTACTAACAGTAGTAACATTGGAACATCATCGGGAATTATATTGATACTTTCTTAGTCTTCAAAATGTATGACATAATTCAAGTTTTTGATTTATTAAGCACGCACGTACGCACGCTCGCACACATACACACGTGCATAATCATAATACACGAAAGTGAGCTTAACGCACTTCGAAGTCCCGTAACTCCGTCATAAATCATTATGTTTACGAGAACGTTTTGACGATACACCTTATAGTCCGAGAGCAGTTGCCTTGCAAAAATGTCAACGTAGCCTACCTCATCCGTAGAAGGTTTGACACTTGATCATGATAGAGTAACACCCCAGGAATATTTCTAGCCCTGTTGTAGTCATAAAGTGTGTAAGCACTAAAACGTTATTCTAGATGGCGTCCAAGATGGCCGCCAAAATGAGATATAAATGTGATATAATTGTTATAATAATTGTTTTGTTGCATAACTCTCGTATCAATAAAGATTTTCTTCTATACATTTACAGGTATGTGTATCTTAGATAGACAATTTATCTGACGCAAAATATAATAATGAATGGCAAAGCTTAAGGTCACAGTCACGTGTCAAATGTCAAAGTTTAGCTCTTTTAGTGTCTTCGTGTCTGCTTGGTTTATTTTAAAACATACAAACGGAGATATGTAGAAGGGTTGACACTTGATCATTTAAGAGTAACATCCCAGTAATATTTCTAGTTCTGTTGTAGTCATGAATTATGGTAGCACTAAAAGGGTATTCAAGATAGCGTCCAAGATGGCCGCCAAGGTTATATACAGTCATGATAATTGTTTTGTTGCATAACAGTTGTACCATTAAAGATATTATTACATACATTTACTAGTTTGTGTATCTTATGTAAACAATTTATCTCAAGCAAGATTTGGTAATATATGGCGAAGTTCAAGATCCCAGTCAATGGTCAAAGGTCAAATTTGATATTTTTTGGTGTCTGTGTTTTCGTGATTTATTTTAAAGCTCACAAACAGAGATCTGTAGAAGTTTTGACATTTTATCATGTTAAAGTAATATCCCAGGAATATTTCTAGCCCTGTTATAGTCATATACTGAGGTAGCACTAAACAGTTATTCAAGATGCGATATACAGTCAGTAATATACCACATACTTGTCCTATGCTAAAACGCAAGCTCACATTGAAGGACCAAATGACAGATAAAACTATGTGTATGTTGTAAAGGAGCTGCCAATATGTTATACAGAGCTTGACAAATATTTGTATACACCATAACATGTATTCCATACATGTTCATGTCCTAGTCTCAATTTGGAAACACAGTCAGGGGTCAAATACATGGAATAATATTAGAAACGTTTTAGCT
Source organism: Cyrtodaria siliqua (assembly GCA_037043455.1). Taxonomy (NCBI): domain Eukaryota; kingdom Metazoa; phylum Mollusca; class Bivalvia; order Adapedonta; family Hiatellidae; genus Cyrtodaria; species Cyrtodaria siliqua. The sequence goes on along the minus strand of JAWPHD010004181.1, from coordinate 149,197 downwards.
GTTTAATCTATACAGATTTGTACACGACTCTTAATGCTATATGTACCTTTACAATGTGATGACACATACAACCCAGTTCAGTAATATGAAGAAAAGGCTGAAGCGAATTGCTGAGTTTATGAGACATTTGACGATGCCGATTTGTACTGTCTGCAATGCACGTTTCCATACTAGTGACTTACAATTATCCCTTTTGATATTATGTTTAAGGCTGTTTCATGTAGATGATAGAGTTTAATTTACTTTGATTCCTTTGACAAAACTGCCAGTAACTTATATGGTCTGCAGGTTCCCTAACATTTTTGGAAAACATATAGAGTACAAACAAACTTGTCATTGGACATTGCATTTTCCGTGAGGGTCACTTTTGGTCGAGTAGCGAGTTGCGAGTTACAAAAAGCGAGTTGCGAGTTACAAAACGCGAATTGCGAGTTACAAGCCAAAAAGAAATGCGAGTTGCAAGTTGAAAATAATTTAAAAATGCGAGTTGCGAGTTACAAGAAAAAAATGCGAGCTGCGAGTTACAAAAAAAACACTCGAGTTGCGAGTTACAAGAAAAAATGTGAGCTGCGAGTTACAAGAAAAAAAGCCGAAAAAGCGACTTGCGAGTTAAAAACAATATAATAGAAATAACTAAAATCAGTTAATTTATATTTTATAAAGATTTAACTGGAATACACGAGGACTCCGTGTATTTTTGTTAAGTCATCATTTTAATTTGTGTATGTTGCCACAGACATAGTAATAGCATGTTATTATGTCTGTGTTGTTGCTAACAGGTGTACATTTTAATAAATAAAAGTAGAATAAGATCACAAAAGAAGAACTTAGTATTGCCTTAAAGCATCATATGAATTAATATTAATAATAATATGTACCAAAAACTAGCTGAGTCCTTAAGTTTTGTTGAGCAAACTATTTCATTAATAATATCAATTATTTTATTGGGTCTAGTACGCCCCCTACCGAGTACTGAATACTCTCTAATTTAGAGCTGAGCACTGAATACTCCTTCATTTTAGACCCGAGTACTGAATACGATTTAACATGAATTTCTTCATAAAAATTAACCAATTTGCTCTTTATTCGTCTAGTTTTATGAAGATGTGATATCAAAGGACATTTCAAAAATTAAAACTGTATTAAAGCTTGTATCTCACCGTTTTGCTGTTTTGGGGTCAATCCTGAAATCTAAATACGATGTCCTACGATTTTTGTGAATTTCAAGTTTGTATTTTTTACATAGAAAACATAGTTTGAAGGCAAGTACCTATTTGTTATGCGTACTTAATACTAAATAATGTAATTTGCGGTTACTGGTACCCGGGCCATGGGTACTGAATACTATCTAAATTTAAAATGGGGGAAACATCTCCATGGTGCATATGCTACTGAAACACAGTATGATGGTTGGACTAGACTGGACACCCAGTTTTCTTCCAAATCACGCATAGTCCGTTTAAACCTCCGAACTCAAGTGACCATTTGTTCATTTGCATTAAAATTCAACACTCAATTTTTGTTCTTTTGTATTTCTACATTTTTGAGATGATATTTGGATAGTTTTTTAGTTCTATATCCGCATGCTAGTGTTGCAAATTAATGGCCAATTATCACAACATGTCATTATTGACTATGTGCTTCTACAACCAAGAAGATTTATCTGCATAAACACTGAATAATACCGAAATAATTAACATATGCTTATGCAACATACAACTGTGAGTTAGCAGAAACCTATAAAGTATACGATGCTAGTTTATGCAGAAAATAAATGTAAACGAAATAACGATTTTCCCTCAATAAAAGATAGCCTGTTTGTATAAAGCAAAATAGTATTTTTAGCTCTACTGGCCAAGGGCCAGCAGAGCTTATGGGATGGTGTGTTGTCTGTCGTCCGTCGTCTGTCGTCTGTCGTCCGTCGTCTGTCGTCTGTTAACTTTTCTTCAAACGACTTCTCCTCAGAAACCGCTTGGCTAATTTTGACCAAACTTCACATGGATGATCCTGAGATGAATGCTTTTTAGATTTGTTAAAATTGGGTCAGCGCTACATCCAAGATGGCTGCCATTACCATATATGGTCGAAACCTTAAAAAATCTTCTTCTCCAGAACCGCTGGACAGATTTCAACAGTTTTTCTTTTAAAATGATCGCCAACGCCTAGACTATCAAGTTTGTTCAAATAAAGTCCCCAGGGTAAAAAATGGCCGTGCCCCGGGGGTCCAAAGTTTGTATATTGAGGTTTTACATGTTTTTCATATAGACATTATAGGAAACAAGAGCTGTCGGAGAACAGCGCAGCTCGACTATTCGATTTTTCGGAGAATAATAAATTTATAGCTAGTATATACCATCAGAAAACAAGGCTACAACACTGTGGGGTGTGGTTGGGAGCACAACATAACTATGTGTAAGAATTGACCAAAACTACACAGAAATATGTAAAAAAAAAAAATAAAAAAAAAAATCGAGTTTTGAGTGGGGTGCGGGGTGAGGGTGGGAGAGAGGCGGGGGTGGATGGTGGGGGTGGTGAGGGCAACATATATGTGTAAGAAGCTATGTAATAATTCACCAAAACAACACAAAAATATGAAGATTTTTTTTTTTTTAAAATTGAGTTTGAGTGGGGATGGGGTAGAGGCGTGGGGTGGGGAGGGCAACATGTGTAAGAATTGACTAAAACAACAAAGAAATATGTAAAAAAAAAAAAAATCGAGTGGGGCGGGTCGAGAGGCAGGGGTGGTGGTGGGGAGGGGTGGCGGGGTGTTGGGGGCGGGGAGGGGGCAACATATATGTGTAAGAATTGACAAAAGCAACACAGAAATATGTAAAAATAGTTACAAGTGGGGGTGGGGTGGGAGGGAGCGGGGGGTGGGTGGGGGGAGGAGAGGCGGGAGGGAGTTGGGGGCTGGGGGTAGCGTGCAACATATATGTGTAAGAATTGACTAAAACAACAAAGAAATATGTAAAAAAAAAACAAAAAAACTCTGGGGGGGGGGGGGGGGTGAGAGGCGGGTGTAGGTGGGGTGGAGGGGCGGTGAGGGGGCAACATATATGTGTAAGAATTGACAAAAGCAACACAGAAATATGTAAAAAAAAAAAGTTTCAAGTGGGGGTGGGATGTGGGGAGAGCTGGGGAAGAGGCGGGAGTGGGTTGGGAGCGGGCAAAATATATGTGTAAGAATTGACTAAAACAACAAAGAAATATGTAAAAAAAAAAAAAAAAGTTTCAAGTGTGTAAGAAATGACTTAAACAACACAGAAATATGTAAAAAAATAATAAAAAAAAATTAGATTTTCAAGTGGGGGTTGGGTGAGGGGAGCGGGGATGGGGAGGGGTGGATTGGGCAACATAAATGTGTAAAAATTGACTAAAACAACAAAGAAATATGTAAAAAAACAACAACAAAAAAGTCTGGGGTGGGGTGGGGTGGGGGTGGGGGTTGGGGTGAGAGGCGGGAGTGCGTTGGGGGTTTGGGGGGAGGGGCAATATATGTGTGTAAGAATTGACTAAAACAACAAAGAAATATGTAAAATTTGGGGTGAGAGGCGGGGGTGGGGGGGGGGGGGGGGGGCGGGGAGGGTTGCAACATATATTTGTAAGAACTGACAAAAGCAACACAGAAATAGGTAAAAAAAAAAGAAAAAAGTTTCAAGTCTGGGGCGGGGTGCGGGTGGGGGGGGTGATGGGGTGAAAGGCAGGGGGGTGGGGTGGGGGGCAGGGAGGGTTGCAACATATATGTGAAAGAATTGACTAAAACAACACAGAAATATTTAAAAAAAAAAAATAAAAAAAATTAAGTGTGGGGTGTGGTGGGTGGGATGATGGGGTGAGAGGCGGTGTGTGTGGGGGTGGCGGGGGGGGGGGGGGGAGGGTTGCAACATATATGTGTAAGAATTGACTAAAACAACACAGAAATATGTAAAAAAAAAAAAAAAAAAAAAGTGTGGAGGCGAGTGGGGGTAGGTGGGGGGCGAGGAGGGAGCCCATGACCCAATATGGGTGAAGTAATAAGATGCATAATGCTATAACAAATCCCAAACCAAAATTATAGATATATAAATGCTTACATGCAAACCTAGATCTGCATTTATTGCACATTTTATGGGCCATCACAATTTGGGTTCCATGGGAGCCCAGAATTTCCAGAAGACAAAATTACTTATCCAACCCTTTACAACCTACTATAAGGGAACCAATTCCAAAATTTAGTTCAGCTAGGACAAAAAATTTAAGAGATATAGACCTGTAAACACAGCTTAAACGCAACATTTGATGTGAAACAGACATATTTTAAGGGCTATCAGAATTTGGGTTCCACGGGAGCCCAGGGGTTACAGGAACCAAAATTACTTAAGCAGCCCTTACGATAATGCTATAAGGAAGCTAATGGCGAAATTGGGTTGTGCTAGGGTAAGAATTGTAAGAGATATAGACTTGTAAACACAGCTTACACGCAAAATTTGATGTGAAATGGGACACATTTTATGGGCTATCATAATTTGCGTTCCATGGGAGCCCATGGGTTACAGGAACCAAAATTGCTTATGCAGCCCATAAGATAATGCTACAAGAAAGCCCATGGCCAAATTTGGTTGTGCTAGGATAAGAAATGTAAGAGATATAGACTTGTAAACACAGCTTACACGCATACTTTGATGTGGGACGCCGACGCCGACGCCAACGCCGACGCCGACGCCGGGGTGATTACATAAGCTCTCTTATTCTTCGAATAGTCGAGCTAAAAACGTTAAAAAATCTTCTACTCTGAAACCACAAGGCACAGAGCTCTCATGTATTACATGTAGCCTCAGCTTATGGTCCTCTACTAAGTTTGTTCAAATAGTGACCCTGGGGTCAAATTTGTCCCCGCACCGGGGGTTACAGTTTTACATAGACTTATAAATGATTTTTTTTTAAAAAATCTTCTTCTCGGAAACTACAAGAGCCAGAGGTTTGATATTTTGCATTTACTATAAGCTCATAGTCCTTTACCAAATTTGTTCAAATGGTGACCCTCGGGTCACATTTGGCCCCGCCCAAGGGTCACATGTTTTACATAGACATGTATAGGGAAAAACTTAAAAAATCTTCTTCTCTGAAACTGCAAGAGCCAGAGGTTTAATATTTTGCATTTGCTATAAGCTTGTGGTCCTCTACCAAGTTTGTTCAAATGGTGACCCAGGGGTCACATTTGGCCCCACCCCGGGGGTCACAGTTTTACATAGGCTTGAATAGAGAAAAACTGAAAAAAATCTTCTCTAGAACCACATGGCACAGAGCTCTCATGTATTACATGTAGCATCAGCTTATGGGCCTCTACTAAGTTTGTTCAAATGGTGACCCTGGGGTCAAATTTGTCCCCGCCCCGAGGGTCACAGTTTTACAGACTTATATAGGATGATAGGAATTTTTTTTTAAAAATCTTCTTCTTGGAAACTTCAAGAGCCAGAGGTTTGATATTTTACATTTATTATAAGCTTATGGTCCTTTACCAACTTTTTTCAAATGGTGACCCTGGGGTCACATTTGGCCCCGCCCCAAGGGTCACATGTTTTACATAGACATGTATAGGAAAAAAGACTTAAACAATCTTCTTCTCGGAAACTGCAAGAGCCAGAGGTTTAATATTTTGCTGTTGCTATAAGCTTATGGTCCTTTACCAATTTTGTTCAAATGGTGACCATCTGGCCCCGACCCGCGGGGGTCACAGTTGTACATCAATGCTTGTTTTTTTTATGTATTTTTTTTTAATTTTTTTTTTTTATATATATATTTTTTTTTATTATTTTTATTTATTTATTTTTTTTTTTTTTTTTTTTGTTTTTTAGCTCTACTGGCCAAGGGCCAGCAGAGCTTATGGGATGGTGTGTTGTCCGTCTTCCGTCGTCCGGCGTCCGTCGTCCGTTAACTTTTCTTCAAACGACTTCTCCTCAGAAACCGCTTGGCTAATTTTGACCAAACTTCACATGGATGATCCTTAGATAAATGCTTTTTAGATTTGTTAAAATTAGGTCAGCGCTACATCCAAGATGGCTGCTATTACCATATATGGTCGAAACCTTAAAAAATCTTCTTCTCCAGAACCGCTGGACAGATTTCAACAGTTTTTCTTTTAAAATGATCGACAACGCCTAGACTATCAAGATTGTTCAAATAAAGTCCCCGGGGTCAAAAATGGCCGTGCCCCGGGGGTCCAAAATTTGTATATTGCGGTTTTGCATGTTTTTCATATAGACATGTAGGAAACAACTTTAAAAAATCTTCTTCTCTGAAACCACAAGGCACAGAGCTCTCATGTATTATTACATGTAGCATCAGCTTATGGTCCTCTACTAAGTTTATTCAAATGGTGACCCTGGGGTCAAATTTGTCCCCGCCCCGGGGGTCACAGTTTTACATAGACTTATATAGGATTTTTTTTTAAAAAATCTTCTTCTCAGAAACTACAACAGCCAGAGGTTTGATATTTTGCATTTACTATAAGCTTATGGTCCTTTACCAAGTTTGTTCAAATGGTGACCTTAGGGTCACATTTGGCCCTGCCCCAAGGGTCACATGTTTTACATAGACATGTATAGGGAATTCTTCAAACGACTTCTCGTCAGAAACAGCTGGGCTAATTTTGATCAAACTTCAAATGGATGATCCTTAGATGAATGCTTTTTAGATTTGTTAAAATTAGGTCAGCGCTACATCCAAGATGGCTGCCATTACCATATATGGTCGAAACCTTAAAAAATCTTCTTCTCCAGAACCGCTTGACAGATTTCAACAGTTTTTCTTTTAAAATGATCGTCAACGCCTAGACTATCAAGTTTGTTCAAATAAAGTCCCCGGGGTCAAAAATGGCCGTGCCTCGGGGGTCCAAAGTTTGTATATTGAGGTTTTGCATGTTTTTCATATAGACATATAGGAAAAAAGTTTAAAAAATCTTCTTCTCTGAAACCACAAGGCACAGAGCTCTCATGTATTACATGTAGCATCAGCTTATGGTCCTCTACTAAGTTTGTTTAAATGGTGACCCTGGGGTCAAATTTGTCCCCGCTCCGAGGGTCAGAGTTTTACATAGACTTATATAGGATTTTTTTTTTAAAAATCTTCTTCTCGGAAACTACAAGAGCCAGAGGTTTGATATTTTACAATTATTATAAGCTTATGGTCCTTTACCAAGTTTGTTCAAATGGTGACCCTGGGGTCACATTTGGTCACGCCCCAAGGGTCACATGTTTTACATAGACATGTATAGGGAAAAACTTAAAAAATCTTCTTCTCTGAAACTGCAAGAGCCAGAGGTTTAATATTTTGCTGTTGCTATAAGCTGATGGTCCTTTACCAATTTTGTTCAAATGCTGACCCTGGGGTCACATCTGGCCCCGTCCCGGGGGTCACAGTTTTACATCAATGCTTGTTTTAAATTTTTTAATTTCTTTATTTTTTATTTTTTTTATTTCCTTTTTTTTTATTATTATTTTTTTTCATATTTTTTTTCTTATTTTTTTTTCGATTTTTATTTTTTTATTTTTTATATATATATTTTTTTTGCTTCTCACCCTGAACTGCAGAGTTGCTGCAAATTATATCGTAGAAAGTCCATTTACGCTGGAGCCACGTTATTGTTTTTCTGCCACTGCTCTTTTGATGCGAGCGAGATAGCACCTGAAACAATTCAGGGATCACGATGAAGACCTTTAATGAACATGAACAAAAAATGATAAAATGAACATGAATTTGGGGGGATTCTACCCCTCTGCCTATCCCTCCAAAGGGATCTGCAGTGGCCCTATTCTTTGCCCGTGACCAAACGGGGCCCCCGAGAACCACACGGGGCTAATGGAGTAATGAAACCGTACCTCTTATTGCTCTAGTGGAGTAATGAAATCATGGTACCTCTTATTGCTCTAGTGGAGTAATGAAATCATTTAACTCGTACTGCTCTAGTGGAGTTATGAAACCATGGTACCTCTTATTGCTCTAGTGGAATAATGAAACCATGGTACCTCTTACTGCTCTAGTGGAGTAGTGAAACCATTGTACCACTTATTGCTATAGAGGAGTAATGAAACCATGGTACCTCTAATTGCTCTAGTGGAGTAATGAAACCATGATATCTCCTATTGCTCTACAGTAGTGAAACCATGGCACCTCTTATTGCTCTAGTGGAGTAATGAAACCATAGTACCTCTTGCTCTAGTGGAGTAATGAAACCATGGTGCCACTGACTGCTCTAGAGGAGTAGTGAAACCATGATAACTCGTATTGCTCTAGTGGAGTAATGAAACCATGGTACCACTTATTGCTCAAAAGGAGTAGTGAAACCATGGTACCACTTATTAGTGTAAAAGATTAGTGAAGCCATGGTACCACTTATTCCTCTAGAGGAGTAGTGAAACCATGATATATCTTATTACACTAGAAGAGTAGTGAAACCACGGTACCACTTATTGCTCAAAAGGAGGAGTGAAACCACTGTACCACTTATTGCTATAAAAGGTTAGTGCAACCACGGTACCACTTATTCCTCTATAGGAGTAGTGAAACCATGATACCACTTACTGCTCTAGAGGAGTAATGAAACCATGGAACCTCTTATTGCTCTAGAGGAGTAGTGAAACCATGTTACCCCTTATTGCTCTAGTGGAGTAATGAAACCATGGTACCTCTTATTGCTCTAGTGGAGTAATAAAACAATGGTACCTCTTATTACTCTAGAAGAGTAGCGAAACCATGGTACCACTTATTGCTCAAAAGGAGGAGTGAAACCATTGTACCACTTATTGCTATAGAAGGTTAGTGAAACCATGGTACCACTTATTCCTCTAGAGGAGTAGTGAAACCATGATTTCTCTTATTACTCTAGAAGAATAGTGAAACCATGGTACCACTTATTGCTCTAGTATTGTAATGAAACCATGGTAACTCTTATTGCTCTAGTGGAGTAATGAAACCATGGTACCTCTTATTGCTCTAGTGGAATAACAAAATCATGGAACCTCTTATTGCTGTAGCGGAGTAGTGAAACCATGGTACCACTTACTGCTCTAGAGGAGTAGTGAAACCATGGCACCTCTTATTGCTCTAGAGGAGCAGTGAAACCATGGCACCTCTTATTGCTCTAGAGGAGTAGTGAAACCATTGTACCTCTTATTGCTCTAGAGGAGCAGTGAAACCATAGTACCTTTTATTGCTCTAGAGGAGTAGTGAAACCATGGTACCACTTATTGCTCTAGATGAGCAGTGAAAGCATGGTACCTCTTATTTCTCTAGAGGTGTAGTGATTACACATTTTTATTCATTTAAGTGATCATAAGGGATGTTCATGTTGAAGTCGTTTTTTTGAGGAGTACATGTTAAATTTTGTTTAACTAACAGCCAGATAACGGATGACCAGCGTGTTTAACTAACAGCCAGATAACGGATGACCAGCAATCCCATGGTGCTCATATTTATGAAACACAAAAGTAATAAATTACATCTTTTTATATTAAATATAACAAAGCATCATTCATTCACACAGCTGAGTGTCAAGATTCATGTGGCCACCACGTTGGTTTTCCTGCTGTCAGGGGCAGTAATACTCCAGTTTTTGTCTTCACCTGTAACTGTCCGCTCACACTACGTAACTGTCCACTCACATCTGGTAACTGTTCATTCCCATCCGTTAACTTTCCAATCACATCTGCCGTTCGCATGAGTCCTAGTCCATATACACCATAACTACTCCGATATTTACCAACACTTTTATTATTCTCATTGTGTATATTTTCTCCTGGTTCTACATCAGCTGGTGGGCTGTAAGGTAATACAAAATTACAGATAAATAGAGGATATGTACTGTAATGTTATTGAATTTAAAAATAAATGGAGGATCTGTATAGTGTTGTGTCAGAATTATAGATGAAATGGAGGATCTGTACAGTGTTGTGTCAGAATTATAGATAAATGGAGGATCTGTACATAAAGTTACAGAATAAGATAAAAAGAAGATCTGTACAGTAATATTGCAGAATTACAGATAGAGGAACTTCTACAAGTTTCCATTGAACATAAACATAACTGGGAAAATGTTTATGATTCTTTTCATGAAGTAATGTACAGTTAACTACAATGTTCACCTCTATACGTCAATGTACACAATGATTGGTGCTGGCTAAAGAGGGACAGCTTGGAAGGCTGATGAAAATTATTTCATAATGGACTTACACTGCCTATCACTTTGGTAAAGGTCTCACACCAACACCTGTTGAGGTACTAAGGAGTGTGGATACAAACTTGCCTATTTCAAGAAGGTCTCTTACCAACATATGCGGATTCTAGAGGCGTAGCAATTATAAACTCGCCAGGGTTATCTTGAATTTCACAATAAGTTTAGTTTTATTAATGCAACTAGACATTGGGAGGCATGTCTGTATGAAGATACATGAAAATACTCCCTAGCGTTTGGGAGGGGTAGCGATTACAAAAAACTTCATGCACAGGAAACGTGCAATTGCGTAAGCTCTCGTGTTCAACTAGTTGAGCCAAAAACTGGAATCATGTTTTCTGTCTGTTTTGTCCTAAAAAAACAGTATGGACATTTTAAGAAAACGTAACTAAACTCAAAATTAAATATGTGAAAGAGGCACAGGACCTTTCCTGGTGAGCAAAGCTTAATTTATGTGAGAGATGCAAGAATCCTTTCCCGGTGAGCAAGATTTAACTTTCTCGAGACAGAGGAAGGAGTCTTTCAATGGGGAAAAGCATTCTTAAATCGTATACTTTTGACATATTAACATTTCTAGTTCTAGAGCTGATGTTACGGTTAAATATTTTAAAAACGAATCTGAACTAACCTTTGAAAGACTAGAGGCATGAGCCGTTTTCTGGTGACCCCAGTGTGGTATGTCCGAGCAGTCAACTCCTGACCAAGGTAACAGCCCTTGCTGAAACTCACTGAAATAAATATGAACTAACTCTAACTCTATACTTTGTTTAAAATAACTTAAATTTTCGATCACCTGACCTTCTAAAGGAAGCAGAATTTGTGCTCTGTATGATTTTTTTGTTACTACTTTATGTTTAATAAAGGGACACAGCGATCTTAGTTTTTTTTTACTCGCGGTGTTCATATTAGCAAGGGTCTTCCTCCACCAGTGGAAGCTGGAAAGTCGCCATATGACCTTAGCTGTTGGTGCGACTATAAAATCCAATTCAATCAATCAATCATATTCGCAAATCATTGTTATAATATTTTTTGAACAGTTCTAAGCAAATTGTTTAATATCAATAGCAAAGTCTCACTTAATTATGGTAGTGTTTATTTTACTACGTTTAGCACAACATTCCCTAATAGGATGTATAATGATGGAGATAACTATAACAAGTTCTTCAATCTGGGATGTGGATTGTTTTTATGGTCAGAAATTTCAAATATTTACAACTACATCACCCTAGAATGACTCGCATACTGTCCAAGACTGAAAATCTTAGCATGTTTATCTTTAAATGAATACCCCTGCATTGTTTATATAGCCGATGAGAAGGGGCAAAATCTAGAATAATAAATGTCTAAAATATTTGTTAATTTTTCAGTGTGAATTTTTTTTTATAAGTAAAACATGGGTCCATAATTTGTAAAAAAACCTGCAGAATCGAAAAAACTCGGACACATTATATCATTATGTGTGAACTGTATGTCAAGTGTAATAACAACAGAAAACTCTGAAGCCACATGAAGTTCATTATAGAGTGAAAAAGTCTTTAGTCAAATAAAGGGCCATAATTCTACAATAAATTAGGCAATCAACAATGGGTGATGTAGAGGGATATAAATCAGTTGTTATGTGTCTATGAAGTTTGGGAAAAACCCATTCAAAACCGTATGAGGAATGCAGGTAATAAAAATGTGTTACGCGACGGCATAAAAATTTGTTACGCGACGGGACGTGATGGAAAGCATGATTCCTATATAGCCCCCACTTCACTTTGTGAAAGCGGGATTATAATAAATATTTCTACCATACCTCCATTCATAAAGACGAGGTTACTCTCAAGAGGGAAGCAGTTTCCAGGTGGGAGATCCTGCGAACCCTCGGGTATACCCCACTGTAGCCTCCTCTCATGGTACCCCGCTTCGTCTGCTATTACATCACACCCATCCAATGTTTCTGTAATGCAGACGTAATTCAATTATTTTTAGCGTAATACTGTGAATTCATTACCATTTTTTTTATTTTAGTGGATAAAACCAATAATATAAAATTTAAAAAAAAACACTAAAAAAACAGATAGGCCTTAGTAACCATCTGGCAATTTCTGTTCAAAGAGCAAATCCCCACAAAATCTTGTTCCCTCGGCGTTGAGAAGGGCCCCAATGCCCCAATATGGGTGAAGTATGAATAAAATGCATAATGCTATAAGAAATCCCAAACCAAATTTATAGATGTATACAACAGGTTACATGCAAAACAAGATCCGCCTTTATTGCACATTTTATGGGCCATCACAATTTGGGTTCCATGGGAGCCCAGAATTTGCAGAAAACAAAATTACTTACGCAACCCTTTACAACATACTATAACGAAACCAATTCCCAAATTTAGTTGAGCTAGGACAAAAAATGTAAGAGATATAGACCTGTAAACACAGCTTACACGCAAAATTTGATGTGAAATAGACACCTTTTAAGGGCTATCAGAATTTGGGTTCCATGGGAGCCCAGGGGTTACAAGAACCAAAATTACTTAAGCCCTTAAGATAATGCTATAAGGAAGCTCATTGCCAAATTTGGTTGTGCTAGGATAAGAAATGTAAGAAATATAGACTTGTAAACACAGCTTACACGCAAAATTTTATGTGAAATGGGATACAATTTATGGGAGCCCATGGGTTACAGGAACCAAAATTGCTTATACAGTCCCTAAGATAATGTTATAAGGAAACCCATGGCCAAATTTGGTTGTGCTAGGATAAGAAATGTAAGAGAAATAGACTTGTAAACACAGCTTACAGGCAAACCTTGATGTGAGACGCCGACGCCGGGGTGATTACATAAGCTCTCTTATTCTTTGAATAGTCGAGTTAAAAATCGCAATATGAATATGAATGGTGATGTCCTACCCCTCTGCATGTGATGGTGTGTTTGTGAGATTGCAGTGGTTGTATTCTACCCCGGCAACCACACGGGGAGTTGTGCATATGAAAATTAATTATTTCTCACAAGTGCTTTCACATGGTTTGTTTTTATTTGAATTCTTGGAATCGTCTTTTTTGTTTTCGTGTACATATTTTTCTTGAATGACTATTTTAAAATGGAAAAGTCTTAAGCAAGCGGTGGAAATTAAAAAAGAAAAAAGAAAATACCGAAAAGTAGTCTCTGCTTTATAGTGACTAAAATAAGAGAAACAAGAGCGTGACGCGTTACATGATGTACTTCGAGAAAAAAAAATGGTTTCTAATTTAGTGCAAAACAAGAACATGATTTGAAGTCTTGAAGCATTTGTCAAATGTTAAAATATACACCTTTATAAATGACATTTTTTCTTTAAATCTGCAAACAAATATTAAAATATCTGGGAAATAAAATTGGTAATTTTCATTTTGCTTTCAAAGGTATATTTAAATTTATGATGCATTGTACTCAACAACTGTGTTGAAAAACAAGGATAACAATGAAAGGTTTTTAAAGGGACACTGTCTTGCTTAAAACAACTGACCCATTTAGCTCAGTCGGAAGCGCATCCATGTTACCCTAAAGTATAATTTTAGTGCAGGCTTGGTGTTCAACCCCAGGAAGTGGTACTCTTTTTTTTTTACTGCTATTGAATTCCATCAAACTATCTTGTTTCTTTTTATTAAACATTTAATAACAGTCGCATTGTAATGTTTGTCAATGTAATTATTTTGTGTTTTATAAGCTAAGAATGGAGCTGGATATGTAGCCCTAATATGACACAAATATATACTTCTTTTCATCAGGTACAAAAGTGTGTTATATACCTTGACACAAGTTAAGTGTGCATGTGGGAATTACCAGTTTCTGTTATTATTCTTGTCCCAAATGCCGGAACTCTTGGATCTGATGTTTCTGTGACAGTTTTATGTTTCCATGGTAACTGTTCTGTATCATCTTGAAATGCTGCCAACACACTTTTAGTACCACTGACATCATCAAGCGAAACCTGAATACACGCAGGTTAGACAAGAAGAACACTGAGCTTACGATACAGTGTGCGGACATAATGACATCATCTCGAACACTACAGAGTCATATAATAACTGTTTTTTAAAGAAAGACTTAGATTTCAACTTTTATTACATAATCTTAAAAATTGTAAGCCTTAGGGCTATTGCATTAAAACATACCCGGGACACCAGGAAGGCAATTTATTACATTTCTATGCGTGAAAGATCGGGATTTCTCAGTGCAAGAATATTCATAATCACTAAATATTAATAAATAACTCAGAACACAATAATAACTAACGTTGCTAACTTAGAACATAATAATAACTAACGTTGCGACGATGAGTCAACAAAGTGTTGCTGACGTCAACGTCATCCGCCGATAATGTTCAATAAAGCGAATACTTGTTTGCAAAAACGTAATTTAAAATGTAATAAATAGATTATTTAACTGCTGGGATCGATTATTGGGTAATACTTCACTTGATGGTAGACGTGCTTTGTTTTTTCACTCACTCGCATGCGCTTGTTCGTGAAAAGAACCACACGTCTACCACTTGTGAAGGATTTCCCTATAATCGATCCCAGCAGTTAAATAATCTCTATTTAATAAACATATATGGGTGAACCCTATTTTGTGTAATTTGGTTCTCTAAACTCAGTTTTGCATTATCGAGTCGATGGGTATTCAATTTCAAAAGTGCCTTCCTGGTTTTAATGGAATAGCCCTAAAATGTAAATATATAGACACTGCCAGGGGCATAGATAGATGGTAGAGTTCTTTTCTCGGTACTCAAAATTGCCAGGGGAATCCCAGGCCAGACCTCTGTTTGAAATGATGGTAATTCAACAGACAGGTACTGACACTACATCATCTTAACTTTGTTAAACAAAAAAACAACAGTATTGCATAGTTATATTAATTTTGTTTCAGTATGCAGCTGAAAATCTGCATACAGGCAGCTACTCCCCTGTCTGAGATACACTCGTCAAAGCTTAAAATATTATACTACCTTCTTCCTTATTTTATATTTTCTGATCTCTGATAATAATTTGTCTGCCAGTAGTTTGTCACACTCCATCAGTATGGTCGGCTCCCCAGTTATATTGCTGATGTCATACAGAATCAAGTCATAAAGCACACGACCCTGAAAGACCCAACATTATAAATATGCATATAAATTCTGGAAAAGAAGCTAAATGCAAAAAATGGTCAAAGTCCCTTAAAAGTATTTTTAAGGTCATATTTTAAGAGCTATGGATAATTCACTACAAAGCACTGAGGCACACTACGAAAGATAAAACGCTCTGCAAACCTGGACATTCAGTAACATTACTGCGAACCTGGACATCAGTAACACTACTGCAAACCTGGACATTCAGTATTCAGTAACATAACTGCATACCTGAACATTCAGTAGCATACTTCAAACCAGGACATTCAGTAGCATACTTCAAACCTGGACATTCAGTAGCATACTTCAAACCTGGACATTCAGTAGCATACTTCAAACCTAGACATTCAGTAGCATACTTCAAACCTAGACATTCAGTAGCATACTTCAAACCTGGACATTCAGTAGCATACTTCAAACCTAGACATTCAGTAGCATACTTCAAACCTGGACATTCAGTAGCATACTTCAAACCTAGACATTCAGTAGCATACTTCAAACCTAGACATTCAGTAGCATACTTCAAACCTGGACATTCAGTAGCATACTTCAAACCTAGACATTCAGTAGCATACTTCAAACCTGGACATCAGTAACACTACTGCAAACCTGGACATTCAGTATTCAGTAACATAACTGCATACCTGAACATTCAGTAGCATACTTCAAACCTAGACATTCAGTAGCATACTTCAAACCTGGACATCAGTAACACTACTGCAAACCTGGACATTCAGTATTCAGTAACATAACTGCATACCTGAACATTCAGTAGCATACTTCAAACCTAGACATTCAGTAGCATACTTCAAACCTGGACATCAGTAACACTACTGCAAACCTGGACATTCAGTATTCAGTAACATAACTGCATACCTGAACATTCAGTAGCATACTTCAAACCTGGACATTCAGTATCATACTTCAAACCTGGACATTCAGTAGCATACTTCAAACCTGGACATTCAGTATCATACTTCAAACCTGGACATTCAGTATCATACTTCAAACCTGGACATTCAGTAGCATACTTCAAACCTGGACATTCAGTATCATACTTCAAACCTGGACATTCAGTATCATACTTCAAACCTAGACATTCAGTAGCATACTTCAAACCTCGACATTCAGTAGCATACTTCAAACCTAGACATTCAGTAGCATCCTTCAAACCTGGACATTCAGTAGCATACTTCAAACCTAGACATTCAGTAGCATACTTCAAACCTGGACATTAGTAACACTACTGCAAACCTGGACATTCAGTATTCAGTAACATAACTGCATACCTGAACATTCAGTAGCATACTTCAAACCTAGACATTCAGTAGCATACTTCAAACCTAGACATTCAGTAGCATACTTCAAACCTGGACATCAGTAACACTACTGCAAACCTGGACATTCAGTATTCAGTAACATAACTGCATACCTGAACATTCAGTATCATACTTCAAACCTGGACATTCAGTATCATACTTCAAACCTGGACATTCAGTAGCATACTTCAAACCTGGACATTCAGTAGCATACTTCAAACCTGGACATTCAGTGACATTATTGCAAACCTGGACATTCAGTAACATAACTGCAAACAGGAACATTCAGTAACACAACTGCAAATCTGGACATTCAGTAGCATA
This sequence comes from Cyrtodaria siliqua, assembly GCA_037043455.1. Lineage (NCBI taxonomy): Eukaryota > Metazoa > Mollusca > Bivalvia > Adapedonta > Hiatellidae > Cyrtodaria > Cyrtodaria siliqua. The sequence goes on along the minus strand of JAWPHD010004181.1, from coordinate 132,213 downwards.
CTGCAAACCTGGACATTCAGTAACATACTAGTAACTACAAACCAATTTGGACATTCAATAACAAAACTGCAAACCTGGCCATTCAGTAACATAACTGCAAGCATGGCATTCAATAACATAAACTTAACTGCAAACCTGAACATTCAGTATTAAGTAAAAATAACTTCATATCCGGATGTTCAATAGTAAAGTACTGAGATTTATTAAATTCAAAATAACACCGAAATAAATCTGAACCATGTATAGACGTTTAGAGGTTTACTAGACTATTCTGTCTATGCTTTATGCAAAATGCCTAATATGTAAATGCCTACCTGGATATTCAGTAACATGGAGTACTGAGACTTTATTTCCTGTCCAAGAAGTGTGACATCACTTGTGATTAGACCCTGTAGAAAGGGGACTGCATCTGGCCCCTTCACTTGCAAAAGTCCCCGAGAACTTAACTTGTAAACTGAAAGTCGTGGTACGGTGGATGAGAAATATCTCTTCAACTGCAACAAGTTAAGTAGAGAGACATCTTAGTGATGTAAACAGTGTTATTTAATATATATTTGTTGGTGTTTAGACTATGTCACTCAATCTGTTTCGCTTTTAAATGCTAAAGAAACTAACCCACCAGATAATGGCAAAAGTGCACTACAAAACTCTATCCAGATGTTTAGGTCATATAATAATGTATAAGTGCCGATTAAAAGGAAAAGTTTTTATATTCACAGGTTAATACCTGTGATTGAATATGCTTAAAATGAATTATAACTTGGTAACTCTTAATTCGACACTCCAGTTTTGTGGTTTGGCCAGGCTGGTTTGGTATGGCTGGTTAAAGCCATTTATATTGTGTTTATCGAGTTTGGATTCTCAAAATATATATATATTGCATACGCATTTACAATCTCCGTTTGATTTCAATGTAACAGGAAACGTCAATATTCGCCAATACTGACGTGTAGTAAAGTCATATTGGGTGTGTAACATATACTTGTTTGTGATTTCTGTTCATGTCAAAGAATGTAATACTATGTCACGTGATGTAAACAATGTTGATTTCATTGTCCCATGACAATATGTTTGTTTCAAATAAAAATTTATTTGGTGCAAATTAAATGTTACAACCTATTTTATTGTTCTAATTTAAAAGTGTGTATGCAATAAAAAGGTTATTAGATTTTATTGGGATATATGAACTCGTTCTTTCGCGCATCAATATTGCTCTCCTAAAGTCGTGCAATATTAATATGCGAAAGAACTCGTGCATATATCCCCATACAAATCTAATAACCTATAAATACCTTGTTGTCAGTAGGTTTAGAAACGGTGTAAATCTGTTAAAAACATTGCCTGTTGATGGCGGGATAGGAACTTTATTAAAGTGTTACGATAATCAAGTCAATACTTTTTTTTTATATATAAAAATGTATTTCTGTTGTAAATGAAGTATTCAACACGATAAATATCAAGCATTATCATATATATACGCATTTTTGGACCGCTATATGCACAAAATTACCCTACAATAAGCTCTCGAGAAATGCGCCGTATCATAAATGCGGTCCAATACGCCAAATTTAGGTCATGTGACCAGGCCAAAAATGCATATCCATACTGGACCTGTCACCTGACCATTATTGGCCCAGTCACCTGCCCGTTACGATTATTGGCGATTGCTTTTTTGTTTAACTTGTTTTTGAGACCATAAATTTGACGTTAAAACTGTCAATGACATGACGTGACCGAAGTGACGTCAACTAACATAACTGACTCATTTAAATAAGCGTTAAAATGGAACCCGGCGAGAAGACGTTAACTAACTAGTGTCAGTGACTATCAGCTTATTTTACTTATTGTACTTAGATGGACTAATTGCTGAGGAAAGGCATCATGAAGTAAATGAAATGGACAGGACATAGGGAGCATATGTCTACAAAATGAGGAATGGAACTAAATCTACAGGAAGCAGACTAAATCTGGCCTTAAAATTGTTCACGGAGTGGTTTCGCTCGACTGGTGAGACCAGAGTTACAGAAGGAATTGGCGTCAGGGAGTTGGACGGTATATTGGACGTTTTTATTCTGAGTATAGTCCAACAAAACTAGCTAGACTCGATAAAATCAGTCCAGGCCATCATCAGTTGGTACTTAATCGAGAAGAGGTATGAGCATCATATTCATTTAAATAGACAAGGAGTTTCAGCATTCAAGGGACGTACTGACAGCTAAAAGAATGCCCTGAAACAGCAAGAAACGGGAAATAAAGAAATCGAAATTTTAAGGAATGGAATGGACGATTTGAAAAAAAGGAATAGAGAATAAACTACAAACAATACAATTAAAGTTAAAATTGTGTTATGGTTTTCGTTTATTTATTTTTGCTAGATCTAATTTTTATTTTATAAATTACCGGTAACAGTTCAATATATTTTATTTAAAAAAAAGAAGGAAAAAAAGAAGATAAAATCCCAGTGAAAATGCGTGTATATATGATAAAAAGATTAAAACAGGGGTGGTGCATTACTGTCCGTCATTTCGGCCCTCGACCAATATCGGAGTCACGGGCCGATATGACAATAACGTACCTCTCGTGTATTAATCTCTAATTATGGTATAAAGAAATCAAAATTTGTGATCTATTTGATAATTTGTTACAATGTATATTAATCTGAAATATTTACTATCTGACATATTTTTATCAAATATGTCAAAAGGTAAATATTTAATGTCAATTAGTATATATTTAATGATGTTTTGTTGCTGCCATGTTGTCACCACGTGGTCGTCACTTGTACAAGATACCAGTAATATGTTATGATTCATGAAGAGATTAATACATGATGTCATCAAACGACAGGGACGTAGCGTGTCCATTTTCAAACATACTCACCGATGTGGGAGGGTTCAACACAATATCCCTCTACCTTCACTTTTAATTCATTCTTTTTTTTTTAGACTGATTGTGTTTATTTATATTTGAGTATGCCACGCTATGCCGTTGAACAAAGCGCACGATCCTTAAAAATTCTTTTCACATGTCTATAGATACTGAACATATAGCGTCAGTACAAAAAATACACATAGGTTCACATATTAATTTAAACTCATCAGGACCTTAATTGAACTCTTCTTCTTTTTTTCACCCTTTTGGGTATGGTACCCTTTTGGGTATGGTAGGTACCCGTACCCATTCAATTGGGAAAAATGTTTGGCATTCTGCCTTAATTTGGGAATTTTTCACTATCAAACAAAAGCAATATTGTATGCTTAAAATAAATAACAAAACACAGCAAACACATTACCATGTATACATTCTCTTGAAGCATTTCATTACCCTCACCTAAAAGAATATATTTCCCCAAATCTTCTCTTTAAATAAAGTTTCACTCAAAAATATTATGAAAAAAAAAATATTTGATTGGGAATGTGGGACCATTTTTCGGTACCACTTATATAAATGCCATTGGGAATGGTACCATTTTCAGTACCACTCATATAAGGAAACACTGTTGTACTTACCACATTTTTATTTACTTTATGTGCGTTTGTCAGATATGTTCTACATGGACTGGAGTAGGCCTTTATCACAGAAAATCGTCTCATCAAGATGTGTAACAGCATGGTTAATCTTAAATAAAACACAATATAATGTGATTGTATCTTACATAGTTTAGTCAACTTAATATGCTATAATATATTTGTTTGTAACAACCCTTAGCAAGCGTTCATAGCTTGAACATTTCAGAATTGAGATACAAATGTTCATACTTATCTTCTTCTTCTTCTTCCAATAAAAGGTCAGGAGTCTTCTTAGACTGTAATGATGACCTTACTAAAGGTCAGGAGTCTTCTTAGACTGTAATGTTGACCTTACTAAAGGTCAGGCGTCTTCTTAGACTGTAATGTTGACCTTACTAAAGGTCAGGAGTCTTCTTCTTAGACTGTAATGTTGACCTTACTAAAGGTCAGGAGTCTTCTTAGACTGTAATGTTGACCTTACTAAAGGTCAGGAGTCTTCTTAGACTGTAATGTTGACCTTACTAATGCCCCTGTCACACTATAGCGCGTTTCCACTGCGTTGGCACGGCGTTGTTTAATTTTCCAGAACGCCGTGAGATCGCAAGAAAAATCTGATATTTTTCGTGAAGATGGAGATGTCACGGCGTCCTCACAGCGACCAAGGCGTTGCTACGGAGCTCCCATGGCGTTATATCGCGTTCCTACGGAGTTCTTGTTGGCGATTGTCTGCGCTCTCACGGCGCTTCCACTGCGTGCACTGTGCTTTCACGGCGCTCACACTGCGCTGATGGCGTGTTGAAGACGTTCGTTTGCACTACCTATAATTCATTTATACTATTTTGTTCTTTTTTGTCATGCAAACGCTGATGGACGCGGTAGAAGCGCCTTGGGAGCACAATGATCGCCGTGACAGCTCCGTACAGTCGTTGTAAGAGCGCAGTAAAATAAATAACACTCGGTATAAGCGCCGTAGACGCGCCGTATGAGCGCGGTAGAGACGCAGTGACATCTCAGAGAACGCCGTACAATCTCCACCGACAACCACAGCGTGGCACTGCGAACTCTGTGCGCGCCCGCGCAGCTCCTGTGGCGTTGTAGGAGACCTTACTGCGCTGCTATGGCGACCTTACGGCGACCCCACTGCGCTCTTATCAGAACGCCGAGCGACGGTGTTTGTTTTGTGCATGCTCAAAGTGCGCGCCGTCGCTTGGCGTTCTATGCGATCCCAATGTGTCTACTGGCGATGCAACTGCGTTGCTGCGGCGATGCTTGCGATCGTACTGCGCGCACCTCGGCGTTCTGCATTTTTCTTGGACGCCGTGGGATCGCCGTGAGAACGCGGCCCTAGTGTGACAGGGGTTTAAAGTGCGAATCATGTGAATAAAATGCAATTAATGAAATACATGTACTATTATAGGATGAACAAAAATAGTGAGGCACAGAAAAATAGTGAGGCACAGAAAAATAGTGAGGCAAAAAAAAAGTTTGTTCCCAAAAAAAATAAGGTAGGTAGGTAGGTAATCCGAGCCTTCTCTGAACCTAAAAGCCTATTTGGTGTGTGTGTGTGTGGCTTTCTAGGCATACATAGGTTGATGAAATATCAAAATCCTATTAAAAAAGGGTTGGTAAGGTCAGAGACAGCTCGGATTAGTAGGTAGGTAGGTAGGAATTTTTTTCTTCAAATGCCCTAAATTTAACACCTCTTATTCATAATTTTGCATTACAGAGATGTTGAGATTTTATTTTATTTTCAGTAGGTGATAAAATTTGTGTTACTCGGTTTTTATCCTTAGGTTCTATAGTAAAATAAAAAATCTTTGGCAGAGTAAAGACGATAATTTTCAAGATTTTGATCTTAAACGATACATATATTGAATCAATTTGCATGAATGTGTATGAAATAGGCAGGGTTTTAAAAGAATCACACTGTAGATAGCTTAATTTTAACAGTAAACTTGGTTGAACATCAAGGATAAAGACCAAGTTTATCACCTACCAGAATGTATTGGTTATGTCTTATTCCTGGTCAGTGATTGGTCAGTTTTTTTGATGATGCTCTATCAAAATTATGAATAGCCAGTAGTCCCAATTCTTGACCTCAGATCTACTTGGGGCCTGTGAACTGACTTGTTTTGAAATATACAACCATCAAGAGAAGACAGTAACTCATGACATAGTGTACCTAGAATACCAGGGAGTACTTACTCCATGAGAATACGAAAAACAACCTTTTCAAACTCACGTCTCAATGCAGCAACTTAAATATATCCGAATTGTATGTGCTATCCGGTTACTAAGCCGCTTTTGCAATCACTTTAGGCCATTCTTTTTTTACCAGTTTAAAAATACAAATTAAATCAAATATTAATAGTCCAAGTTACATTAGTTTTATGCGTATCATTCTGAACAATAGGTATGTTGGCAACATGTAAATACCTGAATTACAAAATATTTATTTCCAATTTTGGTCACCTCTATTTTATTATCGTAGCAAAGGGTAGTAACTGTGTAAAAATACACTTTTCGTGTTACAATGTATATCCTGTTGAATAGTACATGACGTTCGAGTGTTTGAAATCACTCATATCTGCATAATATTGCTACCATTATCTCAGGAAATACGTTTTTATATTAAATATTATTTGCAATAAATCTATAATTTCATGAAAGTGTTGATGAAAACTGTGCAAATATGCTACACTCCAGAGTGAACCCTGCACGATTCTAAAACATTTTTATATATAATCACAGACCTAATAACAATTATTAACATGTCTGTGATATAATATAAAAAAACACGTCCAAAAATCACGCTACGATACTACACTACAAGGCGGAGAGTTTCAAGGCGTAATTAGGATATGATTTTAATGAGATTGGCTTCAAATGAAACTAACTATTATCATTATATTAGACAACTATTGTAACGATTGATTTATCATTATCATTGCATTTATTACTTTATAGTAGTCCTACTAAAATATATGATTTATCAGAGCCCTGTTTCACCCCAGATTTTATATACTGATATATTGTCTTATTTCTCCTTCTTCTTCTTCTTCTTCTAAAGTAATTACCAACTTGGACTACACCGATACTGGTAGTTTTCAACGCTAGCTTGGGCGTGTGCCCATCAATGATCACGGGCACCCGTTAGGCACCATAGCTCTATTGTAAATAATGTTTAACTGTGTATAGTCGATTGAGATGATAGCTGACTCCCTCCAAGATGAGCCGTACCGTCCGTAGGATTATAATTACAGTCTGTTCAGAACAGGAAGAAGTAGAGAATTACATATTAAAATATATTAGTTACTTGTTCAAATAGTTGCGTACATTGTAGATAGGTGAGTATTATACAGCGTTTTGGATTAAAAATTAAGAATTGATTCTGACGCATTATTTTGTAGTTTAATATGCAGTTTTAATCAGCGCGTTAGCAGTGCGTTGATTCACGCATGCGTGTGTATACATGTGTGGGCCTCTTAACTTTCTGACTAACTTGCTGGTCCGAGACCGAAGGTAAGCCTATGGCTTCTAGTGGCCTTTCTCTTATCAAGTTCGGGATTTGAGTTTGGCTACTGCGCAGGCTCGAGTAACAACTAGCATCCCATTGTATTGGATGGCTTTGCCAGTGTTTGTTGAGTCTGCTCTTAAAGGCATTTACACTCGGTGCTTGAACAACTGTATCCAATCCTCGATTACCCTGGTACTAAAGGAATTCTTCCTATGTTCGGTTATTGTTTGCTTTTTAAAGAGTTTGCCCTAGTTTTTGTATACGCAGGTAAGGGAAGAAAGTTTTGGACTGAGGGCTTATCAAATCCTCAAAGAATGTTAAAGACTTGCAGAATGTCTGATCTTAATCTCCTATATTGAAGGGTAGGAAGCACCATAATATACTGAAAGGTAAAATAAACGCATAATTGGTGGTATTTCCGCTGTATATTGTATGTTGAATATGCTACTGCTAATCGAATATTAGGCCCGTCCTTTCAGAAAGAAGGTTTAAACAGCACCGAACACACCAATTGTTACCCCTTTAAAAGTTTCATTATCGACAGATTGCGCATTTGACTCAAGCAGGTGAGCAAACTTAGGTTTTAAACGTTGCAATCTCTTAACATTGAACACAATACTGAAATGGCTTGACTTTTTTCAAGCCAAACTTCAACATTTATGAATTTCGTGTAGCAAAGTGTACTTTGATTAAAAGGTCTACCACATGACAGAGTCGTCCTTTCTGTAATTAGTTGTAGTCCCTTTTTGTACATCTGGAATATTACGTGAATATCATAATTTTGCATTGCAGTGATGTTGAGATTTTATTTTATTTACAGTAGGTGATAAAATTTGTGTTACTCGGTTTTTATCCTTAGGTTCTATAGTAAAATAAAAATCTTTGGCAGAGTAAAAATACCATAATTTTCAGAATTTTGATTTTAAAAGATAAATATATTGAATCAATTCATGAATGTGCATGAAATAGGCAGGGTTTTAAAGGAGTCACTCTGTAGATATCTTAATTTTAACAGTAAACTTGGTTGAACACCAAGGATAAAGACCGAGTTTATCACCTACCAGAATGTACTGGTTATGTCCTATTTCTGGTCACTGATTGGTCAGTTTTTTTGATGATGCTCTATCAAAATTATGAATACTGGGCAATTTTTTGATTATGCGTTTCTTTTTCCTTTCAGTATATACATTATTTATAGAGGATAGCATTTTAGTGGCCCTTCTCTCTGGACAATTTCTATGACAATTTGGTGTTTTTTAAGATATGGGGCCCAAACGGTACCAGCTAGCATATTCTAAGTGGATCCTTACCAATGCTTTATCGAGGGTTAAACAATATATTTGTCCAGATATGTACAGGTTCTCATTATTATTCCTCGTTTCTGTTTGTTATAGCAATGTTTGAAGTCATGTGTGAGAAGTGAGATTGCTATCAACTATCACACCCAGACCCTCCGCCTCAGAAACGTTGCTTATCAAGTCTCTTCCATTTTCTTTGTTCTTCAGGAAATAGTTGTCAGTGATTTCTGATTTCCCAATGTGCATACGTTTACATTTTTTTTTACTTCTAATAGTTGTAGGAGACATTATTTGCCATTCATGATACCAAACTGGTGTATTAAATTGAGAATATAGTACTTATATTAATTGCAGGGAACTAGTGTATTGAGAAGAGATTATTATTTTGCATGTGATCTATAATAGATTTTTTAACATTTGTTTTGCATTAAGTTAGAGACCATGGGGCTTAAACTTATGGGTCTATAGTTATCTATGGATTGTTTATTTCCTGATTTGTAGAATGGGGTTACGTTAGCAAATTTCCAGGCATTTGGTACTATGGACTGTCTCATTGATTTGTTAAGCACACTTGTTAGTGGCTTAGATAGTTCGTCCTTACACTCCACTACCGCATTGGGGTGTCTACCATCCGGACCAGCTGATTTATTTGGATTATTTCCTTAATAGTTGTCATGAAATATTTCTCTGTTATAACTTTGTTGTCGAGCTTGGTGGTAATATTTCTTGGTGGGAAAGCTGGATTATCATTTGGGTTACTTTGTTTAAAAAAGCCAGCAAAGTAACTATTTAAACGGTTGGCTCTGTCTTTGTCCTCTAGGACTGTGTTTCCTTGTTGAAACAATGGAAGTTAATTCGAAATTAAATGCGTTTTTTTAACAAATCTCTCTCCCCGACCCGTCTGACCAAATCTCCTTTCCTGGTATTTCGACCAAATCTCCTTTCCTGGTATTTCGACCAAATCTCCTTTCCTGGTATTTCAACCAAATCTACCTCCAGGATCTTTCAGACCAAATCTCCCTCACAGACCCGTCTGACCAAATCTCCCTTCCTGATATTTCAGACCACATCTACCTCCAGGATCTTTCAGACCAAATCTTCCTCACTGACCCGTCTGACCAAATTTTCCTTCGAGACCTGTCAGACCAAGTCTCCCTCGATGACCAGCCGGATCAAAACTCCCTCGATGACCTGTTAGATCAAATCTCCTTCCCTGATCTGTCAGATCAATTCTCCCTCCATGACCTGTCAGATCAAATCTCCCTCCCTAACCTGTCAGATCAAATCTCCTTCCCTGATCTTTCAGATCAATTCTCCCTCCATGACTTGTCAGATCAAATCTCCCTCCACGAACAGCCAGATCAAATCTCACTCCCTGACCTGTCAGATCAAAAATTCCTCCCTGACCTGTCAGATCAAATCTCCCTCCCTGACCTGTCAGATCAATTCTCCCTCCACGACTTGTCAGAACAAATCTCCCTCCATGAACAGCCAGATCAAATCTCCCTCCATGACCTGCCAGATCAAATCTCCCTCCATGGCCTGTCAGATCAAATCCATGTCCCCAATCTTTCATATGGGATGGGAGGACCGATGGACAGAAGGATGGACAAAGCGGCAACTAGTAGTTTTTTAATTTAGGCTCCAGACAAGAAAAGCGGGACAGACGGAAGGACGGAAAAAGTGACGATTATATGCTCCCCTGCTCCTTTTTTATTTTCAGAGAGCATACACAATAGGACAAAATCAAACCCTGTCATCACTGGTATTATACTGAAAGCATGTGAGAAGCTGGTTTTCAATCCCTCCGAGACCCATGGGGTCCCAGCGTCATGGAGCAAGGTTAACAAAAAAGGATATATTATCACTGGTATCAAAACGATACCCTCGTGTATTTGCTAGGAATTTCAAAAGAAAATTAACACAAACTAAAATTGTATTTATTATTTTATTAAAACAAATTGTATTGAAGCATTTATCCTTTATACCACTTTAAAATCTCTGAAAACACACACATTCCTTCCATGTCGTATGCTTATATATTATGATAGATCTATTTGAAATAAGATATGTTCAGTTCTGTTTTTTTGTGCGTTTCTAGGGGACCGACTTAAAATTGACAAATAATGACGTTTTATTATCTAAAGCGCCAAAAATAATGAACTGAATTCGGGTTTTACAGCACAATATCACAAACAGGTTATATGGCGCCAACAGGAAGTAACATTCCAGGTCCACCCTTTATTTACATTTAGATAAATATGCAGATTGGGCGTAGAACCTTCTCACCTGAGAACTGCAGAGTTGCTGCAAATTCTATTGTAAACACTCCATTTTTCGCTGGAACCACGATCATTGTTTTCTGCCACCACTCAGGTAGGACCTGAAACAATACAGGGCTGATGATGAAGACCTTAATCAACATGGCAAACATGACACAATGAACATGAATTCGGGTGGGGGGGGGGGGGGGGGGGGGGGGGGGGGGGGGGGGGCTTTACCCCTCTGAATGGATAAGCAGTGGCCCTATTCTTGCCGGGGAACCACATGGGGCTCCGATTTTAGACCTGAATTGAACTGAATTGGGGTTTTACGGCGCACCAACACAAGAAAGGTTATATGGTGCCAAACAGGGATGAAAATGCCAGGCTCATCCTCCATTTACATTTAGTTAAAATGTGGAGAATGGGCGTAGAACCTTCTAACCGGCAGAGTTGCTGCAAATTCTATTGTAGACACTCCATTTACGATGGAGCCACGTTTCCACATTTGCATATGCGGTGTCATGAAGACCTTGAATGAATGAGCATGATAAAAAAAAAGACAAAATGAACATGAAGGGGAGGGGTGGGGGGAGTGGTCCTACCCCTCTGCCTCTGGCGGGATTTGCATTGGTTGTATTCTACCCCGACAACCACATGGGGAAGATTTTAGACCCGAGCAATACAGTTCCAACACCATATTTTGACTGATTTTATCATGAATCGGAACATTTTTAGATTCTTATTGACAAATAGTAACTCTATTTATTTTGTAGATTTCATATTTGACTACTTAAATAAAACAAATATTTGTCAGATACTCTTTTTACTTGCTAAATCATAATAATAATAAAATTATACATTAATAAGAAACTTCACAGACAATGACATTCAATGTCTTAATGTAGAGGATACAAAATTGTATTTTAATATATAGTAAAACAATTAGTCAAGTTCACAACATAAATAGTTTTAATAACTATATAACATTTTCAACACACAATCACACGTAACCCTTGCAAAACAATCGTTTAAAAAAATGAAGCGAAGATGTACCTTCAAAATAAAAAGTGCAAAATTATATTTAGCATATCACCATTAAAAAACACAAATAAATAAGGTTTTTTCATGCAAAAATGACACAAAGTCACCATTATTTTAATGAATAAGCTGAACACATAATTTCATGTTTATCACATACCTTGTCCACTGCACCTTTTATCTAAAAACAAATAATGAAAAATGAATGTCATGTATGAATGGAGTTCAAACGTCGCTTTAACTATCTTTCAGACATATCACGATGGTGTCTATTTGTAGCAGTGAGCATCGCAATCAACTTTGTAGTGCTGCCACACTGGAATCTCCCGACGTGGACATATGCCATGATACTAGTACCCCACCCAGTCACATTATACTACCAATGGGCCAACCAGTCATAGCTCTACTCTTTATATGCTGAACATTAAAGTGGTTGATGCACTATTTTCAAACAATATTTATTTAAAAGAGCTCCGACAACCTTAAAAACGACTGAAATAATTATAAAAATAAATGAGATATGACCTATTGAAAAGAACATAAATGGAGGTGGCCATCTTGGAACGATGACGTCATTGCGCCTTTTATAAAAACAAGAGGCCCAAGAGGGCCTGTGAACGCTCTACTGGCTGTTATACCATTGATGAATCGAGTCGTACTACATGGTGTCTAGAGTGTTCACAAGGTTTTTCAAGTATTTGACCTAGTGACCTAGTTTTTGACCCCATGGGACCCATTTTCGAACTTGACCAAAATATAATTAAGACAACATTTCGACAAAGTTTCATCAAGATCGGGTCAGAAATATGGCCTCTAGAGTGTACACAAGGTTTTTCAAGTATTTGACCTAGTGACCTAGTTGTGACCCATTTTCGAACTTTAGCAAGCTATAATTGAGACAAATATTCTGACAAAATTGCATCAAGATTGGGTCAAAAATATGGCCTCTAGAGTGTACACACGGTTTTTCCAAAGTTTGACCTAGTGACCTAGTGACCTAGTTTTTAACACCATGTGACTCATTTTTGAACTTGACCAAGATATAATTAGGACAAACATTTTGACAAAGTTTGATCAAGATTGGGTCAGAAATACGGCTTCTAGAGTGTACACAAGGTTTTTCAAGTATTTGACCTAGTGACCTAGTTCTTAACCCCATGTGACCCATTTTCAAACTTGACCAAGATATAATTAAGACAAACATTCTGACAAAGTTGCATCAAGCTCGGGTCAAAAATATGGCCTCTAGAGTGTACACAAGGTTTTTCCAATATTTGACCTAGTGACCTACTTTTTAACTTCATGTGACCCATTTCCGAACTTGATCAAGATATAATTAAGATAAACAATTTGACAAAGTTTCATTAAGATTGGGTAACAAATATGACCTCTAGAGTGTACACAAGTTTTTTCAAGTATTTGACCTAGTGACCTAGTTTTTGACCCACATGAACCATTTTTGAACTTGACCGAGATTTCATTGAGACAAACATTCTGACAAAGTTTCATCAAGATCGGGTCAAAAATATGGCCTCTAGAGTGTACACAAGGTTTTTCCAAAGTTTGACCTAGTGACCCAGTTTTTAACACCATGTGACCCATTTCCGAACTTGATCAAGATATAATTAAGATAAACAATTTGACAAAGTTTCATCAAGATTGGGTAACACATATGACCTCTAGAGTGTACACAAGTTTTTTCAAGTATTTGACCTAGTGACCTAGTTTTTGACCCCACATGACCCATTTTTGAACTTGACCGAGATTTCATTGAGACAAACATTCTGACAAAGTTTCATCAAGATTGGGTCAGAAATACGGCTTCTAGAGTGTACACAAGGCTTTTCAAGTATTTGACCTAGTGACCTAGTTTTTAATCCCATGTGACCCATTTTCAAACTTGACCAAGATATAATTAAGACAAACATTCTGACAAAGTTGCATCAAGCTCGGGTCAAAAATATGGCCTCTAGAGTGTACACAAGGTTTTTCCAATATTTGACCTAGTGACCTAGTTTTTGACCCCACATGACCCATTTTCGAACTTGACCGAGATTTCATTGAGACAAACATTCAGACAAAGTTTCATGATTATTGCATCAGAAATGTGGCCTCTAGAGTGTACACAAGCAAAAGTTAACGGACGGATGGACGGACGGACGGACGGACGGACACCACACCATCCCATAAGCTCCATAGAGCTAAAAATGGCATATTGACAAAATATATTGTAAAGTCAAGAAAATCACTGCAAATTGATTAAAAATAAATATAAAGATGTGAAATGTATCAATTGCATGCTTATTTTCCAGCAATTTTCTTTGCTTTAAAAGACATTTAATCAGTATGCCATGCATGGTAAAAAGGCGCGATGATGTCATTGTTCAAAGATGTCTGCCTTCATTTGTGTTTCTTAAATTCAATAGGTTATACCTCCTTTATTCTTCATGGCATTTTGATAATTCTTTCAGCTTTTTTCTAGTTTTTCAGAGCCCTTTGAAAATAGTGCATCAACCCCTTTAACCAAGGGCGCCAGTATTATTACCACTTAAAGGAAGTCTAAGGTGTGACCTGACTGGGAATTTACACCCCGACCTTCCGCATGCAAGGAGGCGCACTACCACTAAGATGTGTTGCGGTAAACGTAACACCGTGTAATGCAACATTATTGCCCATTTTCTGTTTTCTCCTGAAAAACATTTTTTATGTGTCATCTCAATATGACCTTGACCTTTGACCTACTAACATTATTTGAATATAGTTTTCAAGACTGTACTGTAGGTGTGATAGTACAAATTCCAGCCGAAAACATTTTTCATGATCTGGTCACTGTAGTCACTATTTTACGAGTATCATGAAAATCATGTCTTAAAGGGACAAATGGCAATCATCATTTTGTTTAACTTGCAGCATCCTGTTAGTTTTTCTACTTAAAGTACATATTTGCAAATCATTATTTATAATTATTTGAAAAGTTCAAAATTGTTCTGCATGTTACTAATTTTTGCTAATATTGCACCCATTATATATTTACACCTATGGTAGAATAAAGAAGACAAACTGAAAAATCCAAATCGTGTATTACCTTTTATTTAATTATATGCAAGCAGGTTTAGAGTCAAAATGATACTGGATTAATACTATAAGAATCTTTCATGGGTATCCGGTCAAGATAGGGAATTCCAACCCGAGGTATAAGTGTTTTTTATGGAACTGAGGCTCTCTGCCTCGGTTCCGATTAAAACACTTAAACCGAGGTTTGGAATTCCCTAACTGAACCGAATACCCGTGATAGATTCTTTTTCTTGCATATCAGAGACATTCTGTGCATTGACGTCGCCAGCTACTAATTCATCTTTACCCATAAAGATAAGACTTTCCATCCGCCATGAATAACGTGGATAACCTTATCCAGTATGCAAGAAATCAAGGTGTTGATTTTAATTGACCAATACTTCAAGATCGCCATGCATCCCTTTAAATGGCAACTATTAATTATAAAGCCAATAAAATAAAGAAGCTTATATCGTATATCATTAGCAAGGAAGGAAAATTGCATTTAATCAAATTAAAAAATAAATAACCCTCAAAAACTGTTAAAAAATCTAAATGGTATGTCTGTTGACAAATAACTTGTTTTCTGTTAAACCTGTTGTGGAGTGTGTGGTCCAGTGGTAAAGCATTGGGATTCTAGATCAAGAGGTTGTGGGTTTGATCCTCGCTGTGGCCATGTAATTTACTCTTGAGCAAAGAACTTAATCCACATTGCCAGGCATTGGTTCTACCCAGGAAGCCATCGAGAGTGATGTAGCTGCAAGGACTTGTTTTCCAATTGATGTAAGATAAATAAGTTTAAACTTTATACTTTACAATGTAAAACACCAAGATTCCTCTGGAAAAACAAACTATATATGTGACAAACAAATCAAACTGGGCATGAGAAGTTTTAAAGTTCTCCGGCCATGTTTTGTTTCATGAACACATTTATGTTCATTTAAATCGAAATCAATACACAGCAATATATATTTACAATTCACACATTGCAATATCTGTGAAAAGCGAGAATAAGATTTTATTTAAATTGAACTGAATTGAATTGGGGTTTTAAGGCGCACCAACACATGAAAGGTTATATGGTGCCTAACAGGCATGAACATGCCAGGCTCATCCTCCATGTACATCGAGATAAAATTATACTATGCTTGATTCTTCTATTTTCATACTATTGACATTTTGTACGTTGATTTGCCAACAACTGACATTTGGATGTTTATTGACAAAATGATGCCAAGCAACTATTAACATTTCCGATGTCATTATTGATATGTATGATTTTTTATCTGTACTACAAGAAAATATTTTCCGGTACACATGTAAAAGGAGGATGTCCTATCTAACTGTAACGTACATTGATGTACATTGATAAGACAATCACCATAAGAGTTTAATATAACAAACAGGTTTCCATAACATGTTGCCAATAAATAAAATTTCACCAGTAAGTGACAAATGCCCCAAAAATGGTGACTCATTTGATCTTTGACCTCCAAGTGTGACCTTCACCTTTGAGGTACAGACGTGATTCAAGTATACCTTCTCATTATGATTAACATCTGCGTGAAGTTTCATGGAAATCCCTTGTTCTTTCAAAGTTATGAATTAGACACGTTTGTTTCGGACGAAAGAAAGAACAAACGGACGGACGAATGGACAGTGCAATTACTATAAGCCTTCCTTTGGGGGAATAAACATTTCAGTGTAAGTGTGCTGTTTGAAAAAGGTCACCGAAATATTTCTTTAAAGATTTGTTTTGGCAACATCAGCATATTTTACGATTCTTGTTCGTCTCTCCGAGTTAATGAAAGTTATTGGACTTCAGATCAAGTATGTTTGTCTGTTTGCGTGTTTGTTTTTGTGTTTTGCGGTTGACTGTCGTCCTTGAATGCTGCTTTCCCTGTCCGATATCTTTATCCTTGTTTCTACACTGTAGCGTTTTACTGTAAATTCTAATAAACCAGAATTATTACCGGTAGGGCTATTCCATTAGAACATACATGGGACCCTCGAAGGCACTTTCGAATTTGAATACCCACCAATAGATACGAATTGAATTGAATTGGGGTTTTAAGGCGCACCAACACATTACAGGTTATATGGCGCCTAACAGGCATGAACATGCCAGGCTCATCCTCCATGTACATCAAGATAAAATATGGAAAATGGGCCTAGAACCTTCTCACCCTGAACTGCAGAGTTGCTGCAAATTCTATCGTAAAAAGCCACGTTTATTGTTTTTCTGCCACTGCTCTTTTGATGTGAGCGAGATGGCACCTGAAACAATGCAGGGATCTTGATGAAGACCTTTAATGAACATGAACAAAAAATGATAAAATGAACATGAATTTGTGGAGATTCTACCACTCTGCTTACCCCTCCAAAGGGATCTGCAGTGGCCCTATTCTTTGCCCCGTGACCAAACGGGACTCCCGGGAACAACACGGGGCACAGAATTGATTTTGATTTTAGAGATTCAAATTTTGGAAAACCTTATATGTAAAATATGAACATAAAATAAAAAGATACAATGTCAATGGAATGTATACTTTACTCTCACATAGGCATATGCATATTTTGAATTAGATAATGATAATGTATAAGAAGATGATTGAATGATATGAAATGATTTATATCATCTTTGGAATTGAATAAAATATATATATATATGTATATTAAATGGCCTTCCTGGGGTCCCAGGACTGTTTTAATGGAATAGCCCTTAGTCAAAAGTGAAATATTGTGTTATGATCTACGATATAGGCCTTCTGATCGCACAATGATGTAACACCACTACCCTTAGAACAGTAAAACATATTTATATTTTTGTATTTTAAGGGTATTAGAATCACAAGAGAACAATGTTTACATTGAAGTATCATATATTATTTGTCGTTCGATTGTAAAAAAATAATTTCAGTCACCCTTCAGTTTTAAACTGAACTCTTAAAAACTTGATATAATACAAGAAAATTCATCTTGTAGCATAATCGTTAGCATTTACATTGTATTTGCACAGTTGTAGATCATTTAATTGAAAATAAAGCCTGTCAGAATTACTGCTGTACTCTAACTACCAGTTATCGGAAGTAAGAGTACGGCAGACAGATGAAATAGACATGATACAAAACAAATAGAGTATAGTCTCATCTCATTGGTTGATTTAAATCAACCAACTTGACGAGACCATACTTTATCTATTACATAAACAAATAGAATCTGCCTTTATAGGATTCTCCTCCTGTCCACATATGTAATGTCTATGGTTTGAATAATCGTATGTCGTAAAGATTATCGTCATGTTCCCAATAATGACCGATAATATTAATTGCAAAATTTGTCCTAGTTTCCATGAGGCTTCACTATGTAGCCTCGGGTTGTAATTTCTGTTTTCTCTGCGCTGCGTACGAGATGGTCGACTGTAAGACCTTCTTCTCACAACACCGTAACTGCACGCCCAGTAATGCTGCTGCCGAGAGTTTGCCTTTCTGTAATGTGTCTGCATCCTCCTGAGTATAATTGAACATGTTATAGTAACACTGTTATTCACATGTTTTAACATTAAGTTATTGTTATATTTCTGCAACATTGTTCTGAGCCACATGCATAATCAGTGCCGTAGCCAAAATACAACAACACAGAGACACTTGCCTTGGTGTACCTCAGCATTCGCACTTGCCTTGGTGTGCCTCAGCTTGGCTATGGCACAGATAAAGAATCTTAAATGTATACCAATACAATACTAAGTTTATGAAATTCTCTCAGTACTTTTGTTCTTTCTCAAATTTGCTATAAAACTCCTTTAGCATAAACTTTTATTAGCTTGTTTATACAGGGTTTTTTCATTCTCCATGCTGATGATGAAAATATAAAATAAAAGAGATTTAAGAAATTTTACATTGCACATTTAATATTTAATCCAAACGCAACACATGTGAAACTTTTTATTTGATAAGATTTTTGTGTGAAAGCAATGGCAATATAATATACTAAAGTTTTATTGGAAACTTCCACAAAGAAAACATGTCATACCTCTACAGAAGTTTCATATGCCTTAGACAGAAGTGTAGCCCTGGTTTCCAGGTAACTCCAGACCTTCAACTCGACATCAGGGGAGACAATCTTATCTATATCACCCAGCTCCTCACGTAGCTCCGCAGCATTGGCTTCTGAAAACTTCTCTCGTAGATTCTCTGCATGGAAAGATGACAGTTTAAAACTTCTTTAATGGCAAATTTTACATCAGATGTAATGAATGAATGAATGGTGTTTTACCACACGTCGACACATAAATAGGTCATATTATGCGCAAAAACTAATGAAAGATGAAGAAATGAAGCAGTAATTGAAACTTAATATAACTGTATAAAGGTAAAGGGATTGCATGGTAGCAACAAAAAACATGTATATATATATGTAAATCAACAAACACATTACAATGATTTATGAAGTCTGACCTATACCGTTTCTAAACCTACTGACAAGTATATATATGTGTATATTTTGAAGAGCCGAACTCTATAGACACAGCTTTAACCAGTCAAGCCAAAACCCAAAACTTAAACGTCAAATTAAGAGTTACCAACTCATAATCAATTGTACGCATATTCAATCTCAGAAATTTTAAGAACCGTGAATAAATCTATACTAAATTAATTGGCACATACACAATCAAATATTTTATGATCTGAACACCTGGACAGGGTCTGGTTAAATGATTTTGAAGTGCAATTTTGCCATTATATGGCAAGTTAGTGCCTTTAAATAAACTACAAATACTTACTAAAAGATGCACATTTTAAAGATTCAATAACAGACCAATGAAGATCAGTGATTTAAAACCTTATATTCACTGGTTCAGATTGAAAATGAAGATAACTTTATTTGGATTTACTTGTTAACAAATATCTTACATTGGATGATAATAAACTGATTCTGTTTTGACATTCAGCATGACAACATGGTAGATATTACCCCATAGTAGACACATGCATCTATGTGACAGTTCTTGGAAGAAGAGTGGTAATTAATTATACATGTTTATGAACTTGTTTATAAATACAAGAGCAGGAACAATGGTTAAACTTTAGTAAAATCAAATCGTAATGCACCTATACCAGGGCAGGATCGAGAAATTTAGATTAGGCCATTCATAATTTTTGGAGAAAAAACTACTGACAAGCAAAAGACCAACAACAAAAGAAAAAATCCTGCCCATCTTCACAAGGTCACCACATAAGACCACGGGAGCTATCACTAAAGACAAGAAAGGATTTTTTTATAGCTCAAACTGAATACCGTATTCGCCTGACATCCACACTCGAGTATAATCCGCACCCCCTATTTTTATACAAAATTTGCAGGAAAAAAATATATCTCCGTTTATAATCCGCATCTGGTTTCATACTTTTAGGTTTGTCGCAGAATAGTAAATACTAAGTTGGCCATTGTTTTGATTCAGGCCTACTCCTAGCTTACCTTCATCCATGGAGAATATACGCAGGAATACAAGAAGATCACAATCTACGGGGAAGTCACCCGTGTGCAGATAGAAAGTTCTTGACCTGCAAGGGTAAACATGAAATACACTCTATAGTCTATTTACTAGATTTCTATAGGTGAAAGACCAGAACTTCTCTTAGGAAGAAACTTCATAATCACATGTATTAACTTTTATGCTCCCTGAGATTTTCAGGGAAGCACATAGTTGCCATCATGTCCATCCGTCCGTATGTCCATCTGTCCCGCTTTCTTGCCTGCTCAACTTCTCCTAGGTATGGCCCCCACCAATTTTAGGCAGGGGCAAATAAGATTATGAAATTCAGTTTTTAGAACATCCAGCTTATTTGAATTTTCTGCCAAAATGTAATACAAGTATCTGTCAAACATATGATCAATTTTAACTGAATCTTGATTGGCATAAGGAGGATACACTGTTGTAAGAAAATGAGATCTTGGATCTATAAACAGAATATTCAGGAGTCCACTACAGCTAGTTACTTCTCTACAAAAGTAAAGTTACAATGATTCCAGTCAGTGTAATTGTATCTCACATACACTGTACATGTTTAGTATTAAATACAGATTATTTAATTGCTTGGAAGTTGGAACAATTATAAGGAAATCTTTCACCAGATGTTCGGCATGTGGTTCTTTTCAAGAACAAATGGATGTGAGTGAGTGGATGTGAGTGAGTGAAAAACAACAACACGCCTACCATCAAGTTAAGAATTTCCATATAATCGACACAAGCAGTTAAATAATCTATTTATTACATTTTATATCAGTTTGTGTATGATTTTAACCGAACTGTTTCGCTTTTTTTTTTTAACTGTTATCAGTGGATGACATCGACGTCAGCAACTCAGCATCACTGTTTGTTATTTTTGTGTTCAGAGTTAGTTATTAATATGAAAAAGATTATGAATTTTCTTTCACTGAGAAATCCCAATCTTTCACCCGTAGAAATATAATAAAGGCATGTCACATGTTGTAAGATCTCTCAAATGTGTCTCAAATGTCCTTAGGCATCTCTTATGTCAGAGATGTGTCATTAACTGCTTCACATGTCATAAGGTCTCTCACATGCCGTAAGTCGCCTGACATGTTGCATACCTGTCAAGTCTCACGCACTGGCATGAGACATGCATTTTGGTGTCAAATCACGCTCACACACAAACATTCTATGCTTTCACACATTCTAAAAATTTGACCAAAATCTTTTTTGTCTGCAATATTTTTAATAAAATTTAGTATATTTTATACCAAAACTCGATACAATTTAGTAAAACCAGGACTTTCGCATCACTTCCGTGACTTAAATGAATTCAATTAAAATATATGAGCATATGAACTGTATTACGAGTATACCTATTAGCTGAAGTTTATAAAATTCAACCAAAGGCCATCTCGGACTTCAGGAGGTTTCACCCCACTGACCCCCTAACCAAGTGCCAACCGCACCTTGGGTCCAATCTCATTCTTGACTTCCACTGACAGCTATGCATGTTGTAAGGTGTCAATGATGTCTTCTATGGAAAATCAATAGTTTCAAAACAAAATCAAATCTACAGAAAATCTGCGAAATGTTGACTGTACTTACGGAAGAAGTCCACATCTTGTCAGCACCTCAGACTTTAGGTTGAATAGAGAATCACCTTTACTTATGCCTGAAAAAAACAGATCTTCTTAAATGGATACATGGCAATCTTGATTTGTTTAAAACTTGTGGCGTCCCGTTAGTTTTTCTACGTAACTTGCATTTGTGCAATCATTAATATTAATTATTAGAACAGTTCAAAGCGAATTGCTTTTGCATATTACTAACTGTTAATTTTATTGTTCTATTAATATATTTAAACATATGATAAAATATCGAAGATAAACTGATTTATTTAATTATATATGCAAGCATATTTAAAGCCAAATTAATACTTGATTAATAGAGCAAGATGCTAGTTTTATTTTTTGATACATACTTCACGACTGCCATGTATCTCTGAAATATTTCATTCTCCTTGTTATAAGCAACTAGAACAAAATTAGCATATTTCCCTTTTATTGACAGCAGATTCAACGTATTTTTTTTTTTTTGCACATGTAATTTGAATACTATTTTAAAGAATTTGAAGTAATGAAGAACTTTAAGACTATATGAAGTGTAAAGAATGGGTCAAGGTCAGTCACAGTGACCTACTTCTGGTCAGCATGTACTCATCTAATTTATGTAGTTCAACAAGTGTAGGGGTATCAGGAGCTAATGAAAATCCTAAAACCAAAATCAGTGAAGTATAAAAATAGATCACATTCGTTCAAGGTGACTTAATTTTAGTCAGAATGTGTAGCGCTTATGTATATGTATCTGTGTAAGAAGTTTGAAGGCTGCATGTGACTTAGAAACAGACATAATGAGAAACCCTAAGCAGAATCACTAAGTATAAAAAGCAAGCGAATGTCCGACATGGTGACCTAGTCCCCTGACCGCGTCATACCAAAGACTTTAAAAATGGAGTAGTCACTTGTAACCCTTGCCTGACGAGCAAATAATGGGTAGTGCTACGACTGATTGACCAGTGTCAGAATAATGTGACTGGGTGGGTGGGGGTATCATGCCTACTACGGCGTGGTATTCCAGTGTGGCAGCACTATAAAGAAACCATTGAGTTCACTGCTTCAAGTAGACATATCATCACATCACACAACAACACACAGATAAAAGTCCAGACATTGTGCCTATAATCGTCGGGTAGGACGCCTGTCGTAGGTGGAGGGACTATAATCCTTAGAAATACACACACACACAGACATGGTGACCTACTTCTGGTAAGAATGTGTTGCACTCATGAATTGAATTGGATTTTATAGTCGCACCAACAGTTAAGGTCATATGGCGAATTTCCAGCTTCCATTGGTGGAGGATTTTCGCACCTGGGTAGAACCACCAACGTTCTGCAAGTCAGCTGGATAGCTTACTCACATAAAGATTCCTGGTCCCATGAGGACTCAAACCCAGTGGTGAGGGGCAAGTGATTTCTAGTCAGACTCTTACCACTCGGCCATGGACGCCCATAATTATGATTTGACATAAAGGGTAAATGTGATTATAAGCAACATAGAAAACAAAATGACAAAATGTTATAGTATGTACCTAGTTTAATAGCTAATCTGTCGTGTTCATTCTCCGAGTAAACAAACCCGTTGTTGACAAGCAACTCCGCATTAGATCTCGCTCCATAGAAAATAAAGATCTGAAATATAGAGAGAAAAAATCACACTTGTTTTTTTACTGGTCTTGTAATGCCCTCTGGATTTATGAAGTAAGCAGCCCTCATGGGCCCGGAGGATTTCTGGGCTTTGCAAACATAAGCACTGAAATAACAGTGATTTTGATCATCCAATCAAAAAAAGTTTGGCTGAAGTCTCACTTATTTTGATAGGTGCAGTAACAACATCTAAATAATACAAACTTTCTTTACCAAATATTGTGAAAGTGTGATATCATTAACTATAGTTTCTCATATTAAAACAAGAGCATCCAGGGACCAGGATTATAAACCAATCTCCTTGCTGAACTAAAAAATTAACTCCAGATCAGCCAATGATAGACAATTTGATTGGAGAATGTAGAGTTGAACATGGACTCGAGTAATTACTTTAGTTTATAAACAAGAACATCCAGGGACCAGGGACCCGTTTTATGAAACAACTTACGACAATTTTGATCGTAAATCAATTTCTTAAATGCATCACTATAAATTACACTTGTCAAATAAACGTCATTTCATTTCATTTTCTTATACATGTGATATTGCTGCACTACGTGCAAACATACTTGTCTACATTGAATGCTTAGGTGAAAAAAAGTGAACGATTTTAAAATTTGAGACTTATCGTAAGATGTTTAATAAAACAGGGCCCAGCGGATTATAAAGCAATTCATAATTTTGATAAAGCATCATCAATAAAACTGACAGTGACCAGAAATAAGACATAACAATACGTTCTGGTAGGTGATAAACTCGGTCTTTATCCTTGATGGTTAACCAAGTTTACTGTTAAAATTAAGGTATCTACAGTGTGATTCTTTTAAAACCCTGCATATTTCATGCATATTCATGCAAATTGATTCAATATATGTATCTTTCAAAATCAAAATCTTGAAAATTATCGTATTTTTACTCTGCCAAAGATTTTTATTTTACTATAGAACCTATATAGAACGAATGATGCTAGGGGAAATGTCTTTCCCAAATACATACCAAAGTAACCCAGCAGCCCCGTTGGCTGCCAGACATGTTAAAAGGGTCTTACCTGGTCTCCCTGTGAAAAGTTGCGTAAAGAATAACATTCACTGCAGTCTTTATCCAGGTTGAAATCTGTCGTTATCTGAAATATACGTTAATAGATCAAGAGATTATTACAAAATACACAGACCTACGAAAATTATCTAAATTTCACGTGGCACAGTGCGAAAATTTCACAAAATTATTTCCTAACTTTAAACACACATATTATGAAGAGTTTTATAGATACAAGTTTTATACATGCCAAATACCATCACAAATTTAATTTTCTCTCCAATGATAGTATTTTTCTTTCTCTTACATTTAGAGCAAAAAAGGAGTTTGACGGAAACCTGACTATGTCAAAACTTTGATTTTTAAGAGAAAAGCGAAAATTGATGACATTTTTAACTTTAAACATCTTTTTATACAATTTCTTACTTTCAAAATAAACATAAATTATTATAATACCATTTTGCTATTCACTATGAATCGTTTGAATGTATTCTCATCAAAATCAGTGAATAATTGAGAGAGGAGACAGAAGGAAAAGTTAAGGTGACACGTGCTATTTTGGTTACTTCATTGGTTAAGATAGGAAGTTTCCTATCTGTTTATTAATATGTCTGTGCAAAATATCAAAAGATTCTGAATCCACCACTTGATGACCATGTCGCATTGTATACATTAGTTGTAGTTGTGATAAAAAAAGCTCTGATAAGTTTGAGAATACTTTTCGAAGTTTTTCCTTTACAACTCGGTAAAAGTGTTACTGCAGGAGCAGGCCCGAATTTAATCCCAGGGTCATTATGTAGTGAACAAACGTGATGGGGGCCCATTAACTTAATGCTTCATGTGATATGCTCTGTATAAGCATGATAAGAGTCCAAGCGACCAGTTTATAACAAAGATAATATGATGTTATTAATTGATTTCATATTGGCCCAGTTATATCAAGGATCAATAACTTGGACAATACGAAAACACTTAATAACTTAATGACAATTGTATTAATTAACTTACACACAGTACGATTTTATTTTAATGAAGTTATTTTGACACGATTTGCATTTTATATTTATAATAGTGGTTAATTTCATTAATAGGTTGATAAGTGAGCATGAATGATGTCACATAACATTGAACGACATCATTTGAAGCTTGTATTGGCGAGTTTCTTCCTATTGGCCTTGTTTTTTCATATTGGCCACTTTCCGGTTCGTATTGGCCAAGTTTGCATCGTATTATGCGTTGAGTTTCTAATAAAACAAGGCTTATATAGTTTAGTTAATTAATAACAAGCAATACTGACCAGTCCATTACAATGATTGCACATGTCCCACAGCGGTATGAGGGCAAAGGTCAGCTTGCTGCCATCTGACATGGGGATCTGGTTTTGACGTGTCATCACCGTGGATACTGCCCATCTGTCAATGCAGATACATATGTGAAACACGACATAAGCGTACATGTTATCCTTGTCCATACTGCCCCTCTGTCACTCATACATTGTTCATATCAATGGAGATATATATGAGCCGCAACAAACGAAAACGTCCCTTCGTACGTTTAGACGACAACATCATAAGTAACAATTTATGACGTTGGCCGGTAATCAATTAATTACTAATCAAATTTCTCATCACTTCGGTGTTTTACCTAATTATTACATCATAGGGAATATGTTTTCTTAATATAAATAGTTGATGCTATAGAAAATGGTAATTGTTTATGTTTTTTGTTGTTATTTAATCAACAACGTCGTCCTAGACGCCGACGTCGTCAAAATTAATGGTGAGTACAATCTTTAATTTTCAATTTGAGATAAAATCATTTTCAATTAAGATATCAACATAAAATAAAGAGATTTTTAAAGAGAAAATCCCCGTGCTTCATAAACATCAAAAAACATAAAATATGGGAAAAAAATCTGAAGGGTCGTTTTCGCGTGTTTTGGCTCATATGTGAAACACTACATCAATGGGATTCCTCCCATTGTGCTCATCTGTCAATGGAGATACATATGTGAAACACTACATACATGTGATACCCTCTGTCAATGGAGATACATATGTGAAACACTACATACATGTGATACCCTCTGTCAATGGAGATACATATATGTGAAACACTACATACATGTGATACCCTCTGTCAATGGAGATACATATGTGAAACACTACATACATGTGATACCCTCTGTCCATAGAGATACATATGTGAAACACTACATACATGTGATACCCTCTGTCAATGGAGATATATATGTGAAACACAATGGAGATACATATGTGAAACACTACATACATGTGATACCCTCTGTCAATGGAGATACATATGTGAAACACTACATACATGTGATACCCTCTGTCAATGGAGATACATATGTGAAACACTACATAAATGTGATACCCTCTGTCAATGGAGATACATAATTATGTGAAACAATATATAAACATAAGCCTCATCATTGCCCATACTGCCAAACTGTACTTAGAGTAAAACACTACATAAACATATTTCCCATATGTCAACAAAGGTACACACGGTGAACAAATGTGGTGACATATACCATTATTAACACGACAGCGAGACAGCAAGAAAATCCACTTTTTTTTTACGTCTTAAAATTAGCCTCGGTATCTGAGAGGGTAAGGTGTTGCACTTTAGAGCTGCAGACCACTGTCCACGTGCTCTTAATCCCCGGTCAGGGCATGTCTGATATGTTCCTCTCATCACCCTCTGATGTCTCTGTCCCAATATAACCATTACAAGCTTTTACAGGACACACAATCCCATGTCATTCCATTAAGGATTCTACGCTCTATGAAAAACATTAGGCTTGATTAACGTGTGTGAAGTTAACTTTCTAACCTAGCTAATGTTTTATATATGCCGTAGAAAGATCGAAATATCAAATTCAATCCTTATGTTTACATTCTGTTTGTTCTGTCTGTTTGTCAGACTTTAATAATGTAAATATAGTTGTATTTGTGCTAAAAATAGTGTTTTAAGCTGTAAAACGTACTGTTGGAACAGCGATGTTTCCCACACTGCACGCTTTTTTATAGCAACCTACGGCAATTAGCACGAGAACGTCATGACTACATTACAACATACAAACAAAACAAGTTCATCACACGAACTAACTGCACCTTAATTGTTTTAGCTCCGCCCGAAAAGTACATGTTTTTCGCTGGAAAAATGCAACATGTTAAATGTGTTTCATTGAAGGGCAATGCTGTTTGGTTGTTTGGTGTTTTACATCATTTTCAACACATGTAAGGTTATTAATGACGGTCGATTTTTTGTGGTGGAGGCAGACCACCCACTTTTCCTGGGTAAAACCAGTACTGTACATCTCCCGCCATCCGTAAGAATCTATACTTTCTCACTTAGAAGTCAAGCTCCCATTGGGATTCGAACCCGCAGCGGTGAGAGGCGAACGTTTACAATGCAACGTCGTTAACCATTCGGCCATGGAGACGCTGGGTCATGCAATAGTAGTGTACTACTCACAGGTATTTATGAATTTGCTGATAGAGGGAAATGGTGCTGGAATATAAATATGCATTTACATTTTCCATGCAGCTCCTTCTTATAGGAATATACCATTAACTGTTAGTAGAGTAAGAACAATTGCATCGTCATGCACTTATCATCCAAGTTTAAAGGTATTAGAATAGAAATGGAACATGGTTTACGGTGCTTTATTTATTGTGTATTGTATAAATATTTGTCATTCAATTTTTAAAAGTTCAGGCTTGCGAAATTAATTGTTTACAACTAAACTCCAACATGTGATATCATACACAATAATTCACCATAAACAATGTTCTATTTCTTAAATCTAAGATCAGAAATAAATATGAAACTTTATTTTTTGCTCTATTTGGACACACACACACTTGTATGACCCGTATCTAGATATCATTACAATCTATCCAGTGACAGATTTGGGACAGTTTGGTAATGATTGACGTACCTGTAGTCATCATACGTGAAGAATTCCTTTACAGGGAGACTAGATGAGACGGACTCATTCTGGAACAGTCTGTAGAAGTAGGCATACTGCCGTGCTATGTTACGGTACTGGGCTATACAATCACCTGAAACAATAGTAGAATTATCATTCAGGCCTAATAAAAAAAAACGTGTGTTTCCGGTTTCCCGACCGACCCTACTTTATCACCGCCGACCCTAAATATTTTTAGCGGATTTTTTTTTTTTTTTATTCAAATGATAATTTTATTAGCCAGAGTTGTTAAGCATCTAGTCTGGATTGCAAAGGTTATCAAAAAGTTGCCTCAGTACAAAAATGGCATAATATATGCGAACAATAAAAATAAAAAAAATATCTAAAAAAACAAACTTTTTCCTACCTACCTACTCTAACTTTTTGACAGGGTGAAACCAGAAACACACATGTTTTTTTTTTAGGCCTCACCATAGAGTTTGAATGAACTAGGACTTAAAATATTTAAAGGCACTAAAAAATAACGTGCCAAATAACAGCAAAATTATGCTACAAAACCATTTATCCAAAGTCTATCCTGGGTGGTGTTCAGGTCATATAATAATACATATTTACAGAATAAACGTATAGTTTTATTTATGGCTTCTTAAAATACCAGTGATTGAGTATGCGTAAAATGAATAATGAGTTGTTAAATCATATTAAATTCGATGCCCCAGTTTTGAGGTTTTTGTCTTGCTGGTTACAGCTGTTTTAATACATTGTGTCTATAGAGTTTGGATTCGCAAAATAGGTAAATTACATATATACCTTTTTCATCAGTAGGGTTAGAAACGGTGTACATCTGTTGTAAAATTTGCCTTTTGATGGTGGGATAGCTACTTTATATTAACTGTGGTGTGTAACCTAGGACAGCACATATCTGTGCAGAATGGATTTCCTTGTATTTAAATCGGAAGTAATTTTTAGGCTCATGGTTATTCCATTAAAACATACATTGGACCAAAGGAACACACATTTCAAACCCACCCATGGATGCAAAATTGAGTTGAACAAACCAAATTTGTTAAAAAAGAAAAGAAAAGAGGGTTTTCTCATAAATCTTTATCAATTTGCCTTCCTGCAGTCCTGGGAATGCTTTAATGAAATAGCCCTCATTCATTTTATTTTAGACCTTTGAAATAGAAAATATTATTGAATTGAATTGAATTGAATGTTGTTAACGGCTCATCAACACAGTATATGTTATTTAGAGCTGCCCCAGAGAGAGGGGAAGGATACATAGGAATCCGGGAACCTACCCTACTCTTATTATCGAATAGATTCCTATGGTTCTTTAACGTGCTCGGAGGATAGACCGATACACGGTACCGCCCGGTTTACGACCCCATCCGACGGACGGGGCTAAGGGAAAGTGTCTTGCCCAAGAACACACCGACGGAACTCATTATTATATATCCGTAATCTCGCATGAAAAACATTATGCATCGCTTTAATGTATTTGACGTTTTCATAACAACCACATGAGTTTATCTTCAGCAAAGAATTGGACAGTGCAGGAACTCTTTACAATTGGTGAATATATGTCGTCGAATTCTAGTGTGTGTATTCTTTA
This sequence comes from Cyrtodaria siliqua, assembly GCA_037043455.1. Taxonomy (NCBI): domain Eukaryota; kingdom Metazoa; phylum Mollusca; class Bivalvia; order Adapedonta; family Hiatellidae; genus Cyrtodaria; species Cyrtodaria siliqua. Next base: position 102,160 of record JAWPHD010004181.1, on the reverse strand, counting down.
TTAAGTCACCAGACTGACTGAGATCTGGTGACTCCTAGACTATTTTATTAAATTTTTTAAATATCAAAGGAGGAATATTTATATTCTTGAAATTTTGAGGAAAAAACTCCAGCTCACCATTTTCTCAGATATAAGGACAGTGGTACAGGGGGCAGATCTTGGATTGGGTACTGTTTTTTTGCTTTAATATGGTTTACTATAGTGAAAAGTGACATCATTGCTCTTGATGTCTTAATAAAGGACAAACAGAAAATCAGACATACTGAGGGCTGGTGACCCCTTTAGGTACTTGAGTTCCTCAGGAGTGAAGTACAGTGGGGTGGTATACGTATCGGGCAGGATGTCTATGTATGGCTTCCATCTTGAATCTGGTGTCCTTCTCTCACACAGTAGGTGTAGGGCCAGAACTACACTCGGCATGGCCTGAAGTATTTTGTCGTCTGCCATTAATGGACCTAAAGCAAAAATAAAAGAGAACATTTTTGGACAGTATAGGGTTAACTCAATTTTGAATTTTATGTTGGTATGCAAGTCATGTAATGGTCGAAAATTGCGTTTAAAGGAAAAACACAAGCGATCGTTAAACAATTGGCGATCGTTAAACAACGTGTGACCATTAAACATGCAAAGACAAAATTACAATACTAGTTTAGTTAACATGTTGCTTGAAATTATTTTTAGACAGTTTTTCTAACAAACACTTTGAGATACAGATTAAATTATTCACATTACATTTTAGGTGGTTTTTCGTAACATTTATAAATGATTATCGATAAAGAACATATACCATGAACAACATAGGCCATTTTACCAAAACTGACATTTTTTAATTATCTCATTTAATCAATTTTTTTTTACATAAGTGCACCTTGTGAAGAAATTTTGGCTAATTTGGTGTCATCACCAATACTCAGTCGTCAGGGTACATACCTAAGGAAGACATTTTGGCAGACTGTGGTGTCATCATCAAATCTCGGGGCACTGCTAGAAAAAGTTCACCTTCCTGTAACAAACAATGGGCGTTATATGAAACGTATACATAGATCGTCAAGTAATTCATAATACTATGAAACTACTCAGGGCCTTTTTTTAAAAAATTGTGAAGACTCCCTAGCTTGGTCATTTTGTGAAAAACAAGCACGATAACTGCTCGATTTGTGAAAAAAGTATTGAAAGATTAATTGTTAAAAGTGATACTACTCAATACATACATTGTTTTTGTGGGAGGAAGACACTATAAAACAAATGTACAATTATTCAGCATAATATGGTACATTTCAGATAAACTTTCTAATGTAAATGTATCCAAAACAAAACAATATTGAGAAAGTTAGATGGGGGAAATGTTGTTTACCAAAAAAATAAAAAATAAACTTTTTTTTCTCTTTTTTTTTTTAATTGTGAAAAAAATTGGCCACAACTGTGACATTTTTTTTAACAATTTTGAATTGTGAAGTAGCTGAATTTTGGCTCCTGTTATAGAAGGGAAAAAAAATGCTACTGGAATACTACTGTATTTTTTCTATACTTTGGGAACGTAACCCATACCGTAACAATTGGGAATTTTATCAAGATTTTTCATAAAATTTACAAACACAGGTCCTCTTGGGCCTGCGGATGCTCTACTTGCTAAAATGCTCTTATATCAAGAGTTGTTGTCTTAAATTCAACCGTAAGATGGCAACTGGGCTTGGCACTCATCCCCGCCCAAGATTCATTGAAATTCGATCAGGAGTTCAGAAGAGACTAGTCTGGACAAAGTTTGTGTATTAAAACCTAAGGGCCATAACTCTGCAATGGTGATGACATGCACAAGTAGGCTTGATACTGATCATCTTTGTCAAGTTTTGTTAAAATTCAGCCAGGGGTTCAGGAGAACTAGTCCTGACAAAGTTTGTTTAATAAAACCTTTAAAGGGCCATAACTCCACCAAAAATCCTTCAACTGGAACATGGCGAAGACATGCATAACTAGACTTTACACTGATCATCCTTGCCAAGTTTCGTTGAAATCTGGCCAGGGGTTCAGCAGAACTAGTCTGGACAAGGTTTCAGTATTAAAACCTTTAAAAGGCCATAGATCTGCCAAAAATTGTTCAACCGAAACAAGACGATGACATGCATAACAGGGTTTGGTACTGATCATCAGGTGAAATGTTTCTCTGAAATCCGGCCACGGCTCAGGAGAACTAGTCCGGTCAAAGTTTGTGTAGTAAAATCTTTAAAGGGCCATAACTCTGCCAAAAATCATTCAACTGGAACATGGTGATGACATGCACAACTAGGCCTGGTACTGATCATCCCCGCAAAGTTTTTCTAAAATCTGGCAAAATGAAGACCCTATCGTCAAAATACAGAATTTTCAACTAAATCAAGGGCCATAACTCTCCCGTTACTCATCCGATTTGGCTGGTTTTCGAATCTGCTCAAGCTTTCATTAGTATTAGTAATCTGGTAAAGTTTGGTAAAGATCTGTTAGATGAAAAAATGAAGGATCTATCTTCTTAATGAGGCAAAATACAGCATTTTTCACTAAATCAAGGGCCATAACTCTGCTGTTACTGGTTTAAACTGGCTAGCTTTTCAACTTATCCGAACTTTCATTAATTTTAACTACCTGGTAAAGATCAAATGAAAACAGAACGCCCTATCATCTTAACGAGGCAACATATGGCATCTTAACTAAATCAAGGGCCATAACTATACTGTTACTGATCCGATCTGGCTGGTTCTCAAACTTGTCAAAGCTTTAATTGATTTTAACAAACTGGTAAAATTTCGTAAAGACGAGATGAAAAATGAAGGCACTATTGTCTTAACGAGGCAAAATATAGCATTTTTAACTAACTCCGCTGTTACTAGTCCAATCTGGCTGGTTTTTGAACTTGTCCAAGCTTTCATTAATACTAATAATCTGGTAAAGTTTGGTAAAGATCAGATGAAAAACAACGGCCCTATCGTCTTAACGAGGCAAAATATTCATAACTTTCACATCCTGTCATGAGTTACACATTTCCGAGATGTTGAGATATTCAGTAGGTGAAAATAAAGGGGTTTGCTCGGACTTTATTCTCAATCTCTATATGAACAAGAGGTCAATGACCTTGAAGCTCTACTGATTGATTTTGATTTCAGGAAGTAGTCGCTACAGACTTGTTTTTTGAAAATCTATTTTAACCGTGGCGGCCATCTTGAATTTCCGGCCTACCTGAAACTTTGCTAGGATCAATTAGACATTAAGAGCAACATTCCTGTAAAGTTTCATGAAAATCCGCCAAGTAGTTTCAGAGGAGTAGTCGCTACAAGTTTTTACTATATAACTCTATGTAAACAAAGATGGCCACTGGCAGCCATGTTTAACATCGAATCAAAACAATTTTTGACAAGGATTAACATCATGTCATGCTGATCATTTTAGAAAACGTCCCATATCAATATCACTTACAGTTTTCAAGAGGTAGTCGTTACAAATTTATTTATTTTAAATCTATTTTTAACTGTGGCGGCCATCTTGAATTTTCGGCCAGCCTGAAATTTTTCTAGGATCAACTAGACATCAAGAGCAACATGCCTGTGAAGTTTCATGAACATCCGTCAAGTAGTTCCAGAGAAGTAGTCGCTACAAGTGTTTACTATATAACTCTATGTAAACAAAGACGGCCACTGGCAGCCATGTTTAACATCGAATCAAAATAATGTTTGACTAGGATCAACACCATGTCATGCTGATCATTTTAGAAAAAGTCCCATATCAATATCACTTATAGTTTTCAAGAAGTAGTCGCTACAAACTTATTTTTTAAAAATCTATTTTTAGCTGTGGCGGCCATCTTGAATTTCTGGCCGACCTGAAATTTTGCTAGGATCTATTAGACATCAAGAGCAACATTCCTGTAAAGTTTCATGAAAATCCGCCAAGTAGTTTCAGAGGAGTAGTCGCTACAAGTTTTTACTATATAACTCTATGTAAACAAAGATGGCCACTGGCAGCCATGTTTAACGTCGAATCAAAACAATTTTTGACAAGGATTAACATCATGTCATGCTGATCATTTAAGAAAATGTCCCATATGAATATCACTTATAGTTTTTAAGAAGTAGTCGCTTCAAACTTGTATTTTAAAAATCTATTTTTAGCTTTGGTGGCCATCTTGGATTTCACATCAACATGAATTTTTGCTAGGATCAACTAGACTTCATGGGCAACATTTCTATAAAGTTTCATGAATATCCATCAAGTAGTTTCAGAGGAGTAGTCGCTACAAATAAAAGTTTACGGACAGACAGACGGACGGACGGACAGACGGACAGACAGACGGACGACGGACGCCGCACCACGGCATAAGCTCTGCTGATCTCTGATCAGTAGAGCTAAAAATGAAAATAGACCATAATTTAAATAAAATGTATCCATATTGGTGATTTAAAATCAGACAACTCCAAAAGAAGATACACAGCTGTACACAAAAAAATAAAGGTTTTACTAGTATTATCACTACAAATTAGTTTTATAAACGATAAACACAGAGTTTACCCCCTACCAGAATGTGGAGGTCTTTTATTTTATTGGTCAATGATTGGTCAAAGTAATTTAATGATGTCATGTGAAAGTTATGAATAGCATTTTTAACTAAATCAAGGGCCATAACTCTGCTGTTTTTGGTCCGATCTGGCTGGTTTTCGAACTTGTCCGACCTTTCATTGATATTAACAATCTGGTAAAGTTTGGTAAAGATCAGATGAAAATTGAAGGCCCTATCGTCTTAACAAGGTAAAAGTTAACAGACTAACGGACGACGGACAATTCGCCATCCCATAAGCTCTGCTGGCCTGTGGCCCGTAGAGCTAAAAACACACTGTCCTTCCAATTATACCATGTCTGGCCTTCTAAGGCTTTGACCACACAGTGCATTATCTAAGGCTTTTACCACACAGGGCATTATCTTGAAAAAAGGTCTCAATTTCAGAACATAGTCGATAAGCTTCCGCCCTACCACAAGTTTAACACACACATAAACTATTAAGATCTGGAAGAACTGGACTATTGTGCGAAAGCCAAATAAAGACACCGCCATTGGCCAAAATACTAACCTTCTGTCTAACCCTTAGGAAAATATTATGAAAATATGATCATTGGACAAATATAGTATTCAAACCGCACAGTGAAAGTTAATACATATAAATGCAAATGTGTTAAGTAAAACTGAGTCCTTTGACCAGTAACTCAGTCAATATTAGTTTAATAACATAATAATATAATAACATTAACTACGTGCTTATATTAATGTTCTAATATGAATATTTTGGCCTTCGTCAAATGACTTCCAACAAGGCCAATACAAGCAACATCCGTATTGGCTCAATTGACCTTGTACCGTATTGGCTTTATAGTTGATCTTGTATTGCCTCAGCTAGGAATTTATTTGACACATACTGGAATCTTCATATTGGTCGTGTGATTAATATCATTAACTCATAAATGAAGAACTATATCAACTGTATGGTTAACTAATACAAAAGAAGAATAGTCATTTATCAAGTGACACTCTACTGACCCAGTTATTAGTCCTCCTTCTGTCTGTTAGAACCTCGGCCAATGTGACAGACATTGGCATAATACCAGTGAATATCAATTCATTAATTAATAACATTATACTATTAGTGACTGTACAGTACATGAACAGTCTAAATCTAACCTGTACAGTACATGAACAGTCTAAATCTAACCTCTACATTACATGAACAGTCTAAATCTAACCTGTACAGTACATGAACAGTCTAAATCTAACCTGTACAGTACATGAACAGTCTAAATCTAACCTGTACAGTACATGAACAGTCTAAATCTAACCTGTACAGTACATGAACAGTCTAAATCTGACCTGTACAGTACATGAACAGTCTAAATCTAACCTGTACAGTACATGAACAGTCTAAATCTAACCTATTATATCATCACCTTGAGATCCTTGGTAGCCTTGAGGCCATAACCAAACCCATTAAACGTGCGTGCCTCGACTGCTTCTGTATCTACGTTACTGCTAGTTAACCAGTCCATAAACTTGCTGAAATAGTCCTCTCGCTTCTCAGATACGAGCGATATTTCTGAAATTGAAAACGCACTCGTGATTTAAATACTACGAATCCGAACTCCTAACTGTATTTTATTCACCGAATGAATGAATGAATGAATGTTGTTTTACAACACGTCGACACATAAATAGGTCATATTGTGCGCAAAAATTGATGAAAAATGAAGTATTATTTAAAAATAAGTGTAAATATATAAAGATAAACTATTAAAAAAATAAGGGATGATAAGGTGTAATATAAACTATGTAATGTAAATCAACAAATGCCCGTCAACGGGCATATAAACAAAACACAGGTACATATTTATTAATTCTTAAATAATTGTTAAAGATATTATAACATTTTAACCTACAAATCATGCTGTCAAGTACCATCACGCAGTCAATACTATTTTCACCGGTTATATAAATGGGGTGACATTATATTCTTGTCCCATGGATATGTATAGAGTCAGGGTGAGCGTACATAAATAAAATGGGGAGTCGTTAATGTTGTGTCCCTCTTACATGTAGAGTGTCAATGGGAGCTAACTACTGACCTTTCTGGAGAGCCCTGATCCTTTCAATCAATTCTCTGATCTCCAAATAATCATCAAACTCCTTAGATCCAGTACCAGCAGGTTGGGAACACTCTGTAAATGGAAAAGCTCATGTCAGTAAGTGCGCAGCATACAATACTAACCATTGGCATTTAGTTGCAAACTGTTAACACATGCACATATAAAGAGTTATATACCGTATTTCTCATAAGGCCATCCATACAAATATATTGGTTTGCTGTTTCCCGACCCAGGATTTTATAAAAGGGTAGGTAGGTAGGTGAAATAATTTTTGCCTCAGACAGTAAAAGAATTGCTATAAAAAGTTTTCGGTAGGAACTTTTTTCATGGGTAGGTAGGGAAAAAGCAAACCAGCAATTTTTTATGGTCGGCTCAAGGCAAAAAAGATAAGTAACAGGCCTAGGCAGGCGGGGGGTGGAGGGGGGGATTTTTTTTGAAATTGAGCACGTCATTTCCTGCATTTTGGGATATTTTGAATGCCTTTTAAATCACACTTTAAAGTGCAATTTTATAGCAATATTCCTCTATATGCAGATACAAGTACACTGCTGTATCTGTATTTAGAGGTAGTGCAGTATGTTGACAATTATATTTATTTACCAAACTTCAACAACACATATCCATTTGAAAATTGTATTCTGAACACCACATATCCACTTGTAGCATGGTCGGTGACATTTCCTTTGATGAATGCAGAGCATTAAATCGTTTAATTTAGGGTAACTAAAGGGGCGTGACTATACTGTACTACAACTACCGGATATTGGAATTTAGAGTACGGTCACTATGACGTCTCAGTGTTACTAAGTACACCATGCTACAAAAAAGATAGAGTCTATGGTGAAAACCTAATGCGCTAATGGAAGTCACATGATCGCAGAAAAGGTAAATATTGTGGGTCCCACTTTATTTACATATTATAATTAAAACTTTTTTTTTTCAAACTCACGAACGTATTCCTACATACCTCTTAGGGTCTATCCTCATGTTTTCATGTATACATTTCACTGAATAAAAGTAAGCCAGTTATTTGGTTATGCTTTACTTTAAACATATTTTATTGCTTTTTACAATATCTGCTTACTTACGGACAGTGTCCCTTTAAACAATGCTTCTTTTTTCTTTTTTTTTTGGAGTCCCATAAAAAGTTTGGGGTTGGGGCATAAACAATAGGGATGGCCGGAAGACCAGAAACGAACCTATTTTCTTTTTGCCTAATATTATAATAGTAGTGTCCAGACGCTATGCAAAATGTATAGGGTAAAATAAAAATAAAATACAGATATAAGGGTTAGACAAAAGACTGAACATTTATTGAATTTTTATTACCGGTATTGGTTTTTATTTTTGGAAACAAATGATCGAACATTTATTGAATTAGTTACACATATTGAATTAGTTTATTTTTTATAGAAGGTGGGTGGGAGGGAGGGTGTTTGGGTGGGGGTGTTTGTGGGGTTTGGGTGGGGGTGTTTGTGGGGTTTGGGTGGGGGAAAGGGGGTTACTATTAGGGGAGGTGCTCTTATTAGGGAAAATAGGGTATTTAAACTTAAATTATGATACAATAATAATTGAATTAAAGTTTTACGGTGCACCAACACAAGAAAGGTTATATGGCGCCAAACAGGGATAAACATGCCAGGCTCATCCTCAGTTTACATCTAGATAAAATATGGAGAATGGGCCTAGCACCTTCTAACCTGCAGAGTTGCTGCAAATTCTATTGTAGACACTTCATTTACGATGGAGCCACATTTCCACATGTGCATATGCGGTGTCATGAAGAAAGCCTTGAATGAGCACGATAAAAAAATTACAAAATGAACATGAAAATGAACAATCCTACCCCTCTGCCTCTAGCGGGATTTGCAGTGGTTGTATTCTATCTCGACAACCACATGGGGAGATACGATAATAAACTGTGTCTTTAATTTGTTCAGGTTCACATAATAATTTCACCATAAAGATTATATACTGAAAGAAAAAAGAAACGCATAATGGGTATTTTCGCTATATATTGTATGTTTAATATGCTACTGCTAATCGAATGGTACAGGGCAACGTTAGGCCTGTCCTTTCGGAAAAAAGGTTTAAACAGCACCGAACACACCAATGGCAGGGCTTTTTTCAACAAAATTGGGAAGAGGCCCAGGCCTGTCCATTTTGGGAAAAAAGAACGCGCTTATTTCTCATTTTGGGAAAAATACAAGGTTTCATAAATTAAGTAAATATGACATTAATATACTTTGTTTATATTGTCATCCATTATTTACCATAATTATTAACTTTTCCAAGTCGGAATTTACTTGGCAGCCAAAAACACACTGCAGAATTCATGCTTTTTCTCAAATTCTGACAGACTGCTGTTTTCCGATTGGGAAATATTTCTGCCACAGTTGGGAAAAAACAGTCCAATTTTCTGTTGGGAAGAGGCCCTTTACAGGCCTCTGTTATATAAGGTAAAAAAGCCCTGAATGGCTACCCCTTTAACGTTTCATTATCAGGTGAGCAAACGTATGCATTCTCTTAACATTAACATGATTAAACACAATACTGAAATGGCTAGACTTTTTCAAGCAAAACTTCAACGTTTATGAATTTCGTGTTACAAAGTATACTTTGATTAAAAGGTCTACAACATGACAGGGTTGTCCTTTCTGTAATTAGCTGTAGCCTCTTTTTGTACAAAACACTTTGAGATACATCTGGAATATTACGTGGAATTGGGGGTGTATAATAGTGCAGCATAAGCAATTTTTTGATTATGCGTTTCTTTTTCCTTTCAGTATATATTGTGATTACTTACTAGAGACACTGACATTAGCCACTTTTCTAATAGTAATATAACTTATGAATAATATATATGAGATGCTTTTACTTTTTATGTGTAGGACCTCACATGTGTTTACTGGACACACAATAAACCATTCCATTTCAAATATTTCTGCATATATACTGTACATAATCAATGATATGATCAGTTGTCTCTGGGGGTGCAGGGGTCACTAAGACAATAACAGACATACGCTGGAGCACAAACTTCTATTTTATTTTGTTTTTCTTCCAATGTAGAACGTTTACTTTTCATAAAGTTTACACTATTAACAATTACACAATTAACTATTTTTACATTTCTGTCAATATTAATTCTTGAAATGAACTTGAATTAAACATCACTGTTGATGTTTTTAATTATTAAATATCATTATAAGTACGATGTTTACTATGTTATTGATGTACGCTTAGTGAAAATATGTTTTTAAACATAAAAATCGAAAAGGCATTGCTAAAAAATCGAAAAAAATCAAAGGGGGAAAACTTTTCCTCGTATAACCGGAAGTGACGTCATTGGGAACAAAAAAAAAGCAATTAGTACATAGGGAAAGCACGCAAAAACAGTATAGTGTGTATAAAAATGTCGGAATTTTATCGAAATTCTGACAGTAAGTCACCTGCAACACCGCATATCTTGGTACATATACACTACTCAACTTTTATAATCGGTAACCCAGGTTTTTTGAAAATAACACAAATACTAAAAGCTGGAAATCACCGAAACACATACCAATATTTTATTAAGTTTGTTAACAATGTAATCTGAAATAAAAAAATTCCAGTTTACATTGTTGATAAACTTAAAGGGAATGTAGCGCCACAGCCAATCAATCTTTATTATTGAAAGTTCTGAAAAAATTGAATAAAGGTGAAAGAATTTTCAAAATCGGATGATAAACAAAGAAGATATGATCATTTGAAGGTTCTGTAGAAACGGATATGGAAGCCGCCATTTTGAGAGCTATGACATCACAGTTCTAATGACCATATATGGAATATTTATAAATAAGAACATTTATTGATTTATAGGGGAAAAAATAACAGCAACTGTATGAAAATATGTATACTTAATAGCAATAATGCTTTATATGACCAGTAATGTATTTTGCATTCATTTGCAGTGATTTTTTTGGCTTTAAATGCTATTTATCAATATTCCATATATGGTAATTTGGAACTATGACATCATAGTTCTAAAATGGCGGCCCCCATATCCGTTTTAGAACAACCTTCAAGTGGTCATATCTTTTTTGTTTATCATCCAATTTTGATAATTCTGTCACCGTTTTTGATTTTTTTCCCCAGAACTCTCAATAATAAAGCTTGTTTGGTTGTGGCGCTACATTCCCTTTAATAAAATATTGGTTTGTGTTTCGGTGATTTCCAGTTTATAGTATTCGTGTTATTTTCAAAAAACCTGGGCGACTGATTATAAAAGTTGAGTAGTGTACACTAAGCGCGAAATGCAGTATACTCCGAATGCATGGACATAGTCTAATACTTGTACATTAATACTAGCGTCAGATAATAAGGACTTTACTTTTGCCGAAAAGTAGACATTGAAAAAATATATTTAGTGCGTGTTTATTTTTCACATAATTGATGAAAAAAACAAAAAAACCATAATAAATGACACAGCATCTAATTTCTACAGTACCAGGGAGTATATATATGCTATAAGTCCCCGCCACCTGGTGACTAAAGCACTCGAGGAGTGGCACGTATTGGATTTGGATTTGCAGTATGACACGCTCTCCACGTGCCCCCAACTAACAACACACCGACTAATCAACTAGTGCGGTGCCCTATTGAAGTACAGCCTAATTAGGGTACATAAGTCGGTATATGACAAAGGCACGCACCATTTAGGGAAACATAGTTTTGACATTTTTCCTGTTTATTGCAATTCCGTGAGCGAGCCACGTTCTGCACAAGATGGATATATGATACGGATATATGATGCGTGGGAAACTAGTTTATCGAGCACAAAGAGATAAACATACTATGATCTAAATAATGAAGTCAAATGTATTATGAGCACGATATTATGTATTATGCACATGTAGAGATCGAAACAACAGACCCAACAGATCAAATTTACCATAATATAAAAACTATATATTGTAAGACACTTATTTCACTTATTGCATGAGCTAAGAGCCGTTATTGTTTTGCCATAAAACATTACTGAACTAATATTATAGCTAGTAACATTATCAATTTTCTGCCTTGTATTTTGTCATTTGCTTTTTAAATCCAGAGACCGATATATGTAGACGGACGGCGATATATAAATAGATATAGATCTACAACACTATTGGCAGAAGAGGGTATATAGTTAAAAAAAAAATAAACCTACAAAATATATATTGAAACAAAGACACAGTGTTTCCTTCACCGGATTTATTTAAATTTATATGCTGAACCTTTTTAAGTAATCTTTTGAAAAAAGACGGCTACATTATATTAGCTCTTGACTGATTCACGTAAGGACGCATGCTTCTAATTCAACAGCTAAATAATCACAGTGTATATAAAGTCTAAGACTATATACCTTTCTACAATTTAGCATGATATGTATACCTGATAAAGTGCTAAGAAAATAAAACAAAAACTTTTATGTTACCTCATTTATTAATTTACTCCTCAACGCCGGTTGAGTCGGCCAATAAAACTTGCTCGGAGACGGCGGGGTTAGGCACTTCTCATTTTTTGAAATAATATTGGTACTGCTGTTTTTTTTAATCGGCATGGCCATTTGTTCTCCAAATTCAACGAAAAAGAAACAAAAGGATGGACTTCCCACGAATCCAACTCAAAATGTTACTACAAACTCGCGCGTCTTTCGAAGGTTCCCACTTTTTTGAGGAGACGGGCGTTTTTCGTCGGCAACGCTCCACCCACACTTCAAATCTTAATCATTAACCTGATTTAGAACACGAAAGAAAACTGATATTATTATATTGTCCTTTTGTATGTACACGTTTGCACCCAGCAATAGTACAAAGCATTTTTAACACGTACCATAAACCGTAATCCTACATAGACAATGCAGACTTAATGCGGAGCTGCTTATCGCTTTGTACCAATGACGTCACAGGTCTCGTGACACTTACCTGTCTTCAAAAAGGGCGACCTCGGAGCTTGTGCGCTATGATGTATAATTGGCTACTGTGAGTCTGACAAAACGGGACAGCCTATAAGTGTAATATTTGAATAGATTGTATATTATATACATATATTTCAGAATGTATGCTCAAAAGACACGCTTATATATATCACCTTTAACATAACATTAGTCAATAGTGTCTCCACCAGTTCAATAAATGTAACTTTACTTACTGTCCAAAAGACTTTTCACATGTTCCATAATTTCCTTTTTGGCTGCCTTGGAGAGTTGTTTTGTGGATTCCCCTGAAGTAGAAGCCTCATTTGACTGGCTTGCCTTCTTGTTTCTGTTCTTTCTACCCATGACTGCCTGTATTTGATTACGTGCTGAAATACTAAATTGTCAACAGTTTTAAAAACATGATCACCAGGTACATATCCCCATTAGGTTTAGATGACAAAACACTCTGAAAGGAGTTCAAAGGACACTCTCTTAAGAACTTAATATCCATACAGTCTCTAGGAATTGACTCCTTAAATGATGTACAAATTAAGAAGATTTTCCTGAAGCAAAACAGTACCCTGTGATTCGTGGACATTCAAGAATGTTACCAAAGTGGTATTTACAGATTAAAAAGTCTGGCCTCTGTTTAAAACTATATATACTGCTTAGTGCTATATCCTCGACCTCTTAGTTTACGACCACTTAACGGCAGTTGGCTACATATCTCAGTAATACATTATATATTTCAAATAATATGATTTTAGCTAAAATAAAATAATCAAACTGCAACAAAAACTACCGCGACTTTGAGTTCATTTTGTTTATTTTCCATCCGACAACATTTGTAAATGGATAACCTCTACTTGTTTGTTTCCAGGGAACGACATGTGTTTCCGATCACCTTATTTATTATAGCTTTTATCCCGAGATGCAGTATTTCATACGAGCAATTTTATGTAAATGTGTTGAAACTAAATTCACACTAGCTGGCAGCGTAGAAAAAAATTATAAAATACCAACCATTTTTTAATTTAACAAGAAGAAACAAACCCGTACTTATTTTCTATGAAAAAAATATGACTAAAGATCTACCCTCATCAACATAAAATCGATTTTTTTCAATACTGTGGAGCATTAAAATTATTTTCTTCTGCTGTTTTCAAAACATGTCCGTCTGCTTGTCAGTAATTTAGGTCACATGCCACGTAGGAAATGTACTAACATAACAAGTACCAGATGTTTTTAACACAAACACCGATATTGCTACATGGTTTATTCAGGTACCCCACCCTTGATAGTACCCATTTACTACTTCTATACTACTTCTCATTTTACGAGTAAATAAAACTTGTTAATGTCTAATGAAAGGCGAAGGATTAAATCATCATTGCATCATAAAATATTTTATTTTGTGTACGTTTGCTTTATAACGGGTTACATTTAATGACGAAAACACTGGTAAAGAGATCAACTATCCACAGGAAAATTAGCAATATCCTTATTATTTATAATTGTTGTCTGTAGAACTATTCATTTGGCAGACGATCATGAAATATGATGACGAAATTTGCATAATAATCGTGTGCAGGTTTAATTTCCGCCGTCGGTCGAAATCACATGGTGGTTGAAAACAGATAGAAAGACGATATATATATATATGATGGCTCACAACTGACTATTGCTCTGATACTGGATCGCCAGTGGGGAAATAGAGGTTAGACAGAGTTGGAATTTATCCAGTGGATTTATTTATTTTTTTAAGTATGAATTTCTATAACTTTTCAGATTTTCCCCCTTGGATCCACCCATGCCCACTCCAAACAAGAGCTGTCAGAGGACAGCTATTTGAATTTTCAGAGAACAAGAAATGATACACCTGGCATACCATCAGAAAAAAAAAGAAAGTGAAAACAAAAGGGGTGAGCTATTCGAAGGAAGGAAAAGATTGGAATTTTCATTAAATCAAGGGCCACAATTTTTCTGTGATGACACGGAGGTAATTTCGACGACAGTCCTCATGACAAGTTGCTAATCTTTGTCAATGTATGCAGAAAGAGAACCATGGAGATTCAACCAACCCATAGATCATCTCGAGCTTCAGGGGAGCTCCCCCCCCCCCCCCCCCCCCCCCCCCCCCCCCCCCCCCCCCATCCCAATTGGAACACCATCACACTTTATACTTCCATTATTCCTTGACAGCTATGAATTTAGGGATAGGGTGCCTTACATCAGTTGTTAACTTCCCTCACCGAATCATGGCGAATGTGACTTACATGTCCATTTCACTTCACTCAATTTACAAATAACACATTGCCTATTTAGTTTTTCTAGTCCAGAACACAAAAAATTTAAACTAAATAATTATGTTAGTCAGATAGTCCTCTGTTTTGTTAGCTTTTTTCGACTATTTTGATAAAAATCGAAATATGATACCTTTTAAGGAAACACGGTCTGCATCCGTATGTGTACTACGTCACATATTTCGTCTACCGGCATCTGGAAAAAGTACTACAGTCGTGATAATAACAACAGTTAACTTGAATTCATATTTGCCATGTTTGTACAGAGAATTAAAAATCAATATTCTTAAGTCAATGCTTATAGGTATGAAAGCACCAATTATTTTCCCCATAGACACCAATGTTAAAGTGTCATATAATATGAACTAAGGTAAAACCTTGAGGCGAGCACAGAAAATGTATATTTTAAACAGATAAAACTCAATCAAAGACCAATACAAACTTGTCAAATTGAAAGCAACTCAATGATGAGGTCCTCTCAGGGGTTTTGGGGAAAATGGCCATTTATATCTGGTGAACAAGGGAACAATGGCGTTATTTTCAGGGGAAAAGGGAACATTGACACATATTTTTAGGGAACAATGGAACATGACTTTACAGGAAATAAAATTCTGACATCTAGTTTTGATATTAAAAAAAGAAATCACAAAAAGTTAACATTTCAAACAATATCTTTGTGATGACAGTGTTGCAACTATAATTACTGTAGGCCGGAATGAATTTTGGGGAACATTAGCAAATCTTTTAAACATTAAAAATACTTTTAGAGAACAGGGGAACAGTGGACAAATAATGTTGGGGAACAAAGCAAAATAGTTGATGGGAACAAGGGAACACTGACTCATATTGTCAGGGAACAAAGGAAGATGTACCCCTTCCATCCTCCTGTGGGCCTCAATAATAATAAGAAGAATGAATAAATCATTAAATGCAATATACAATTTGAAAGGGGCAAATTGAATTTATCATATTGTTCAAACTGAGTGGGCACTGATTAAAACAGGCAAAAAATATGTTCAAAGCGTTTTTTGATTATGATAATAATGAATTCAATTATATACTCAGTCGCAAAAGAAAATTTACACTGAAAATTTTACTTTACACCCCTATCCTTTTTATCAAACAACAGTCCTTAATGATTCAACCTATTGAGAAAAAAAATGACAACATCATATTGGCAATACAATGATAACAACTTTGGTACCAAACATGACGTATATTAATTTTGGAATTTATACATTTTATTCTAAAGAAAAATCATTGCACCCTTTCTTTCACAACTGAGCTGTATACACTTTCTTTTGCAACTCAGTATAATTAGATTAAAACGTTTTAGACTAGCTTGAAAGAAACTAAACTGCCAAATTCAGCATTTACCTCACAGCTTCAAGTATACACTGTCGTGATATAACTAAACTGAAAGATTGTTCACTTTATACATATACATACATTGTTTCAATTGCTTTTTTACATTTTTTTTATTTTGCCAGAAATCTTGATATTTTCTATGTTATTATTTATTACTAAATATATGCAAACTGTTACCTGTGTATTTAGCCGATTACACTAAATATGATTCACAAATAGATGAGAGATGTGGATAATTGTGTTAATTCTAACACCAAAGTCCATCTGATCTTACCTTGAATAAGAACCGTCTGTACAAGATGGCAAGTTGCATTCACTTCAGTGTATGGGTTTGAAGAAATCCAATCTGTGTGTGACCCAATGGGCTACTCGTAAAAGATGCTAGTGTCACCATCCAATGCTGGTTGTAAATGCCTGACAGAATAATGCAACTATCAGTCACAGACAACCGTTTAAATATAAACAAAGGATAGATGACTCTTTTCTTGAAGATGTTCAGTGTGCAGCCCTTCTGTAGTGTAAATCTCATTTTTGCTTTTCACTGAAAAAGCAGTTCCAGTACATCCTGGTATTTCATCTATGTTCTGGTCTGTTGTGTTCCGGTGAATCGTACCACGGGTCTATAATTATGCCATAAAACAAATACAAACAATTCCCGTTTTTAAATTCTATAATGAGGTCATTTTTATCATACCACAGATATGACTTAAAAATCACTATCTGAGAACCAGACCATTCACAATATTTTAAAGAATGGACACCCACCTGTATGGGCACAATAGAAACTGGACTTATGATTGTGTTTAGTGTAATGTATCTATCTACAGTCTATAGTGCTGCCACACTGGAATACCACACCGTGGTACACACAGGTGTGTTTGTGTTTTGTGGGTCGTTCGGTGTGTGTGTGGGGTGGGGGTATTTTGAAATGAACAAATCTAGGGGTGAGGACTCAGCCAGCAATCCTATATCTAGCCTTCATCGGCCCCATATTTTTTTTATATAGGACCAGTATCGCAAACGATATCGGCCTGAGATCGGCGTGCCCATCGGCTTCAAGTTGGACCGATATCTTGTCGGCTACACATCGGTCCAATATCGGTTAGATATCGTTTTAGTTTACAATCCATCATCGGTTAGACATCCTTTTAGTTTACTATCCATCATCGGTCCAATATCAGTAAGTTATCTATCCAATATGTATCCGATATAGTTTCGACCCGAAGTGGGCCCATTATGACAGATAAACATCAAATTCGTTCTATTGTCACCATCCAGCTAGCACAGTATGTAGCTAGAGCATCGGATTACCAATCCAAAATACATGTAATTGTTTCGCAACATACAAGGTTATCGGGCGTTTAACTCCGTCCGATTTTTTTTATCAAATCAATTTAATGAATACTCACTACCTTATATATATCTTTTTTTAGGTGCTTATCTCAATTAGCTCGACTGGAAAAATATTCATTAGCAATAAATAAAACTCTTGTGAATGTAGGCATATAGGTAGCATCATTTTGCAATGTAAAAAATGACATTTGCGAGGAATATCTGTTCACATTAACAATAAATATACAATATTCAAAATGACATGTCATTACCTCCATTTATGGATTTATGGCGTGTTATACCGGACTGACAACGGCCCGATATATGGTATCAACTGATGCAAACTATGTCGGCTTGACGTTGGCCCGAGATATAATAATAGACATTAGAAGAAATGTGCTATATTCATTCAGATTAATGCATTGAACAATCAATTTAGTATGACATACAAACAAAAAAATAATTCAAAAATTGAAAAATATTGAATTAATTGGCTCTACGTCGGCCCGACGTCGGCATATCCAACATTTAGCCGACATCTGACCGATATCTTTTCAGCAAATCATAAAAAAAACACACAAACCCAGTCAGCAAGCCAATATCGGACCGATATGTTTCCTATATACAGATAACGGATAGACATCGGGCCTTGCCGCTCTGTTACTGATATCGGTAACAGAGCGGCAGTCTGCATAACGGCCCGATGTCTATGACAGATAACGGATACATCGGGCCGATCTGCAGACATTCCGAACAATTACCAAAAATCTATCCGATATGGCCATGCTGGCTGGGAAGTGGTGGGGTGGCTTGTAGTCTAAGACTTTCCAGGAGAGGGATGTCTGTCTGAGGAAACTTTTCCTCTTTTTTTTTCAGGGTGGTGGTGGGTGTGTGGGTGGGAGGGGGGGGGGGGGATATATATTGTAGATTATTTTAGGGGTTAGACTGAAGAAACGCTTTCCGTTCGCGGCGAGGGTGGTTTGTCCATAAATAATTAATCATTTAAAACTTCTTATTCTTCCAGTACTGTGCTGGGTTCCTCTGGAACATCTTCGCACAACGGTGAATATTTACATGAGTGATGGAAAGTTCAAGGTGAAGTTAAAACTTGCTCAACATAAACCCACAAAAGTGTTCGTACGAAGTGAAAGAAATTATAATCGATTTGTCCACAATTAATCATTTAAACTAGCTCAACATCAACTCACAAAAGTGTTAGTACAAAGTAAAAGCAATCCGAGTCTTCTAGAAATTATCTGGGTTGTCACTGGTCGTCTGCAAATAATGTCAATATTTACTACTGTTACGTCACTGATTTTAACACGCGCCCCTAATTTGCATAATGTGGAAAGTTTCCGGCCAAGACAATTTAACCTTCATACTGAGTGTTTACAAATAAAAACCATAATAAATGAATAACTCACATATGCTGCTAGTGTTGTTTAATCATTGTGCGCTCTGCAATTGTTGACATGTTCAGCATATTCCTGCATTTGTTGTCATTTTGAAATTTCCCACGGAAACCACATATTTTCTAGAAAGCCTTAGTTTCGCATTTAAACCCTTTAAATATTCTGCTGCACATATTCTATAGGACTTTGTGAAGGAGTCGGAGAGACTTACAAATTATTTCTGAAACTCTACTCTCCAGTCATAACTGAAACGTTGCACAGAAAACTGTTTTAAAGAAAACAAATCAGAATTTCGAAACTAAAACTCCTATAGTGGGAGCCGGTGTTTGCGTTAGAAATGCTTAAAGCGTGATAACGACGATTTACCATCAAAATCGAGACACATAGATTAGCAATTATCTTCTTTTTTTTTTTTTTTTTTTTTTTTTTTTTTTTTTCTCCCGTTACCGTAAAGTTCGCTTGCGCTCGAAGTGCCTGCCTTCGGCGTAAAGTTCGCTTGCGCTCGAAGTGCCTGCCTTCGGCACTTCGAGCGCAAGCGAACTTTACGGTAACGGAAGAAAAAAAAAAGAAAAAAAAGAAGAAGATAATTGCTAATCTATGTGTCTCGATTTTGATGGTAAATCGTCGTTGTCACGCTTTAAGCATTTCTAACGCATACACCGGCTCCCACTATAGGAGTTTTAGTTTCGAAATTCTGATTTGTTTTCTTTAAAACAGTTTTCTGTGCAACGTTTCCGTTATGACTGGTTAGAGTAGAGTTTCAGAAATAATTTGAAAGTCTCTCCGACTCCTTCACAAAGTGCTATAGAATATGTGCAGCAGAATATTTAAAGGTTTACCATCAGCAATTACGAATGTAGTTCCTATTATAAAAAGTAATCCCTCCTTTTTCGATGGAAACGGGCATTATAGGTAGGGGAAAACTGCCCATTTCTACTCGATTTTGTGGTTATATATATAAGAAGCGTATTAATAGGTTTTACTGGATCACTGATGAACATTTTCGAAATTTCGACTCTATGCTTACACTTTGTGAGCAATGAAAACAGGCGATCAATCAAAACAGCTGTACCCTTGACCTGTTTAGTAAACAAACAAGAACTTTCTTACATGTCTTGTGACCCCACGTTTTCTGGTGATTTTTCAAGTGGAAAAATAGTTTTCTATATGAACATTACACTGCTGCATTATCCATACTTGAGTTGAATTTGCAGCAAATCATTAATATGTGACACTTTAACATTGGTGTATGGGGAAAATAATTAGTGCTTTCATACCTAAAGAGTTCAAATGCGAAACTAAGGCTTTCTAGAAAATATGTAGTTTCCGTGGGAAATTTCAAAATGACAACAAATGCAGGAATATACTGAACATGTCAACAATTGCAGAGCGCACAATGATTAAACAACACTAGCAGCATATGTGAGTTATTCATTTAGTATGGTTTTTTATTTGTATTCACTCGGTATGAAGGTTAAATTGTCTTGGCCGGAAACTTTCCATATAATGCAAATTAAGGGCGCGTGATAAAATCAGTGAAGTTACATAAGTAAATATTGACATTATTTGCAGACGACTAGGGGCCTAGTGACAACTCAGGCAATTTCTGGAAGACTCGGATTGCTTTCACTTTGTACTAACACTTTTGTGAGTTGATGTTGAGCAAGTTTAAATCAATAAATGATTAATTATTTATTGACAAACCACCAGCCCCGCGAACGGAAAGCGTTTCGGAATACCCTACCTCAAAGCGTAGTAACCTCTCCCCCCCTCCCCCCACAGTGCATTTGGGCTGGCTGTTAGCCATGTCAATCACATGTCTCCCTAGAAAGCATGCCCTATCTTCTTTTAACACTGTATACTATTTCTAATTGTATCCTTAGCTTTATTTCAACTCACGTCTTGTCAGTTGACGCATGTCAAGTCTAGGTCCCCAGCAGGGGTTTGACTTATTCGAAGATAGATAGATTGATAGATAACCCTAGAAAATATATAAAATATCCCCCCACATCCCAACCACCCGAACCCTGAAAAAAAAGAGGAAAAGTTTCCTCAGACAGACCCCCCCCCTCCCCCCCCCCCCCCCTCTCCTGAAAAGTCTAGACTACAAGCCAACCCACCACTCCGCAGCCAGCATGGCCATATCGGATAGATATAGAGAATATCATGTTAGTGCCAGATCTCATCCAGTTTATCAGGTGAGGCTGAGAAAAAAATGAAGCCAGAGGCTGTGCCGAGGGTTTCATTTTTTTAGTGCCGAACCTGATAAACTAGATGAGATCAGGCACTAACATGATAGTCTATTTATCGTGTTGATCGTTTAAAATTGTTTGATTTACCTTTTTGCCATTTTTTCCATTTCAACAACACCCAGACGTCATCAAATATACCATGACGTCATGAAAAGGGGTGCCGACGTCATCAAAAAAAGTGCACCTGACGGGATAGGAATTTAACTGCCGAGATAAGGTTTTATCTCAGGCACCTTGTTTCTCGGCAGAATTATGGAGATCGACATGATAAATCGTTAATTGGTCGGAATGTCGGCAGATTGGCCCGATGTCTATCCGTTATCTGTCATAGATGTCTATCCGTTATCTACATATAGGAGACATGATCGGTCCAACATCGGTCCGATATAGGCTTGCTGACTGGGTTAATTTGTGTGTTATTTTTGTGATTTGCTAAAAAGATATCGGTCAGATGTCGGCTAAATGTTGGATATAACGACGTCAGGCCGATGTAGAGCCGATTAATTCAATATTTTCCAATTTTTGACTTTTTTGTTTGCATGGCATGCTAAATTGATTGTTCAATGCATTAATCTGTCTATTATTATATCTCAGGCCAACGTCAGGCCGACATAGTTTGTATCAGTTGATACCATATATCGGGCCGCTGTCAGTCCGATATAGCATGCCATAAATCCATAAAGGGAGGTAATGACATGTCATTTTGAATATCGTATATTTATTGTTAATGTGAACAGATATTTCTTGCAAATGTCATTTTTTACATTGCAAAATGATGCTACCTACATTCACAAGAGTTTTATTTATTGCTAATGAATATTTTTCCAATCGAGCTAATTCAGATAAGCACCAACAAAAAGATGTATATAAGGTAGTCAATATTCATTAAATTGATTTGATAAAAAAAATCGGACGGAGTTAAACGCCCGATAACCTTGTATGTTGCGAACATATACATGTATTTTGGATTGGTAATCCGATGCTCTAGCTACTAACTGTGCTAGCTGGATGGTGACAATAGAACGAATTTGATGTCTATCTGTCATAATGGGCCACTTCGGGTCGAAACTATCGGATACATATTGGATAGATAACTAACCGATATTGTACCGATGATGGATAGTAAACTAAAACGATGTCTAACCGGTGATGGATAGTAAACTAAAACGATATCTAACTGATATTGGACCGATGTGTAGCCGAAAAGATATCGGTCCGACTTCAAGCCGATGGGCACGCCGATTTCGTTTGCGATACTGGTCCGATATAAAAAAATATCGGGCCGATGAAGGCTAGATATAGGATTGCTGGCTGGATCCTCACCCCAGGGTTCTCAATAAGAACCGGCCGAAATGACCGCTTCAACTGGCATTTGGGCCGGTTCAAAATCGTTCAAAAAATAAAAATAAAAAGATGAGGACAGTCACATGGATAGTATGTGTTATTGAACTTTGTAGAGATAATGGAAAGTATTTTTTGTTGAATTGTGTAGTTATGTGGATATGTGGTGTTCAGAATACAATTTTCAAAATGATATGTGTTGTTGAAGTTTGGTAAATAAATATAATTGACAATGTCAACATACTGCACTACCTCTAAATACAGAGGCACTGCAGAACTTGTATCTGCATACAGAGGAATATTGCTTATAAAACTTGCACTTTAAAGTGTGATATAAAAGGCATTCAAATTAGCCCAAAATGCAGGAAATGACGCGCTCAATTTCAAAAAAAATCCCCCTGCCTAGGCCTGTTACTTTTTCAAAAAGGCCTGTTCAACCAAAATTTATTGAGAACCATGCACCCCCTACATTTGTTCATTTAAAAATACCTCCCCCCACACACACCGACTGACCCACACAGCACACACACACCTGTGTGTACTACGTTGTGGTATTCCAGTGGGGCAGCACTATAGACTGTAGATATCATAGATACATTACACTAAACACAATCATAAGTCCAGATTCTATTGTGCCCATACAGGTGGGTGTCCTATCGTTTAAAATATGGCGGATGGTCTGGTTCTCATTTATTTGACTCAGATAGTGATTTGTACTTCATGGTAAAAATGACCTCATTATAGAATTTTAAAACCGGATTTGTTTGTATTTGTTTTATGACATAATTATGGACCAGTGGTACGATTCACCGGAACACAACAGACCAGAACAGAGATGAAACACCAGGATGTACTGGAACTGCTTTTTCAGTGAAAAGCAAAAATGAGATTTACACTACAGAAGGGCTGCATCACACTGAACATCTTCAAGAAAAGAGTCATCTATCCTTTGTTTATATTGAAATGGTTGTCTGTGACTGATAGTTGCATTATTCTGTCAGGCATTTACAACCAGCATTGGATGGTGACACTAGCATCTTTTACGAGTAGCCCATTGGGTCACACACAGATTGGATTTCTTCAAACCCATACACTGAAGTGAATGCAACTTGCCATCTTGTACAGACGGTTCTTATTCAAGGTAAGATCAGGACAGATAGACTGTGGTGTTAGAATTAACACAATTATCCCCATCTCTCATCTATTTGTGAATCATATTTAGTGTTATCGACTAAATACACAGGTCACAGTTTGCATATATTTTGTAATAAATAATAACATAGAAAAAATCAACATTTCTGGCAAAATAAAAAAAATGTAAAAAAGCAATTGAATTGGAACAATGTATGTATATGTATAAAGTTAACAATCTTTCAGTTAAGTTATATCACGACAGTGTATACTTGAAACAGTGAGGTAATGTATACTTGAAGCAGTGAGGTAAATGCTAAATTTGGTAGTTTAGTTTCTTTCAAGCTAGTCTAAAACGTTTTAATCTAATTATACTGAGTTGCAAAAGAAAGTGTATACAGCTCAGTTGTGATTTTTTTTTAGAAT
Source organism: Cyrtodaria siliqua (assembly GCA_037043455.1). Taxonomy (NCBI): domain Eukaryota; kingdom Metazoa; phylum Mollusca; class Bivalvia; order Adapedonta; family Hiatellidae; genus Cyrtodaria; species Cyrtodaria siliqua. The sequence goes on along the minus strand of JAWPHD010004181.1, from coordinate 78,000 downwards.
AAAATGTATAAATTCCAAAATTAATATATGTCATGTTTGGTACCAAAGTTGTTGTCATTCTATTGCCGATATCATGTTGTCATTTTTTTCCAATAGGTTGAATTGCTTGATAAAAAGGGTAAAGTAAAATTTTCAAAGTGTAAATTTTCTTTTGCGACAGTATATATACTTGAATTCATTATTATCATAATCAAAAAACGTTTTGAACATATGTTTTGCCTGTTTTAATCAGTGTCCCCTCAGTAAGAACAATATGATAAATGCAATTTGCCCCTTTCAAACTGTAAATTGCATTTAATGATTTATTCATTCTTCTTATTATTATTGAGGCCAACAGGAGGATGGAAGGGGTACATCTTCCTTTGTTCCATGAAAATATGAGTCAGTGTTCCCAACTTTTATTTTGCTTTGTTCCCCAACATTATTTGTCCAATGTTCCCCTGTTCTCTAAAAGTATTTTTAATGTTTAAAAGATTTGCTAATGTTCCCCAAAATTCATTCTGTCCTCAGTAATTATAGCTGCAACACTGTCATCACAAAAATATTGTTTGAAATGTTAACTTTTTGTGATTTTTTTTTAATATTAAAACTAAATGTTAGAATTTTATTTCCTGTAAAGTCATGTTCCATTGTTCCCTAAAAATATGTGTCAATGTTTTTTTTCCCCCTGAAAATAACAGCCTTTGTTCCCTTGTTCACCAAATATAAATGGCCATTTCCCCCAAAACCCCTGAGAGGACCTCGTTATTGAGTTGCTTTCAATTTGACAAGTTATTTGTATTGTTCTTTCATTGAGTTTTATCTGTTTAAAATTTACTTTCACATTTTCTGTGCTCGCCTCAAGGTTTTACCTTAGTTCATATTAGCGAGCACAGCTAGCGAGAAGTGTCGAAGGCACTTCGAGCGCAAGCGAACTTTACGGTAACGGGAGGGAAAAAAAAAAAAAAAAAAAAAAATATATATAATTGCTAATCTATGAATCTCGATTTTGATGGTAAATCGTCGTTGTCACGCTTTAAGCTGTTCTAACGCAGACACCGGTAGTATTTATTCTATCTTTAGTTTCGAAATTTTGATTTATTTTCTTTAAGGGTGCCCTCTGGTGAATATCAGAACAGTAAGAATTTTTAATTTCCCTGTTTTTTATGAAGACTAACGTATTACTAGTTAGTTTCTGGAAAAATAATGATGGGTCGGTGATTGAACTTTTTCGCAAAATTAATCTTTAGTAATACACTGTAGCAATTATGCTAGAACCAGTCCAGGCAAATACGTCACTTCCGGTTTGTAGCCTGGAATTCATTACAAATCCAGAGCTCATGCAAAGCAGACGTTGAACCAATACAGTGGAAAACCTCCATCTGACTGTTTCTGACTTCTGATTATGTGATTTACCATTTGTAATCACTGTGTAATATGTATATCTAGGGCAAGATTGCTTTAATGGCGTTGTCGGCGCTAATGTACCTAGAGGCACATATTGGGAAAATCCCACTTGTGGAATTCACATCGACAGCAAAGTTATGCTCGATGCAGAATTTCGGTCTGTTGCCGATTAATTCGGTAGACAACTGTTGTAAACAACTGTTGTATGTCATTTTATGACATTTTTATGTCCGTTAGCACTCTATAAGAGAAAAAACTGTTTTATCTTTTATTGTGTTGCGGTAAACGCAATTTGGCGGGAAGGCAGCCATACCATATCCGGCTTGCTCAACTTGGAAGCATGCGCAGTGATATGTATTTGAGACCACAAGGCATTGCAAATTGTAAACATCCGTTTTGCAAACCGGAACATCAAAATCGAAATAAAAACATCGATAAATCAAAGGAAAAACATATAATTTAATACTGTAATACTGTCTTCGAGGCCACTCATAAACCGTCGTTTCTTAGGCCCATTTGGATTGTTTATATAATTTTCCGGTAATGTCGTTAAGACTATTCTGACTTCCGGTTCCCTTTTGTCTTTTTAGGTTATATTGTCTTTTTGTTGTTGTTTCATTTCATTAGTTGTTAGGGGTCCCCGAGGACGAAAAATTGTATTGTACTTGCCGAAAGCCAGATGATGGGAAATTAATGGTCCAGTTTGATGACTGCCTAGATTTGTTTCACGGGGCTTGCGTAGGGGTTACTAGCAAAATGGTTAAGCGGTTAGGGAAATAGGCTTGCCCAAATTGTAAGGCTGACCCAGTTTCGAGACCTGAACCGAGTCCTTAATTATTTTAGGTATACGGCCATGATGGAGGTCCCGAAGGATGAAGACTGGAAGCGTGTGATGTCAAAGGGAGAGAAGGATATCCGGTCTTCAACCTCCAGAGGGATTCTAGTGCCTGCGGTACAGTTAGCCAGGGACCTAGGAATGATCAGAGGCATCTCCACAGAGTCCTACTCGCAGCTGGCCAAAGGGCAATATGGTCTGGCCGTAAAGAGGAAATATGTGCCATGGATACGAGATTTCCAATGGGCATGTGGGATATTTCTTAGCCGGAAGGAAATAAAGGACAATTTTCCTATTTCAAAGGACATCGGCCAACCTAAGCAGCGGTCAACCAAACAGCGAGTTGCTAAACCAGCGACCGCCGTTAGACCCAAGGAGGCTGATGCGAAAGTCATCGATCAACCAAAACAATGGTCAGTGCCACAGCGAGTCGCTAGATCAGCGACCATCGTCGCTAGATCAGCGACCGTCACTAGACCAAAGGATGCCGAGGCTGATGCTAATCCAACCGGTGAGGTATCGGAGATGGAAATAGATATCCGGATACCACAAACAAGGGAAAGGTACAGCGTTTCACCTGCTCGAGCAAAACCGATCATGATTTCACGGGCATGTGAGACCTCTCCCTCCCTCCCTCCTTCGAGATTATCTGTTGCCCAGGGAGGCATCTATACCAAAGAAGAAGAAGTACAACATACCAAAAGCTGAGACTGGTCACAGATCTATAAGCCCGAGACCGAAGACTGGACCAACTCCCTTGGTGGTGGATTTCAGAATATCACGGCCAGTCGTTCAGGAGGAAAAAGGGCGATCGTTAAGCCACAAACGGTATGAGTCGCGGGTGTTCTACAACAAGGACTACCAGGGATCTTTGAGTCCACCTAGGGACCGGAGAAGCCCATCCAGGGAACACCGGGAACGCCGAAAAAGTCGAAAAGATTCCTACAACAAGGATCACCGGGGATCTTTGAGTCCACCTATGGACCGGAGAAACCCCTCCAGGAAATCCAAGGAACACCAGGAACGCCGAAAAGATGTGCGTCCTCATTCGGACCGGAGAGTTTCGCTTTCACCACGGAGGGCAGTGAAATACTACTCACCGGTGTGTGAACGACGAAGAAGTTCGCGTTTATCCCGGAGAAGTCCATCCAGGAAACATCCAGGAAGACGCCATAGAAATTCAAGCTCCCCTTTGGACCGGAGGTATGCCCAACAGGTTCACCGAATTTCACGACGCCAATCACCTTCGCACCGGGATCACAGAGGTTCGCATTCTTCTAGGAGATCTCCAGTAGACCCTGGTAGAAGGCGATCTCTGGATGATCCCATAGACAAGGATCGAAGAGTTCCACTCAAGAGGGTACAAGATTCCCCCCTACCAACTGAACCAGCCAAGAAGATTAAAAGATCTTGCTGTCCTTTAGAGGATTGTGGAGTTTATGCCCGCAGAGTGAAACGACATGTTTACTCTAAACACATACCGGTAGTGTTTCACGATTTCGAGACCCCGGAAATGCTGAGTAGTCGTTCGTTTCCGGAGCGCCGTCTATTAGGACTCAAACTCTTGGCTACCATGGTCCTTGGTGCTGATGGAACTCCAGAGAGACTGGTAAGGTTTGTCGAGACGAACCTGTGGATTGACCCGCTAGCTACTATAACCCCCGAGACCGGGAGAGCGATGCTAAGTTTGTGTCAAGCCGCAGGATGGATTGTTCCAGGGAGATTTACCCTGAATCCTGTCAACTCGCCAGCCGTGCTCATCCATTGGAGACCCTTGTCATTCCTTATGAGTCGTCTCACAGGACCGGACTCTAGACTAATGTGGGAGCATTTTGGACCGGATGTTGAACCAGTTCAAACAACTGCGTCTCAATCTGTTCCTGGGTTCAGCAAGTCCCGAAGGAATCGACCTAATCCCATCAGACGGGCCAAGGCCAAGAATCAGGAAACACACGTCTCTGAAGAGAATCAGGAAAACCCAGCCAAGGAGGAGTCAGTATCCAAGGAGCGAAGCCTAGTGTTGACTTCTACTACAGGAGTACCAGCCTCGTTGACTTCAACCACATGTGGATCACTATCAAGGATGTCCCAGTCTGTGTTCGCTTGTGGAACAACAACTGGACTGAAGCTGTCTCTTGTGGAAGAGCCCCTACCAAGGCAGGTACAGGATCTAACTATTGTATCGGACGTCACCATGAAGAACCTGGAACTGGATTATCAGGATAGTCCAGACAAACCTAATGCTTGATTCATCGAAATTCCATCCCAGAGTGAAGAAAAGGCTTTGCTGAGATCCGATCATGCCAGTCACCCACCAAATTAAGGACAGACGTCATTGTGACAGAGCCCAGTCTCGTTGAGCCTCCTTCAGAGCTAACGACAGACGCGAGTGTTGCAAGTGTCGTGTATACCAACCCGAGGACTCTTCCTGCTTTAACCGTTTTGGGGTCATGTGTGTCCCCTTCGGGACCCAGGCCCTCCTACGCAGCGATGGCAAAGAGGTCTCCGGTTGCCCGAATAAGTCCTCGAGCTCGACAAAGTCCCGAGACGAAACCTCCGGAACCCGCTCTCTTGACCAGCAGAAACAACGAGGCCTTTGATAGCCACTTTCATCTCGATCGTCTTTCTAAGACCTTAAACGTATCAATGAAGGACCTAGAGAGAGTGGTTACTCAAAGCACCGAGGTAATATCTCAACACCCAACAACCCTGGTGGGAGGAGTAATGGTTTTTTGTGACCCAATACATCATGGAAACATACCGTGGGGTTTAGGTAGTCAATGGAGAGTTGCTGTGGGCGTTCATCCTAAGAAGATCGAGCAACTTACCCCGGCAAGATTTGATCGTCTGGCCCAAATTCTGATGAAACCAGAAGTGGTAGTATAGGGGAAGTAGGTCTAGATTATACCGATCCCCCTACATCATGGGAAAATCAGACCCGAACGTTAGAAAAGGTATTGGGCCTGTGCAATCCAAGGCTGGTGTAAGTCCTACACATAAGAGGCAGTAGAGGAGACCATCTGGCAAAAGTCTCAACTCACTGCCTGGACATAGTAAAGCGTCACTGCCCACCAGAACAAGGAATACATTAACACTGTTTCGGTGGGGACCTGGACCAGCTAAAGGCATGGAGAAGTGCGTTTCCGAATTGCTACTTCGGATTTACTGGGCAAGTTTCTCGGTGTAATATAGCCCAACGAGAAGCACTTAAGGCCGTCCCGCAGGATCGACTCCTCATAGAGACCGATGCACCCTATTTACCCATGCTCATTGGGTTGGTTGTCACAACACCTGCTTACATTGGGGACGTGGCATACCAGGTGGCCCGGGTACGATTAGAACCAGTTTCAGTCGTTATCCAGACTTCCAGGGTGAATGGGGAACAACTCTATGTGGCCTCATCCGTGGAGGAATCAACGACGAACATGTAAAAAGACAGTTACAGTCCCCGGACTAGAATTTATTTCAGTCCATTCTGGGTGAGGAAACTAAAAGGAGGCTAGGACTAGAATCTAATTCAGTCCCAGTTTACAAGAATACTTCTCTCAAGCTGAAGACTCACAAAGGACTTGAGCTTGTCTCAGCCCACAGTCCAGGTGAGAAAGACTCAAAGAATTCCACGAAGTTCTACAAAAGAGAACGGGGAGGTGTGTAGCAATTATGCAAGAACCAGTCCAGGCAAATACGTCACTTCCGGTTTGTAGCCTGGAATTCATCCATCTGACTGTTTCTGACTTCTGATTATGTGAGTTACCATTTGTAATCACTGTGTAATATGTATATCTAGGGCAAGATTGCTTTAACACTCTCACAGTGTGGTTTTAAATTTTGAATCAGCTGCAAATTGTGTATGGCAACTTATATGTGTGTAGTGTGGTTTGCAGAACAGGTATCGATTTTCCGTCTTTTTTAATGTAATAGTTCATACTTTAGGACGAAAAATTAAGGGTTGTGGTATTTTTATCACCATCTGAAAAATTATTACATCCCTTGTCATTACCCCACCCAGTTTACTATAAATTGCATTTTTAGCTCTACTGATCAGAGATCAGCAGAGCTTATGCCGTGGTGCGGCGTCCGTCGTCCGTCTGTCCGTCTGTCTGTCCGTAAACTTTAATTTGTAGCGACAACTCCTCTGAAACTACTGGATGGATATTCATGAAACTTTACAAAAATGTTGCCCATAAAGTCTAGTTGATCCTAGCAAAAATTCATGTTGATGTGAAATCCAAGATGGCCACCAAAGCTAAAAATAGAGTTTTAAAATACAAGTTTGTAGCGACTACTTCTTGAACACTATAAGTGATATTGATATGGGACTTTTTCTAAAATGATCAGCATGACATGATGTTGATCCTTGTCAAAAATCGTTTTGATTCAACGTTAAACATGGCTGCCAGCGGCCATCTTTGTTTACATAGAGTTATATAGTAAAAATTTGTAGCGACTACTCCTCTGAAACTACTTGACGGATTGTCATGAAACTTTACAGGAATGTTGCTCTTGATGTCTTATTGATCCTAGCAAAATTTCAGATCTGCCAGAAATTCAAGATGGCCGTCACAGCTAAAAATAGATTTTTAAAAAATAAGTTTGTGGCGACTACTTCTTGAAAACTATAATTGATATTGATATGGGACTTTTTCTAAAATGATCAGCATGACATGATGTTGATCCTTGTGGAAAATTATTTTGATTCGACGTTTAACATGGCTGCCAGTGGCCATCTTTGGTTACATAGAGTTATATAGTAAAAACTTGTAGCGACTACTCCTCTAAAACTACTTGACGGATGTTCATGAAACTTCACAGGAATGTTGCTCTTGATGTCTAGTTGATCCTAGAACAATTTCAGGTCGGCCGAAAATTCAAGATGGCCGCCACAGCTAAAAATAGATTTAAAATAAATAAGTTTGTAGCGACTACTTCTTCAAAACTATAACAGATATTGATATGGGACTTTTTGTAAAATGATCAGTATGACATGATGTTGATCCTTGTCGAAAATCGTTTTGATTTGACGTTAAACATGGCTACCAGCGGCCATCTTTGTTTACATAGAGTTATATAATGAAAACTTGTAGCGACTACTCCTCTGAAACTACTTGACGGATTTTCATGAAACTTCACAGGAATGTTGCTCTTAATGTCTAATTGATCCTAGCAAAATGTCAGGTCGGCCGGAAATTCAAGATGGCCGCCACGGTTAAAAATAGATTTTCAAAAAACAAGTCTGTAGCGACTACTTCCTGAAATCAAAATCAATCAGTAGAGCTTCAAGGTCATTGACCTCTTGTTAAATTTGTGATCAATCAATTTTTCATGATAAAGGAACAGTAAACTTTTTGAGATATTTTGTCTACAATATATACAATACCTGAATTTTAGAATGAAAAAATAAAAATTGGGGGTCGGTGTGCATATAAGAAAGATATTCAATAAAAACTGAGAAAAAAATGTGCTTTTTTAGATTTCGACGAGCTCTGACATATAACGGCATAGGTCTGTAACAAATAATAGGAAAATACTTTTTATTGCTGTCTCTGTATATCCTAACACATGTCTTTGTAATAAAGTTTAAATTAAGTGAATATCTTAAATAGTTTTTGAGAGATACCATCTTTTGTACCCCTACCCCCCATTTTTGCTTATGTTAAAAATTGTCAATTTTGGGCACACAATGTGAGTTAAAAAAAAATTCTCAAAAATGTTCATTTTGTCTGCACTAAAATATCCCTATTGGGCATAAGTTTGTTACTGTATAATTATTTTTTCCAGTTTTATTATAATTTTTGAAATATAACAAATGTAAATTTCCGGAAGTGCAAAAATCCAAAACCTCAGCAGTGGCCACCCTTAAAACAGTTTTCTATGCAACGTTTCCAATAGAACTGGATAGAATAGAGTTTCAGAAATAATTTGTAAAGCTCTCTGACTCCTTGACAAAGTCCTATAGAATATGTGCAGCAGAATATGTAAAGGGTTAAAATGCGAAACTAAGGCTTTCTAGAAAATATGTGGTTTCCGTGGGAAATTTCAAAATGACAACAAATGCAGGAATATGCTGAACATGTCAACAATTTCAGAGCGCACAATGTTAAAACAACACTAGCAGCATATGTGAGTTATTCATTTAGTATGTTTTTTTATTTGTAAACACTCGGTATGAAGGTTAAATTGTGTTGGCCGGAAACTTTCCACATTATGCAAATTAGGGGCGCGTGCTAAAATCAGTGACGTAACATTAGTAAATATTGACATTATTTGCAGACGACTAGGGAACGGAAAGCGTTTCTTCAGACTACCCCAGACTATTCTTCCCCAGAACCTACCTCAAAGCGTAGTAACCCTGCCCCCCCCCCCCCCACCCCTCTCTCAGCCCAGTGTATTTGGCCTCGCTGTTAGCCATGTCAATCACATGTCTCCCTAGAATTTAGTAGAAAGCATGCCCTATCTTCTTTTAACACTGTTTCTAATTTTATCCTTACTAATAGCTTTATTTCAGCTCACGTCTTGTCAGTTGACGCGCGTCAAGTCTAGGTCCCCAGCAGGGGTTTGACTTATTCGAAGATAGATAGATAGATAGATAGACAGATAGATAGATAGATAGATAGATAGATAGATAGATAGATAGATAGATAGATAGATAGATAGATAGATAGATAGATAGATAGATAGATAGATAGATAGATAGATAGATAGATAGATACCCCCTAGAAAAATCTACAAAATATCCCCCCGCCCCCACCCTGAAAAAAAAGAGGAAAGGTTTCCTCAGACAGACCCCCCTCTCCTGAAAAGTCTAGACTACAAGCCACCTCACCACTCCCCAGCCAGCATGGCCATATCGGATATATATCGGTAATTGGTCGGAATGTCGGCAGATTGGCCCGATGTCTATCCGTTATCTCTCATAGACATCGGGCCGTTATGCAGACTGCCGCTCTGTTACCGATATCGGATTTACCGACGATATCGGTAACAGTAACAGAGCGGCAAGGCCCGATGTCTATCCGTTATCTGCATATAGGAAAGATAATCGGTCCGATATAGGCTTGCTGACTGGGTTTGTGTGTTCTTTTTATGATTTGCTAAAAAGATATCGGTCAGATGTCGACTAAATGTTGGATATGCCGACGTCGGGCCGATGTAGAGCCGATTAATTCTCAATATTTTCCAATGTTTGAGTTTTTTGTTTGTATGGCATGCTAAATTGATTGTTCAATGCATTAATCTGAATGAATTTAGAACATTTCTTCTAATGTCTATTATTATATCTCGGGCCAACGTCAGGCCGACGTAGTTTGTATCAGTTGATACCATCCATATATCGGGCCGCTGTCGGTCAGATATAACACGCCATAAATCCATAAAGGGAGGTAATGACATGTCATTTTGAATATTGTATATTTATTGTTAATGTGAACAGATATTCCTCGCAAATGTCATTTTTAGCTCTACTGATCAGAGATCAGCAGAGCTTATGCCGTGGTGCGGCGTCCGTCGTCCGTCTGTCCGTCTGTCCGTCTGTCTGTCCGTAAACTTTTTTTTGTAGCGACAACTCCTCTGAAACTACTGAATGGATTTTCATGAAACTTTACAGAAATGTTGCCAATGAAGTCTTGTTGATCCTAGCAAAAATGCATGTTGATGTGAAATCCAAGATGGCCGCCAAATCTAAAAATAGGTTTTTAAAAAACAAGTTTGTAGCGACTACTTCTTGAAAACTATAAGTGATATTGATATGGGACTTTTTCTTAAATGATCAGCATGACATGATGTTGGTCCTTGTCAAAAATCGAATAGTTTTGACGTTAAACATGGCTGCCAGCGGCCATCTTTGTTTACATAGAATTATATAATGAAAACTTGTAGCGACTACTCCTCTGAAACTACTTGACGGATTTTCATGAAATTTCACAGGAATGTTGTTTTTGATGTCTTATTGATCCTAGCAAAATTTTAGGTCGGCCGAAAATTCAAGATGGCCGCCACGACTAAAAATAAATTTTCAAATTACAAGTTTGTAGCGACTTCTTCTTGAAAACTATAACTGATATTGATATGGGACTTTTTCTAAAATGATCAGCATGACATGATGTTGGTCCTTGTCAAAAATTGTTTTGATTCAACGTTAAACATTGCTGCCAGCGGCCATCTTTGTTTACATAGAGTTATATAGTAAAAACTTGTAGTGACTACTCCTTTGAAACTACTTTGCGGATTTTCATGACACTTTACAGGAATGTTGCTCTTAATGTCTAATTGATCCGAGCAAAATTTCAGATCGGCCAGAAATTCAAGATGGCCGCCACAGCTAAAAATAGATTTTTAAAAAAGAAGTTTGTAGCGACTACATCTTGAAAATCTTGAAAATCTTGAAAATCTGTAAGTGATATTGATATGGGACTTTTTGTAAAATGATCAGCATAACATGATGGTTATCAGAGTCAAACATTATTTTGATTCGACGTTAAACATGGCTGCCAGTGGCCATCTTTGTTTACATAGAGTTATATAATGAAAACTTGTAGCGACTACTCCTCTGAAACTACTTGACGGATTTTCATGAAACTTCACAGGAATGTTGCTCTTGATGTCTAATTGATCCTAGCAAAATTTCAGGTCGGCCGGAAATTCAAGATGGCCGCCACGGCTAAAAATATATCAAAATCAATCAGTAGAGCTTTAAGGTCATTGACCTCTTGTTTACATTGCAAAATGATGCTACCTACATTCACAAGAGTTTTATTTATTGCTAATGAATATTTTTCCAATCGAGCTAATTGAGATAAGCACCAACAAAAAGATATATATATAAGGTAGTCAGTATTATATATAAGGTAGTCAGTATTCATTAAATCGATTTGATAAAAAAAATCGGACGGAGTTAATTGCCGATAACCTTGTATGTTGCGAAACATATACATGTATTTTGGATTGGTAATCCGATGCTCTAACTACATACTGACACTGTGTTAGCTGGAAGGTGACACTATAACGAATTTGATGTTTATCTGTCATAATGGGCCCACTTCGGGTCGAAACTATATCGGATACATATTGGATAGATAACTGACCGATATTAGACCGATGATGGATAGAAAACTAAAACGATGTCTTACCGATGATGGATAGTAAACTAAAACGATATGTAACCGATATTGGACCGATGTGCAGCCGACAAGATATCGGTCCGACTTGAAGCCGATGGGCACGCCGATATCGTTTGCGATACTGGTCCGATATAAAACAAATATCGGGCCGATGAAGGCTAGATATAATAGGATTGCTGGCTGGGTCCTCACCCCCTGGATTTGTTCATTTAAAAATACCTCCCCCCATCCCACACACACACCGACCGACCGACCCACACAACACACACACATACCTGTGTGTACTATGGTGTGGTATTCCAGTGTGGCAGCACTATAGACTGTAGATAGATACATTACACTAAACACAATCATAAGTCCAGATTCTATTGTGCCCATACAGGTGTGTACGATCGTTTAAAATATGGCGGATGGTCTGGTTCTCATTTATTTGACTCAGATAGTGATTTGTAAGTCATATCTGTGGTATGGTAAAAATGACCTCATTATAGAATTGTTTTATGACATAATTATGGACCAGTGGTACGATTCTCCGGAACAGAACAGAGATGAAACACCAGGATGTACTGGAACTGCTTTTTCAGTGAAAAGTAAAAATGAGATTTACACTACAGAAGGGCTGCATCACACTGAACATCTTCAAGAAAAGAGTCATCTATCCTTTGTTTGTATTTAAATGGTTGTCTGTGACTGATAGTTGCATTATTCTGTCAGGCATTTACAACCGGCATTGGATAGTGACACTAGCATCTTTTAGGAGTGGCCCATTTGGTCACACACAGATTGGATTTCTTCAAACCCATGCACTGAAGTGAATGCAACTTGCCATCTTGTACAGATGGTTCTTATTCAAGGTAAGATCAGGACAGATAGACTGTGGTGTTCGAATTAACACAATTATCCCCATCTCTTATCTATTTGTGAATCATATTTAGTGTTATCGGCTAAATACACAGGTCACAGTTTGCATATATTTAGTAATAAATAATAACATAGAAAATATCAACATTTCTGGCAAAAAGAAAAAAAATGTAAAAAAGCAATTGGAACAATGTATGTATATGTATAAAGTTAACAATCTTTTAGTTTAATTATATCATGACAATGTATATTTGAAGCAGTGAGGTTATTGCTGAATTTGGCAGTTTAGTTTCTTTTAAGCTAGTCTAAAACTTTTAATCTAAATATACTGAGTTCAGTTGTAAAAGAAAGTGTATACAGCTCAGTTGTGAAAGAAAGTGTGAAATGAGTTTTTTTAAATAAAATGTATACATTCCAAAATTAATATACGTCATGTTTGGTACCAAAATTGTTATCATTCTATTGCCAATATCATGTTGTCATTTTTTTTTAATAGTTGAATAATAAGGGCTGTTGCTTGATGAAAAGGATAGGGGTGTAAAGTAAAATTATACTTTAATTCATTATTATCATAATCAAAAACCGTTTTGAACATATTTTTTGCCAGTTTTAATCAGTGCCCCCTCAGTATGAACAATATGATAAATGCAATTTGCCCCTTTTAAATTGTACATTGCATTTAATGATTTATTCATTCTTCTTATTATTATTGAGGCCCACAGGAGGATGGATCTTCCTTTGTTCCCTTAACATATGAGTCTGTGTTCCCTTGTTTCCAACAACTATTTTGCTTTGTTCTCCAACATTATTTGTCCGATGTTCTCCTGTTCTCTAAAAGTATTTTTAATGTTTAAAAGATTTGCTAATGTTCCCCAAAATGTATTCTGTCCTACAGTAAGTATAGCTGCAACACTGTCATCACAAAGATATTGATTTTTTTTTTAATATTAAAACTAGATGTTAGAATTTTATTTCCTGTAAAGTCATGTTCCATTGTTCCCTAAAAGTATGTGTCAATGTTTTCTTTTTCCCTGAAAATAACAGCCATTGTTCCCTTGTTCACCAAATATAAATGGCCATTTTCCCTGAGAGGACCTCATTATTGAGTTGCTTTCAATTTGACATGTTATTTGTACTGTTCTTTCATTGAGTTTTATCTGTTTAAAATTTAATTTCACATTTTCTGTGCTCGCCTCAAGGTTTTACCTTAGTTCATATTATTTATTCTATCTTTAGTTTCGATATTTTGATTTATTTTCTTTAAAACAGTTTTCTATGCAACGTTTCCGTTAGAACTGGATAGAATAGAGTTTCAGAAATAATTTGAAAAGCTCGCTGACTCCTTGACAAAGTCCTATAGAATATGTGCAGCAGAATATGTAAAGGGTTAAAATGCGAAACTAAGCCTTTCTAGAAAATATGTGGTTTCCGTGGGAAATTTCAAAATGACAACAAATGCAGGAATATGCTGAACATGTCAACAATTTCAGAGCGCACAATGTTAAAACAACACTAGCAGCATATGTGAGTTATTCATTTAGTATGTTTTTTTATTTGTAAACACTCGGTATGAAGGTTAAATTGTCTTGGCCGGAAACTTTCCACATTATGCAAATTAGGGGCGCGTGCTAAAATCAGTGACGTCACATTAGTAAATATTGACATTATTTGCAGACGACGGCCGCTGACGACTAGGGGCCTAGTGACAACTCAGGTAATTTCTGTAAGACTCGAATTGCTTTCACTTTGTATTAACACTTTTGTGAGTTGATGTTGAGCAAGTTTAAATGATTAATTATTTATGGACAAACCACCCTCGCCGCGAACGGAAAGCGTTTCTTCAGACTATTCTTCCCCAGAACCATAGTATCATACATTGGAATACCCTAGCTCAAAGCGTAGTAACCCTGTCCCCCTGCCCCCCCCCCCCCCCCCCCCCCCCAGTTCATTTGGCCAGGCGTCAATCACATGTCTCCCAGAAAGCATGCCCTATCTTCTTTTAACACTGTATTCATAACTTTCACATCTGGTCAACTTCCGGTAGGTCGAGATATTCAGTAGGTGAAAATAAAGTAGTTTACTTTGACTTTATCCTCAATCTCTATATGAAAAATGAAAATATTAGACCAGGATTTAAATTAAATGTATCATAGTGGTGTTTTAAAATCAGACAACACGGGGGACACCAAAAGAAGATGCATAGATGTACACAAAAAACGAAACTTTAAATATAATTATCTCTACAAACTAGTTTAATAAAAGACTAAAGTCAGTTGAGCACCAACGATAAACACCGAGTTTACCCCCTACCAGAATGTGGATGTTTATTTTATTGATCACTGATTGGTCAAATTATTTTGATGATGTCATGTGAAAGTTATGAATACTGTATACTATTTCTAATTTTATCCTTAGCTTTATTTCAACTCACGTCTTGTCAGTTGACGCGAGTTGACGCGCGTCAAGTCTAGGTCCCCAACAGGGGTTTGACTTATTCGAAGATAGATAGATAGATAGATAGATAGATAGATAGATAGATAGATAGATAGATAGATAGATAGATAGATAGATAGATAGATAGATAGATAGATAGATAGATAGATAGATAGATACCCCTAGAAAAAATTACAAAATATCACCCCCCACCCTGAAAAAAAAGAGGACAATTTTCCTCAGACAAACCCCCCTCTCCTGAAAAGTCTAGACTACAAGACACCCCACCACTCCCCAGCCAGCATGGCCATATCGGATAGATATCGGTAATTGGTCGGAATGTCGGCAGATTGGCCCGATGTCTATCCGTTATCTGTCATAGACATCGGGCCGTTATGCAAACTGCCGCTCTGTTACCGATATCGGATTTACAGATATCTATCTGATATCGGTAACAGTGACAGAGCGGCAAGGCCCGATGTCTATCCGTTATCTGCATATAGGAAACATAATCGGTCCGATATAGGCTTGCTGACTGGGTTTGTGTGTTCTTTTTATGATTTGCTAAAACGATATCGGTCTGATGTCGGTTAAATGTTGGATATGCCGATGTCGGGCAGATGTAGAGCCGATTAATTCAATATTTTGAATTTTTTGTTTGCATGGCATGTTAAATTGATTGTTCAATGCATTAATCTGAATGAATATAGCACATTTCTTCTAATGTCTATTATTATATCTCAGGCCAACGTCAGGCCGACATAGTTTGTATCAGTTGATACCATATATCGGGCCGCTGTCAGTCCGATATAACACGCCATAAATCCATAAAGGGAGGTAATGACATGTCATTTTGGACATCGTATATTTATTGTTAATGTGAACAGATATTCCTCGCAAATGTCATTTTTTACATTGCAAAATGATGCTACCTACATTCACAAGAGTTTTATTTATTGCTAATGAATATTTTTCCAATCGAGCTATATATATGTATTTTAGGCGTTCTGTTGTAATTTTCGTCTCACCCTGTTTCGCCTCAAATTACAACAGAAAACGCCTAAAATACATATATATAATAAATCACCTGATTTATTAAAACTTTTTTAAAATAGGGGTAGTGAAGATTGCAAGTTTAATTTTTTTTTATAGTTATCAAAATTATAAAATGTTTATTTAATACAAAACAAATTTGTTGATTTGTTATTAAAATTTTACTCAAATCAACAATTTTCCGAACTTGAATACAAAGGTGGTGGATCGTACTCATACACATTACTAAAACAATTTATCACACACTTTTTAGACTTTTTTGTAAGGTTGCCATTGCTTCCTTTCTTCCCTGCTCTACTAGTTCTTTTTTTTGAACTTCACTTATTTCAGCCTTTTTTTGTTTTGTGTCCTGTTTTAAATTATAATATTTATCTAACTCATCTAAAATCATCTTAAACTCTTGATCAGATATGTGTGCATCACTCAACGCTTTTGATATTAACTGCTTTATACTATTTAACTTAGACTCCGCCAAAGTTTTTATTTCATGATGTTTTTGAGCTTTTGCATTAAGCTTGCGTCTGATAAAATTAATACAAACACCTGTGGCTCCACATACTATTGCTGCTATTTCTAAAGGTAACAAAACTGGAACAACAAATCCAATCCCAGCCATAATTACACCTGCAGATATCAAGGTAGTGTCAATTCCATCTGTAATATTAATACCACGTTTATATTTTTTATAAAGAGACTGACGTATATCTTTCTGTAATTAACTTTTTTTCAATCTCTGAAATCTTTTGTAATCTATAATTTTGTCCGTCTTCCACTGGCAACTCCGGATATAAACTTGGTGCTGTCGGTTGCTTCATTTTTTTATTAATAAATAAAAAATTAAATTAATTCAATTAATAATGATGCCACCGTATTTACAGCGGTAGCGTTGGCAATCTTGCATACAAAGTTAACAACAGAACCAGCACCAATCTCTAAAGGTTTATCAAAGTTATCATGATTGCGTGGGATGATGTGAAGCGTTATGCCATAATTTGGTTGTTCAACACCATTGACAGAAACTATTACAGATACGTCACCAACTAATCGTTCACATGCTAAACCTATTCCCATAATCCGTCCACGGTGTGTCATTACATGCCCCACATTTGATTCTGCTCCACCATTACCAAATGAGAGTATTCTGTTTGACACAAGTGGGCCCTTAGCCTCTGCAAATATTGTTATAATCCCATATTTAAGATTATCAACTCTATTTTTTAAATGATTAAACTGGTTAACAAAAGGCACAATTCGTCTATATAAATCTTGAACATTATTTATCAAAGCCTCTAAGTCTTCTGTTTTTTTAGGTCTTGTTGGTCCAAATATACTCATTGTTTTTTTTATAAAAATATATTTTTTAAATAATTTCTAAAACACAACTCATAGGCAAACCGTGATTAAATATCTTGTTACCATACTCATCTCTGACTTCTATTTTTAATTCAGTAATTGCACCATTCATAAGACAGTGATATTCAGGATAAAAACGTGTATATACTATATCTCCAAACTGCTTATTTACTACAGGTACAACACCTATAATAGTGCTTGGTGCACCATTGAAATAATTACTACTCGTATTAACTTGTTTCAGATGAACATATAGCTGTTTATAAGGAGCTAAATCAATTGGGTAATCTCCTAAAGTAGTACCTGTTAACCATTTTCTGTCCATGAATCCCAGCATTTTTGAAAGACCGCTTGACATTCGTGTCTCTATTGGCGTATGTATAATGGCTGCGCCAATTTGGACAATATTGTCCAGGATAATCTTTTCATTTAGCACTTAAAACTTTTCTACCAAGTCTTGAAAGTTATAAGAGTCCACCTAGTAAATGTTCTATTTTAGCTGGGTTTCTTGTCTTTACGATTTCACCATTAATATTATACCAACCGATAGTGTATGTAAAACTTTTAAATCCAACGCGCTTAGTTCCATCTCTATTATCGATATACTGTTGTAAATTAATAGAGTTATCTATGTTTGAAATTGTACGAAACATTTTTTTTTAATATATATATATAAAAACACAAATAAAAATGATTTCTAAAGAATTCAAATATAACCCGGATGCTCACTATTTAAATACTTTTAGCAAGAAAGTGATAGATATAATAAATCAAAACATTGTCATTACATCAGACGGTAAAGGCTTTAAAGCATCATTTTCCAATGTCTTTGAAAAATACAAACTTTCATACGTCAAATCAGATGCTATAGTCCAACGCTGGGGAACAGATTGGATGTTATTTTGGCAGAATCAGTTGAATTTTGCTATTTGGTGTGCGACAACTGGATGTGGCATTGATTTCAACAATCATCTAAAAGCTGATGCCCTAGTTGGATCATTATTTCGATTTCATGTCTATTACCAAGTCAGAAGAATATTATTTGAAATGAGTGTAGCAATGCCGCAAGACTCAAATTGGAATGCTTTTAATGACACATATAACCGAAACGCATACGAGAGAATATGTAAGGAGTTTAACGTTGACTTAAATTCGGACTGGAGACAGAAACAAAGCTATAATAATGGTCTAGGAACAATTGATAATTACTGGACAAAAATTGGTTATCATCCTTTGATAAATACTGTATACGACAACAAAACGATGAGTTTTACAGTCTATGAGAGTGATAAAACATATCATATTGATTACATTGCACAAGGATTTGAGGCTGACAACAGCTGGTCTACTTTTATACTAGATAGTTCTGTGGGATTTACAAGAGCAGGAGTAGAAAGAATCAATGACAGCATAAGAACATACTGCTGGGCAATTCTTGGTTCACAATCACAAACAAGAACTGATATACTTGGAACTGGAACGGCATTTGATGCACAGAAACAATTTTTAGCAAATGTAGAGGACGCAATAAATAGCCCCATCGACTTGCCCAGTCAAATTTCAAGATATGAAAACACCCTAAAATATGCAAGAAGTAAAGTAAATTTTGTCTATGGAAGTGGATTGTATATGTCTCCGAGTGACATGGAATTAAGAATTGGAATAATACAAGACTACAATAATGAAATTGTAATAGCAACCGATGCACAAGCATTAGGATTGAATAATGATGTAAATGTAAATCCAGTGCCACCAAAAATTATTCAACCTTTTCAAGGCACCACAACAAAAATGTTTTTACCGCAACATTCTGATAAATCAATACATAAAACTGTGGAACATAACCCACCAGAAATACAAAAAATAGCGATTGAACACGAAGATAACAAAACAACTATAATTCTTGCTGCATGACTTATCTATGAGATTTACTAAACCACTCTTTGGCTGCCACATACAACAACCCGGAAACAAACACAAGCAAAGCCCATAGATTGTTACCAAGCCAATTAATAACTTTACCTGTTGCAGATAAAAGCCATGATACTATTGCACCAATAACTCCTGGAAGTGCTGCAGCAGCTTTACCAGCTAGGTTGGCAAGAAGTTTACCAAGATTAAATAGTGTTTTTTTTAATCCAATCTTTTACACTTGATGGATCAGGCTTTGGAGTTGGAGTTGGAGCAGCACTTGATGTAGGAATAATGGCATCAACTAATACCCCAATAATCATACCAAAGGCAGTCAAAATACTAACAATAGTAATACCTTGCTCCCTAAACAAGGTTTTGATTCTCTCACCCAATGTTGTGTCTTTTTAACACTTTATTTATAGTTTCTTTTATCCTGTTTATTTGACTGCGTAATGCTTCTTTGTTTTTACTTGCCACTTCAAGTCGTGCACTTCTTTCATCTTCTAAGTTTTTTATTCTGTCACGTATGCGCTCTTGTTGAAACTCATCCTCCTGCCCGGGGGTGCTAACCTGTTCTAATTTTTGATTTTCTTTTGCTATATCTTTATCAAGCTCAGTGAGCTTTGAGAGATTATTAGTTAGTTCTCCACGAAAGCTTTGCAATACCTCATCCAAACCTAGTATTTCTCGCATTGGTAGATTTTCCGGTTGAACAGCAGTTTTAGGATGAGTTTCATCTATTATATTACTCAAATTACTCTCAATTATATTGACCTCATCTGCTGTATTTTGTACATCTTCAGTTGTTGAAAAAGTTTGCATTGGTATATTTTCTGCAGCGACGGTATCTCTTATTTTTGCCAAGGCTGCTAATTCTGCCCTGCCCTGAGCCTTTCTTTCACGTGGAACTAAATAATCATAATCTTTTAAAATATTTCTGGTAAAATCAATACCATGTTTTTTAGTTAAAGGGTCCAGCTTATAAAACTTGATTGGTTCGTTTGGATTATTTCCCTTATAATAGGTAAGTGGAACATCATCCATCCCAACTGCATATAACATTGTTCTACCGATTTCGCCTTCATCCACTTTAAAATCATTTTTATAATCAATTCCGCTGATCTCAGCATTAACTTCAGTAAAAAATTGATCTACTAACCACTTTTTTTGTGTTAGTTGTTCTTCTGTTTTATCTTCCCCTTGAAGCTGATCAATATGGTTATTTTCATTTACAATTTGTCTCTGAAATTCTGAGTCAGGTTGTATAAATTCGTCATTAAGTAATTTATCCAAGTCTTCTTCAGTTATATCTTCAATATTTTCAACATTAAACATAGGATTGTCAAATCCACCCTCAGCCATTGTTTATTTTATTTAATTTTAAAAAATATATTTAAAAAATAAAAACAATGTCGGGTTACGGAAACAAACTCAGCCCTCATAGAAAACTAAGAGAACCTCATGGTGCTAAAGGCATCCGCACAAGTGTAGTAATAACTAATAATCCATCAACAATAGACCAAAACCAGCAACTGCTTGTGAGATTTCCCAATCTAAGTACTAATGATGTAATAGTTCCACGTACTGCTCGTCTTGCCTTTGAAATAGAACTTAAAAGCAGAACAGACGCCAACGCTACTCTATTTCAAAATCTGGGTAGAACAATTGTGAAAAAAATGACAATAAGAATAAGTGGCAATGAAGTCATGTCAATAGATGACAGTGATATATATCATTGTTATGTAGATTTATGGAAAAGCCCTACTGAACGAGTAAACATAGCTTACCAAGGTATTGGTAAAGCAAACATGCTAAAACATAGAGTTGGTGCGGGAGATGCTTCCTCAGACACCGAAGATGAAGCTATAGCAGCAGCTTATGGAAATAGATTTTCTTACTTTACCGTTTTTATCATTTTTTATTTCATTCTCACATATCCAGCAATGTGTTGCTTTTTCATGATCTTCCTCATTTTGCTGCGTCATGATTAATGGTATTGGGTGAGCAAATATTTTATTAATGTTGCTCTTCTCACATTCTAAGTGATTTAAAAACTTTTCGACAGCATCTTCACCTCTGTAAATAACAGGTTCTTCAGCTTTGCCATCATATCTGACAACCTGGTATCCAAAACCACAAGCTTTGTGTACATTTGTAATTTCAGATTTCTTTCCAAATTTGATTGATTGCGGTTTCGGTTTGATTATACTCTCAAAATCAACATATTGCATAAGGCACAGGCATCTGATTTTGATGATTTTTAAATTGTGTGTGATTTTTACCTTTTTTTGGCATTTCTATTTTACAAGAATTTTTGTTGATACCCTCACAGTCTTCTCTGTGTTTGGTAAGTAGATCTTCTCTTGAAAAGCCGTAAAGACAACGATCGCAGAAATAAGTTTTACCGTGATATTTGTTTTGATCATAAAGTAATCTATTTAGATTTTTAATCCAGCAATAGTGATATTTTGTTGTTATTGTTTTTGGTTCGTTGGGATAATCATCAGGGTTATAATTGTCATCTATAATTCCTTTTTCATTATTTGGATCATCTTCATCTTCATTTTCTAAATCAACCTCAACGTCTTCAGAAATTAAAAGCAAGTTAATTCTTTCCATTTCTTGCGGTTGCTCTGATATTCTATATGGAAATACAGATACCCTTTTTCCTGTGCATCCGTAAACATTAATAGCAAGGTTGTTTTGTTTTTCTACTTTGGAAATTTGTGAAATTGGAGTGGGAAAGTCAATACCATCCATATTCAACTTACCCATGTGTTTGTTATAACTAGATATCCTAGTCGGATTATTTTTATTAGGCCACAAAGCAGAAACCAATGCCACTTCCAAGCACTTATTATCTTCATTATTAACATTAATTATTGCTTTTTTATCAGATACTGCTTTAGACAAAGGAATATATGAAGAACCTTTTAATGGTTCATACTTTGCAAAATTTAAGTAAAACGTAACACAGTAATCAATCTCCAATCCTGATGCTGTGTTTGTAAATCTTCCAAGGCTCTTTTGTATATAAGCAGATGATTAATCGTACAACTCATTTATTTTTTCAAAGGTTAAAATTGCATTTTGTTCACTGTGTAATACTGCTGTTGTGTATTTTTTGGTATCACCATCATCTTTGAATAAATTTACAGTGAGACCTAATTGAAACTTTAATCCATTCATCTTTGTCAGCTCTTTGCTTATTTGTTTTGTGATAATGGATTTCTTATCACGGAATAGTTTTTGAGGGTCTTTGTATTTCTCGGCAGATATCTCGTATGCTTTGAAATAGCCACACATTGGTTTGTCAACCAGTTTTAATTCTGGAATACTTTCTTTAGATTTTCTATCATTAAACTCTTTCAGTTCATTTATAACATTGTCTCGTAATTTATCATATTTCTGCTTTTGTTCATTTATAACATTTTCTTGTAATTTATCATATTTTTGCTTTTCTCGTTTACGTTGTTTTTTAGCACGTCGTCTTTTGAGTAAATTTTCTAATGTTTGAGATTTAACCTCTTTTAGAGTTTCCTTTGAAACTTCTTTAAGAGGTTTTAATGCATTTATACCGTTAGATAGTGTTTGCTTATCTATTACACCTGTATCAAACAGGCGTATTAAATTTCTTATAGTCTCTTCGTTTTTTTCCATTTCCTTTATTTGTTATATATTTGAATTTTTTTTTATTAAATATAAAAAAAATTATATATAAAATAGACAATGGAAATCAATGTTTGTAAATTTCTTAAAATTGGATTACATAATCCATGTAAAAATAAGCCAACGAAAGATTCTATTATTGCAGTTTGCATAAATATAGATTAAAAACAAGTCATGCATTACCGTGTCTAATATGTAAAAAAGGCACTTCTGCAAAATATCAAGTGTGTGTTGGTTGCGGTGCAGCTTCAATTAGAAAAATGAACGATTATTGGAGGTTAAAGTCGTATAACGCTGAGTGTCTCAGATTTAAACGTATTGAGGTTTAAATTATATTTTGATAACTTATAAAAAAATTAAACTTGCAATCTTCATGCATTACCCCTATTTTAAAAAAGTTTTAATAAATCAAGTAAATCACCATTTTATGGTGATTTATTATATATATGTATTTTAGGCGTTTTCTGTTGTAATTTGAGGCGAAACAGAGTGAGACGAAAATTACAACAGAACGCCTAAAATACATATATATGAGCTAATTCAGATAAGCACCAACAAAAAGATGTATAATAATAAGGTAGTCAGTATTCATTAAATTGATTTGATAAAAAAAATCGGACGGAGTAAAACGCCCGATAACCTTGTATGTTGCGAAACATAGACATGTATTTTGGATTGGTAATCCGATGCTCTAGCTACATACTGTGCTAGCTGGATGGTGACAATAAAACGAATTTGATGTCTATCTGTCATAATGGGATACATATTGGATAGATAAGTAATAGATAGAGTATGGTTTCATTGAGTTGGTTCATTTAAACATCGAGATGGGCGTAGCCCATCGAGGTGTTTAAATTAACCAACAAGATGAAACCATACTCTATTTGTTTTGTAGCATGTCCATTTCAGCTCTATTTCAGTTATTCTAACTGTTATTCTCACTGTTATTCTCACAGTTATTCTGACAGGTCTTATTTTCAATTAAACGATTTACACCTGTGTCTGAACAAAGAGAATTGCCTGTGACCATGCTACAACTAACCGATATTGTACCGATGATGGATAGTAAACTAAAACGATGTCTAACCAGTGATGGATAGCAAACTAAAACGATATCTATCTGATATTGGACCGATGTGTAGCCGATAAGATATCGGTCCGACTTGAAGCCGATGGGCATGCCGATATCGTTTGCGATACTGGTCCGATATAAAAAAAATATCGGGCCGATGAAGGCTAGATATAGGATTGCTGGCTGGTCCTCACCCCCTACATTTGTTCATTTAAAAATACCTCCCCCACACACAACGACTGACCCACACAACACACACACACCTGTGTGTACTACGGTGGGGTATTCCAGTGTGGCAGCACTATAGACTGCAGATATCATAGATACATAACACTAAACACAATCATAAGTCCAGATTATATTGTGCCCAAACAGGTGGGTGTCCTATCGTTTAAAATATGGCGAATGGTCTGGTTCTCATTTATTTGACTCAGATAGTGATTTGTACTTCATATATGTGGTATTGTAAAAATGACCTCATTATAGAATTTTAAAACCGGATTTGTTTGTATTTGTTTTATGACATAATTATGGACCAGTGGTACGATTCACCGGAACACAACAAACCAGAACAGAGATGAAACACCAGGATGTACTGGAACTGCTTTTCACTGAATGAGATTTACACTACAGAAGGGCTGCATCACACTGAACATCTTCAAGAAAAGAGTCATCCATCCTTTGTTTATATTTAAATGGTTGTCTGTGACTGATAGTTGCATTATTCTGTCAGGCATTTACAACCAGCATTGGATGGTGACACTAGCATCTTTTACGAGTAGCCCATTGGGTCTCACACAGATTGGATTTCTTCAAACTCATACACTGATTCAAGTGAATACAACTTGCCATCTTGCACAGACGGTTCTTATTCAAGATAAGATCAGGACAGATGGACTGTGGTGTTAGAATTAACATAATTATCCACCTCTCATCTATTTGTGAATCATATTTAGTGTTATTGGCTAAATACACAGGTCACAGTTTGCATATATTTAGTAATAAATAATAACATAGAAAATATCAACATTTCTGGCAAAATAAAAAAAATATAAAAAAAGCAATTGGAACAATGTATGTATATGTATAAAGTTAACAATCTTTCAGTTTAGTTATATCACGACAGTGTAAACTTGAAGCTGTGAGGTAAATGCTAAATTTGGCAGTTTAGTTTCTTTCAAGCTAGTCTAAAATGTTTTAATCTAATTATACTGAGTTGCAAAAGAACGTGTATACAGCTCAGTTGTGAAACAAAGTGTGCAATGATTGTTTTTTAGAATAAAATGTATAAATTCCAAAATTAATATACGTCATGTTTGTTACCAAAGTTGTTGTCATTCTATTGCCAATATCATGTTGTCATTTTTTTTCAATAGGTTGAATTGCTTCATGATAAAAAGGATAGGGGTGTAAAGTAAAATTTTCAAAGTGTAAATTTTCTTTTGCGACTGAGTATATATACTTGAATTCATTATTATCATAATCAAAAAACGTTTTGAACATATAATTTGCCTGTTTTAATCAGTGTCCCCTCAGTAAGAACAATATGATAAATTCAATTTGCCCCTTTCAAACTGTACATTGCATTTAATGATTTATTCATTCTTCTTATTATTATTGAGGCCCACAGGAGGATGGAAGGGGTACATCTTCCTTTGTTCCCTGAAAATAGAAGGTCAGTGTTCCCTTGTTCCCAACAACTATTTTGCTTTGTTCCCCAACATTATTTGTCCAATGTTCCCATGTTCTCTAAAAGTATTTTTAATGTTTAAAAGATTTGCTTATGTTCCCCAAAATTCATTCTGTCCTACAGTAATTATAGCTGCAACACTGTCATCACAAAGATATTGTTTGAAATGTTAACTTTTTGTGATTTTTTTTAAATATTAAAAATAAATTTTAGAATTTTATTTCCTGTAAAGTCACGTTCCATTGTTCCCTAAAAATATGTGTCAATGTTCTCTTTTCCCCTGAAAATAACAGCCATTGTTCCCTTGTTCACCAAATATAAATGGCCATTTCCCCGAAAAACCCCTGAGAGGAACTCATTATTGTTTGACAAGTTATTTGTATTGTTCTTTCATTGAGGTTTATTTATCTGTTTAAAATTTACTTTCACATTTTCTGTGCTCGCCTCAAGGTTTTACCTTAGTTCATTTTATGTCTGTGATACAGACAGTGTGACAACAAAACGGGACATATTGAAGCGTTATTTTTTTTGTCTAATTTTAGTAAAGTGACCTTATGCCATATAACGAAAATGAAATTTGAACATGCACATAAAATACATGGACTGAATTTTCTACTCTAGGCCTTTAAACCATATCTCACGACCAATGTTGTTAAAATGCATCACCCACTGATTATCTCCCTTACATGAAAATAGTTCTAACCAGCCGCATTACACGAATTACGTCGCTAATAATATTTTTAAAAAATACTTCGTCGTAAACAAGTATATTTTCTCTATTTGCAGTAGTCAATTTGAATATCAATATTATTTTTTATATTGATTTAACTTCAGAATCATATTTACACAAACGATTGAATTGGTACTTTTTTTTCTTTCGCCATCGTTTCCTTGAGGTGTTGCTAGGCATGCATTCTGTCAAAACATGCTTCGATTTTTTTGTATTTTATGAATGAAATGTGATGTAAACGGTATAACATATATACATTAGCATTTGTTTCATAACAACTTTCAACGTGAGTAATATTTTCATTGATGCATTTCTCATTCATATACGATTCATACAATAGTATCGTTCAAATAGGTAGAATGATCTAGATTGTTGTATCCTCGACCTCTTAGTTTACGACCACTTAACGACAGTTGGCTTCATATATCAGTAATACATTATGTGTTTGACATAATATGATGTTAGCTAATCTAAAGTGTTCAAACTTTAACAAAATCTACCACAGCTTTGATTAAATTTTGTTAATTTTCCATCCGATAACATTCGTAAATGGATGACCACAACTTGTTTGTTTCCAGTGAACGGCATGTGTTTCCGTTCACCTTATTTACTATAGCTTTTATCCCGAGATGCAGTATTTTCATACGGGCAATTTTATGCAAATTTGTTGATAAAAATTCACACTAGCCATGCTAGCTGACAGCGTAGAAAAAAATGCAAAAATATCTTCTTTTTTTTTAATTTAACAAGAAGAAACAAAGCCGTACTTGTTTTCTATGAAAACTTATGAGTAAATGTCTACCCTCATAACCCTAAAATCGATTTTTTTCAATACTGTGGAGCTTTAAAATTATTGTCTTCTGCTGTTTTCAAAACATGTCCTTTTGCTTGTCAGGAATTTAGGTCACATGTCATGTAGGAAATGTACTAACATAACAATTACCAGATATTTTTAACGCAAACACCGATATTGCTGCATGTTTTATTCAGGTACACCGCCCTTGATATTACCCATTTATTACTTCTCATTTTACGAGTAAATAAAACTTGTTGGTATCTAATGAAAGGCAAGGATTAAATCATCACTACATCATAAAATATTTTATTTTGTTTAAGTTTGCTTTTAAAATGGGATGAATTTAATGGCGAAAACACTGGTAAAGAGATCAACTATCCATAGGAAAATATTCCGTAGCCTTAAAAAAACTAATTTGCAAGTGTTTTCTGTTGTTGTTTCTAAAAACTATTCATTAAGCAGACGATCATAAAAAATAATGACGAAATTTGCATAATAAACCTGCGCAGATGTAATTTCCACCGTCGGTCGAAATCACATGGTGGTCGAAAACTGATAGAAAGACGATACATGCATGCGCGGATTCAGAGCGGTGTGTGGGGGTGGGGGGTGGTTGTAAACCTCAATTCCCTCCCCTAAGTGTTTTTATACCGGCCAATCTGAGCAGTTATAAAAATATGTTGTCCCAACAACAACGTTACTCCCAACTCATATATTGGCTCCCAGGGCTTTTTTCAACAAAATTGGGAAGAGGCCCAGACCTGTCCATTTTGGAAAAAAATAACGCGCTTATTTTTCATTTTGGGAAAAATACAAGGTTTCATAAATTAAGTAAATATGACCTTAATATACTTTATTTATATTGTCATCCATTATTTACCATAATTATTAACTTTTCCAAGTCGGAATTTACTTGGCAGCCAAAAACACACTGCAGAATTCATGCTTTTTCTCAAATTCTGAGAGGTTGCTGTTTTCCGATTGGGAAATATTTCTGCCACAGTTGGGAAAAAACAGTCCAATTTTCTGTTTGAAGATGCCCATTACTGGCCTCTGTTATATAAGGTAAAAAAGCCCTGGCTCCTGACATGTATCCCAACGACAATGTTACTCCCAACTCATATATTGGCCCCTGACATGTATGAAATATATATATATATATATATTTTGAATTGTTCTTCTGTACTTCATTCTATCTATTTTTGAACATACATGTAGGCTTGTAATACCTCCGGCTGTATTGTGTTTTACATCTGCCTGTATGTCGATATATGTTTGGTGTATGTTCGTACTTTGTGAGTCAAAGGTATAAAATAAGTAAATTTCCTGGGTCATTCTTAAATCTGCCTATTAAATTTGTTTTGGCATGTTTAGAAACTTGTCTTAAAATGCGTCACATTTGCTTAAAACATTGAGATCCTGAAATTTATTTTTAGCTGTGACACCAGGACACAGTGAATACATAGTACCATTGATCTCTGATCTCTAAATATTGACTCGGCTGATATAGGCCCAAATGTACTGGTAATGAGTCATTTTTAATAAATTCTGGAGAGATCCTAAATTTACCAATTAGTCATTTTTGATGGATTCTTGAAAGATCACAACCACTTGATATTTCATACTTGGTAGGAGGGCTTTATATGATTTATATCACCCCAGTTGATAGCTGCAGTAAGAAGGTATTTTTTTACTTGTTTTTTATTTCACTTCATCGCTGTTACATCGCTGTTACCTTACCTACTCTTTTTTTTTTATACAATTATGTATATTAATAAAATATACTGTATAACAATTTGACAACTTTCTAACAGATGGCTAAGCAGATAACACAGTCGACATTTGATGATGTGGTTAAGGAGAACATACAAGAGTTTGACATGACTGTCGAAGATGCCATAAGTGATGCTGTACAACAGTTTGAATCTCAGGTGATTCATTAACTTTTTCTCTAAACTTTTGTTACTATATAATGCTTCATCATGTCCCAAGTTTAATGATGTATGCGTAAGCTATTGTTTATTTTATATTCAGAGCTCTAGATAAGCTGCGTATCTGCGTAATTTACGCAAATAAATGAGCCAAAAACCGCAAAAGATTTTGACAGTTTAAGCGTATTATAAAAAAAGCGTAAAAAATATAAGAAGAACACAAAATATTTATTTCAGTGCGTAGCGAAACATAAATATGTTTGCCGATCAAAGAATTTATGGTTTGTTCTGTCAACTGTTCATTCCCTTCAGTCGTGTGTAGAATATGTTCATGTACTATATGATGCAAGACTCAGAAAATAATCAGAACAAATCTACGCCTGACAAATAAAACATTTCATAGATGTTTTCGTGTTTATGTTTACGTCTTAAAATGTGTTGAAACAATGTATAATTAATAGGTACTGTAATCCAGTCTGTGTATTAATATCCTGTTGATTAATATCCTGTTGATTTTTCCCGTAAATATATCATCAGAAAGAAGCAATCTCGGGCGGAAAAAAGTATAAACCTCGATCACAACGTAAATAAAATTACGAGTTATCTTTCCATGAATGAAAACGTTATTTCTGAGTCAATTGTTTGGCAAATATTGTTTGATTTAAATGACCAGTGTGTTGCAAAGTAAAAAAAAAGGGAAAAAGACAAAACACAAACAACAAACATACATGTACATAGACATATATTTATTTGAAACCCAAATAGTAAAATCCTTAAATCTGGATCTCTGTTACATTTGTAATTTTATAAAGTTTAATAAAATACATGTATATATTGTAGCTGCATAAATAAATTTATCGAAAGAAGGTATACATAAATATATTAAAGTGTGTACTAATCAGAATTTCTGAGTACCCATCAATGAGTAAGTGTGTCAATAATATTCTCACTGTTTTGTGTATTTCTCGATTTATAAACTGTTGTATTTCTGAAGAACAAAGTATCACAAAACGAAATAAATCAAAAAATCATTTGTTCCAAGCGCATAACAATTTGTAAAGCTTTCTAGTTGATGTGTTTTCTTAGAAATAAATTATATAACAATTATACAAATGGGTACTTGGGAATTTTGACCTGCATGTATATATATATGTTTCCAGGGTGTGAACCTGACCATGATCATAAGGGATGCTAGTCTGTACAGCGAGGATGGAGGAAAACTTGTGGAGCCTGTCGTCACTGCACTTGAATCTCTCTTATTATCCGTGGATAAAGATGATGAGGAAAGTTGTAAAGACTCAGAAAAGTACTTAGAAGCTATTAAAACAGAATGTGACATTGATCTGTCGAGGCGATGTTTTGCTGGGAAAAAGAATGCTTATGCTGTGCTGTTGAAGTCATTAAAGCGTTATGTAAACAATAGGGACATGTTAATCAAGACCCTTCGGACATTCTGTTCTCTTTGTAATGGTCAACCTGACTTACTGGATGAAGAAGGGGCAGAGCTCATGATGCAGGTTATGAAAGACAATTATGAAAAGGAAGACACTTGTGTAACAGAACTCACTGTAAAATTAATCCGTTTGAACTGTACTAAGCATGAAACAAATAGACGGATGTTTGTGAAGAATGAATTAATAAAGGAGTTGGTACAAGTTTTGATTGTAAACAAGGCATGCCCAACAATAGTTAAGGAGGTGGCATACGGCCTGCGTGTTCTTACTTTGGATGATGACATCAGGGTGCCGTTCGGTGCTGCACACGAAAACGCGAAGCAGATAGTCATGGAGTGTGATGCTCTCAGATGGCTCCTCAATATTTGTAAAGGTAAATGGTATATTTAACTCTAAACATATGTTATCTGCTTTTTTTACCAAAGTTGGTCACTTTGTTTTTATCCATAATGTCCCTCGATGTGTTCGAATATAAACCATAAGCAAACCATAAATTATATGATTTGGTTATGTTCCTTGATTTGTGGTTGAACAATTCTATATACAGTCAGAGCTCTAACCTTAAACAGTTACATTTTTCATAATCTGTGACTGTTATTTAAAAAACAACTAAAACTGGGATAGTAACCAGAGTCAGTTACTACCACAAAATCATTCAAGTTTAGATGCATTCTGTCTTCCGTACAGGAATTTTCCCTATATATATATAATTTTCTCCAGGTAGGGTGATTATTCAACTTTACAACCGTGCAATAAAATTCTATGTGCATGGATGAAAATCCAATGCGCAAGGCCTCTCAAGTTACCTACTGTTATGCAACAAAATTCATTAAAAATCATTTTGTAGGCTCCAACATGATAATTAGTAAACAACTGCTAATTGGATCTTGATGAAGATGTATTTATCCTTAATAATAAGTATTCAGACATAAGCCAAATAAAAACTGTGCATTTGGCAACTATTTCGATTTATTAGCAAATGATCTTGGTAACTGATTAAGGTTACAAATGGTTATTAGGAAAAGTATCTGCTACTCTAAACCAAAGGGAGATAATAATTTGGCATTTTAATAACTTCCAGTAGTTATAAAACTTGTAACTGTTTAAGTTTAGAACTCTGACTGATATATAGTTTGCATTGTTTACCCTTTTCCTCAGATTCCTATTCAACTTTGTCGGATGGTGCATAAGTGACAGTCTCAGACAAGTTACTAAACTTGAAAATAGCAGAGTTACACCCCTTGAATTGTTAAACGATCAATTAATTTGACTTGTGAATAAAATGTAAATATTTAAATACAGGAAAGTAGGAATTGAAATTTATTTGAATTGTTCTAATACAAATTTTTTACTATAGGTTTAAATGCATTGTTCTCAGCAAAGAATATTTCAAACTGATATGTGGGTGTTGATCAGATAATTACATATCAGGATTGACATTCTTGTATATGTGCCTTTGAATGATTTTGTGGATGAAAGTCATGGCATTTTATTGCATGGTTGTAAAGTTGAATAATCACCCTACCTGGAGAAAATTATATATAAGCAGAGAAAATTCCTGTACAGAAGTTAGAATGCATCTACACTTGAATGATTTTGTGATAGAAACTGCTTCTGGTTACTATCCCAGTTTTAGTTGTTTTTTTAATAACAGTCACAGGTTATGAAAAACATAACTGTTTAAGGTTAGAGCTTTGACTGATAGTATAATTACCTCCACGTCAAACGTGGCACTATTGCAGTGGAGGTGCACTTAGTAGTGTTGGGAATCGGCTGAAAATGCATGATCGGTCACCAGCATATTTAATCGACCGATGATCGATCATTAATCGATTAAACATGGCTGCTATAGAAGACAAGTGTAAGCCTTTTTCAGACTATATTGACGAAAAGAATCACATTTCAAGTATGTTCTGGTAATACTAATAGAGGAACTGAATGAAACTGACCAACACATATTTTAAAAAATAAGTTGTGATACCCACTTTAAATGTGTGATTACTTGTTGCAAAATTGTAACTTGTTTTATTTTCTTGTGTATTTTAGTACAAGAGAATGAAATAAGCCATAATTGCAACAACAGAGTAAAATTGATCATGAACAATTTTAATCGATTAATCAGATCAAAGATCAGATTGATTAATCGTAAGAACAATAGCCCTTAGGCTTTATACAGTAGGCTTTATACAATGAGGGTATCAGTTTACTCAAATTATCAGTGACTGACAGTCGTTTATCAGGTCTGCTTTGGATATTATATATTCATTTTGTCATCTCTTTCCACCTTCCATATTCTATATTTTCCCATTGTAGAATTCACCACAGACATTGGAGTGCAAGGAGAGCTGTTTAACACCCTTAGTAAACTGGTGGTCCGGGATGAGTTCTGTGCACAAGTGAAAGACCTTGGAGGTCTGGACCTTATCATGAAGTCTTTCCAGGCAAATATCACTCACAAGGTATGCTACAACTTCACTAAGTTGGAATAAATGCTCTACATGTATGGTAAACTTTATGCCTTCATTGAGTCACCTTTTGTATTGCTTTGCTATTGAAGCGTTATTTATAGGGTTGTCATTGATGATCCAGATATGGATGTGTCAGCTTCACGCTGATCGTGTTTTTAGCCAGGTTTTTGTGGGGAAAAATCGGCTTATAGATTGGCGTAAACCGGGCGGACGCCCACATTTTGTTTTTTCTATATTTCTCCACATTACCATGTCCGATCTTACTCCCATTAACCACTGACCATAACCTGAAAACTAGGTCACTGTGACCTACTTTCTCCAAAATATACCCTTTGTTTGTTTCGGCGTGGGGTGGGGTGGGGGGTGGTGGGGGAGGAAATAAAGTTTTTGTTATATCTCCCCATTACCATGTCCGATCTTCATCAAACTTTTTTAACAGCACCTTGCTCCTATTAACCACTGACTTAAACCCTGAAAACTAGTTCACTGTGACCTACTTTCTCCAAAATATACGTTTTTGTTTAAGTTTCGGAGTGGGGGGTGGGGGGGGTAGAAATGAAGTTTTTGTTATATCTCTGCGTTACCATGTCTGATCTTCATCAAACTTTAACAGTACCTTACTCACATTAACCACTGACCATACTCTAAAAACTAGGTCACTGTGACCTATTTTCACCAAAATATACCTTTTTGTTTAAGTTTCGGAGGAGGGGGGAAATATTTTTTTTGTTATATCTCCGCAATACCATGTCCAATCGTCATCAAACTTTAACAGCACCTAACTCCCATTAATCACTGGCCATACCCTGAAAACTAGATCACTGTCACCAGCTTTCTCCAAAATATGCATTACGTTAATTTTTGCCTGGGGTATGAAGTTTTTGTTATATCTCAGCATTACCAAGTCTGATCTTTATCAAACTTTAACAGCACCTTACCCCCATTAACCACTGACCATACCCTGAAAACTAGGTCACTGTCACCTACTTTCTCCAAAATATATGTTATATTAGCCTTTTTAACTTTGTTATACGGCCATCAACATTTTTTTTTATATCTCAGCATTGCCATGTGCGATTAGTATAAAACTTGGACAGTCGGTTGCTGACATGTACCAAAGATCATGCGCGTAAAATAAAAACTAGGATTTCAATGTTAAAGCATCCTTCCACTCCCAAAAAAACAAATTTATCTAGAAAAGCTCTATTAATTCATTTCACCATACACACAGGCACTCATCTTTAACATTTTGTAAAACCTGGCTTTAACGCTACCAGGCGTTTATCTCTTGTTGTTGATTTACATTGATACAGTTCATAAAATATTGATGCATTTACTCTGATATATCTTAAATCCCTTTAAATTAACTACCGGGTTACGGTATTATATTATTTCAAAATATTTTACAACTTTTTTCAAATATACCGAAATAAAATAAGTTTTGTCAACTGGTTTTAGACACAGACACCTAGATCTCAGAATCAGCATCAGACCCCAAGGCCTAATCAGACTCCCATATATACAAGTACTAATATAAATAAAGGCTTCCAATAGACATTTCTATCTTCAGACTTCAACTTGGCAAATCTCTGAATATCAACCAATTTCTGTGTGATAAGTGGACACCGAACAGGGAAATGATATATGTTGCCAACCTTATATATAGATATTTACGAATTGATCAATCTGGCCTCAAACCTCAAATTTGACAAAATGAAAAATTTGGACAGTTGTATCATCACACTTCCCACACTTTTTTCTATTAAAGCTTGAACATCACTTTTAAAAATGTTTATAACTTATAAACCAGTCACAGACGCATACAGTCAATGGCAGTATTTAAGACCTATTAAAGAGTCATAGTGATTGAATTTTACTTTTCTGTGCATGTGAACCATTGTTAGATACATTGTAGGTTTTAATGTAATGACTATTATAAACTGAAATATGTTAAACCTATACTTTTTATTATTCCCCATGTTCCCTGTAAAATACCTTTAATTTCTACATTTTTGAAAGACAAAATGATTTCAACCTATTGAAGAGATTAGAATTGAACATTACAGTCTATCTTTTCACTATCAGGGTATTGCGAAACAAGTGCTAGGATTGCTGACGGCCCTGGCTGGCAATGACGACATCAAGATTGCTATTGTAAAGGATGGTGGGATACAGCTGACTCTGGCTGCAATCATCCAACATCAAGGTAACTGTTATATCTGCCACTTAGTCTTTTATCAGAAACAATAACACTGTAATGATGTTATATTTTTTATTGCTGAAACAGACGCATTAAATATACTGTGACAACATCTTTTAAGCCAATGAAAGGCAACTGGTACATGTACAACCTGTATAAGTTTGAGTTACGTAAAATTTTGAGGAGTTACTCATAGTTTCCACTTGTTATTCAGAAGTGCCAGAGGTGGACACGAGCATATTATTAGCAATGGCTACATTTTCACCTCTGTCAGCAATGGTTACAGTGGGGTCAAACGGAACAGCAATGGTTACAGTGGGGCCAAACGTGTTCCGGGACACATTTCAAGTTCTTTGATATTTTTGAGATTAAGCGTAGATTAATTAAACCTAAATTGTGTGTATTTCCACCAGGTAACCCACAGGTAGCTACAGCGGGATGTCAAACGTTGGCCACACTTGTGCTGAGACAGCCTGAACACTGTACTGTGGTAGTACAGAGCAACGGACCAGAAGTGATACTGCAGGCCATGAAAATACACTCTAGTGAAGAAACCGTACAGGTATGTCATTAGACTCTAGTGTAGAAACTATACAGGTAAATAGTAGCATGGTCACTGTAGTGTGGTGCTACAGAGCAATGAATGGGAAATGATACTGCAGGCCATGAAAATACACTCTAGTGTAGAAACAGTACAGGTATGAAAATACACTCTAGTTTAGAAACTGTTCAGGCAAATAATAGCTTGATCACTATGGTGTAGTAATACAGAGCAGTGGACCAGGAGTGATACTACAGGCCATGAAAATACACTCTAGTGTAGAAACCGTACAGGTAAATAGTTGCAAGACAAATGTACTGTGGTAGTCCAGAGCAATGTACCAGAAGTGATACTGCAGGCCATGAAAATACACTCTAGTGCAGAAACCATACAGGTATGAAAATACACTCTAGTGTAGAAACTGTACAGGTAAATAGTTGCAAGATCACTGTACTATGGTAGTCCAGATCAATGCACCAGAAGTGATACTGCAGGCCATGAAAATACACTCTAGTGTAGAAACTGTACAGGTAAGTAGTACCTTGATAACCATATCAGTATTCATACTGCACACACACTGTTTGGCTAGACAGGCTATTTAGGCATTCACAGATTGAGACAAAAGATTTAACTGCTGTTTACTGATAAATGACAATGCTTAAAAATGTGGATGAACTTTGAAACTAAATGGACTTAAATATTACTAAAATAACTATGATATTTTGGATTCTTTCATTCTAAAAATTCTTCAGACTGGGATACATCAGGTTGATGAGCTCTGTATATACCAACCAAAACACTTTATTAATACTCGTTAAGGGTTTTTATAAGCTTTGTTTATAAAGTCACAAATAGCCCTAAACTCTTCAAACTTCATACTTTGATGTTATTTTTTTCTCAGCTTTTTCCACATCTCCCACTTGTTTCTTAGATTTTCCTCAAAAATATTTTGGAATAGTGAAACTGCATTGTTTTCTGATATTTAGCTCTACTGATGATCAGCAGAGCTTATGCCATGGTGCGGTGTCCGGCGTCTGTCTGTAAACCTTTTTGTTGCGACTACTCCTCTGAAACTACTGGATTTCTTGAAACTTTACAGAAATGTTGCCCATGATGTCTAGTTGATCGTAGCAAAAAATCAAATTGATGTGAAATACAAGATGGCCACCAAAGCTAAAAACAGATTTTTAAAAAAGAAGTTTGTAGCGACTACTTCTTGAAAACTATAAGTGATAATAATATGGGACTTTTTTTTAAAATGATCAGCATGACATGATGTTGATCCTTGTCGAAAATCATTTTAATTCGACATTAAACATGGCTGCAGCGGCCATTTTTGTTTACATAGAGTTATATAGTAAAAACTTGTAGCGACTATTCCTCTGAATCTACTCGACCGATTTTCATGAAACTTCACAGGAATGTTGCTCTTGATGTCTAGTTGATCCTAGCAAAATTTCAGGTCGGCCGGAAATTCAAGATGCCCGCCACAGCTAAAAATAGATTTTTTAAAAACAAGTTTGTAGTGACAACTTCTGGAAAACTATCAGTGATATAGACATGGGACTTTTTCTTAAATGATCTGCATGACATGATGTTGGTCCTTGTCGAAAATCTTTTGATTCAACATTAAACATGGCTGCCAGCGACCATCTTTGTTTACATAGTTATATAGTAAAAACTTATAGCGGCTATTCCTCTAAAACTACTTGAATGATTTTCATGAAACTTCACAGGAAAGTTGCTCTTGATGTCTAGTTGGTCCTAGCAAAATTTCAGTTTGGCCGGAATTTCAAGATGGCTGCCACGGCTAAAAATAGATTTTTAAAAATTAAGTTTGTAGCAACTACTTCTTGAAAACTGGAAGTGATATTGATATGGGACTTTTTATAAAATGATCAGCATGACATGATGTTGGTCCTTGTCGAAATCATTTTGATTCAACATTAAACATGGCTGCCAGTGGCAATCTTTGTTTACATAGAATTATATAGTAAAAAGTTGTAGCGACTACCGGTACTCCTGAAACTACTTGAAAGATTTTCTTGAAACTTCACAGGAATGCTGATCTAGCTATTGGAACCTATCAGTCGAGCTTCAAGGTCATTGACCTCTTGTTTTTGATTGAAATGAGCTACATCTTTTTAGAACAAAATAAGATTAAGTTTGAAATATCGATATTAATGCTAAGTCAGATATTAAGAGGTGAGCTGGAAACTATTTTAACTATTTATAACTAAAGACAAGATACTGAACCCTCAGTGTATATATATATTAACCTTAATTTTCACAGAAAGCGGGCTGTATGGCTGTGAGGAACATTGTAGCCAGGACAAGAGACCACTGTGACGCATTCCTCGAGTTACGGGCAGAGGAGCTGATAAACCATGCTTGCAAGTTTAAATCGTGCGAAGACGAGGCAAAAGCCGCTCTACGTGACCTTGGATGTGAAGTTGACCTCAAGGAAAGATGGACTGGGGAGAAGGGCAGTTTAGCACGCGATGAATATTAGAAAATAAAACTTTCTTTTAACTATGGTTGAATAAGGATCTGTTGAATGTAAACAGTCATACATTAGACCACATCTGACGCATATTCGTGGCTTGAACATTTATAGAAAGTTTGTGGTCTAAAAATACAGAGAGAATTTGACAAGCATTAAAAAACAGGAACAATGTGAGTCTTGGGCAAGCATTTTTTCATGTTTTCACTGCAAGGCTAATACAGCCCATAGACACTAACCATATACTCACTTGATGTCGCGTGATTTGAATGACCAAATCGAAAACAACAACACGCATAGCACTTTTAATAAATGATTGCTTTTTAAACCTGATTTCAATATCTGTTAATATATGTATGTTAAATGTTGTAAATTAGCATTTGAACAAAGCGGTGAAGAAAAGGAAAATTCTTAAACATGCCACAATAAAATGCATTTGAAAATATGGTCAGTAAAACTGATTTGTGGAGTCATTAACGGGTTCTTCAAATACTTGTGATTGAAAATGCTTATAAAAACAAATTATGAGTTGGTAACTCTTAATTCGAAGCTCCAGTTTTTGGGGTTTGACCTGGCTGGTTAAGTCCATTTATATTATGTCCATATAGTTTGAATTCTCAAAATATGTAATTTATGTATATGCCTTGTCCTTAGCAGGTTTAGAAACGGTGTACATATATTGTAAATTTTGGCTGTTGTTGGCAGGACAGCTACTTTAATAAGTAGTATGTGAGAACAATAGGAAATATGTATACCGTAGCAGCTTATGTTTTGGTATTTATTTCCAGGCAGAATAAAAAAATAAAATAAAAATTCTACAAAATATAAAATACAACTAAAATTGTAACGTGTTTTCAATGTATTCATTTCCAATCTAAAACATTATCAATTCCACAGAAAATGGAAACAAAATTAAATCTGCTTTCATAGTGGAAGTTTTTTCAATTAAAACTAAACAGGTACTGAAACGTTTAAACATGTTAAACTGAAATGAAACATGTTTTAGAAGATATGTTCAGAATGCATCAAGAACTAATATAGGTATGTCAGTTTCATCCAATTATATCCATAACTATTGAAATAGTCCCCGTGTGGTTGCCAGGGTAGAATACAACCACTGCAAAACCCGCTAGAGGCAGAGGGGTTCATTTTGACATATTTTTTTTATCATGCTCATTCAATTTTTTTCTCGTGACACCGCATATGCAAACGTGGCAACGTGGCTCCATCGTAAATGGAGTGTCTACAATAGAATTTGCAGCAACTCTGCAGTTCTGCAGGTTAGAAGGTTCTAGGCCCATTCTCCGTATTTTATCTAGATGTAAATGGAGGATAAGCTTGGCATGTTCATCCCTGTTTTGGCACCATATAACCTTTCTTGTGTTGGTGCGCTGTACAACCCACATTCAATTTAATATTTCCAGAGTTGAGATATACATGTTAGTAAACAGCATATTCACATTCTTTTTCAGTATTTTTGTCAAATAAACCAAATCTTAATGTCAGATGTGAGATTGTTGAAGCTGGAAGTTTGTTATTAAACAATTATGTCTCCCCTGCTTTGTGGAGGGAGACAATCATATTGTTTTTGTGTTGTCTGTCTGTATGTCACAAACTTTGTCCGGTCTAGTTCTCCTGACCCTCTGGCCGGATTTCAATGAAACTGCAGGGATGATCAGTACCAAGTTGTGCATATCATCGCCGTGTTCCGGTTGAATGATTTTTGGGGGAGTTATGGCCCTTTAAAGGTTTAAATACACAAACTTTGTCTGGACTAGTTCTCCTGAACCGCTGGCCGTATTTCAATGAAACTTTGCAGGGACGATCGGTACCAAGCCTAGTTGTGCATATTGCTGTTGTGTTCCGGTTGAATTATTATTGGCAGAGTTATTGCCCTTTAAAGGTTTTAATACACAAACTTTGTCAAGGCTTATTCTCCTGAACCCCTGGACGGATTTCAACTAAAACTTGGCAGGGATGATCAGTACTAACCCTAGTTGTGCATGTCAATACCGTTTTCCAGTTGAATGATGTTTGGCGGAGTTGTGGCCATTTAAAGGTTTTCATACACAAACTTTGTCTGGACTAGTTATTCTGAATTACCGGATTTCAGCGAAACTTGTTAAAGATGATCATTGCCAGGCCTAGTTGAGCATATCTTTGTCGTGTTCCAGTTGATTGAGTTTTGGCAGATTTATGGCCCTTTCCCCAATGGGGGAGACATCTGTTTTTACTAAAAACAACCTCTAGTTTCTGTGCTGTGTTTGATAGGTAGTTAACATGAATTGTTGTTGAATGCAAATGTTCTTAATTTTTTAACTAATTCTTTATTTATTATCTCTATTTACAATATTTTGATATTGATTTTACAGTTTTCAGTGATATATTATTTTTTCCTTCAGATTATTAAAACATGCACAAACATCAACAACATGTTGTTTATTGTTTAATAACCATACTTTATATCCTGTAATGTTCTTTCTGATTTGATTTATTCTATTTTATGCTCCACTGCAGCTGCAAGACCGTCTGTTTCATACGTCTATTGACTGTACATTCACACTCTCAGTTTCTTTAAAAGAACAGTTTTCTGGGATAAACAAAGGGACATGTGGAATAACATAGTAGTACATGTTGTATTCCCCTGAGTCAAAGGAGTGTGACTTTATACTGTTTTCGTAGATATCACTGGCTCAACATGGTGACATTATGCAACCACTAAGAATGACTATAGTACTGAAGAAACCTAAGCAATAATAATGTCATGCTTTAAAAATATAGGAGTATTCTCTTTATTATATACTGTTCAAGGTATTTAATTAGTTAAAAAGACCAAAATATATATTCTGGTATTAAAATGTTAAATGTATAATTTATTTTAATGCACACATTTTATTTATATACTGAAACAAAAAGGAAACGCAACTCGTGAATTTCCGCTATGTATTGTATGTACAATATGCTGCTGTTAATCGAATGGTACATGGCTACGTAAGACCTTTCCTTTTGGAAAAAAGACTAAAACAACACATAACACAGCAAATAGAATTCCTTCAAAGTTTCATTATTGACAAGAGTACGCATTTGGCTCAAGCATGTAAGCAAACAGAATGCAAAATTTTGCAAACTCTTTACATGAAATACACTGAAATGGCTCAATTTTTCAAAGAGGAACGTCAACATTTATGAATTTCTTGTTACAAAGTGTACTGTGATTAAAACGTCTACAACATCACTGTTGTGTCCTTTTTCTTACTAACTGCAACTTTTTTTTATACGCC
The DNA here is from genome assembly GCA_037043455.1 of Cyrtodaria siliqua. NCBI lineage: Eukaryota > Metazoa > Mollusca > Bivalvia > Adapedonta > Hiatellidae > Cyrtodaria > Cyrtodaria siliqua. Next base: position 36,714 of record JAWPHD010004181.1, on the reverse strand, counting down.
CGTTTGAAAAATGGGACGTATTATGGTATGGGATTGTCCTTCTGTCTGTCCATCCGTAAACAATTGCTTATTCCGGACGATAACTCTGAAACCATTCTACCTATACTCATGAAACTTCATAGGTACATTGCCGTAGGTGAGAGGAGGCTCCCTATTGTTTTTAGGGTCAGTAGGTCAAAGGTCAAGGTCACCGTTACCTTACATGGACAAACACATTCAGGATGTTAACTTCAAAACCATAACACCGACACTCATGAAACTTCATATGTACTTTGCCATATTTGAGAGGAGGATCCCTATTGTTTTTGGGGTCAGTAGCTTAAAGGTCATCGTGACCGTATATAGAAAAATGTATTCCGGACGATAACTTCGAAACCATAACACCTACAGTCATGAAACTCCATCGGTACATTGCTCTAGGTGAGAGGAGGATCCCTATTGTTTTTGGGGTCGTAGGTCAAAGGTCAAGGTTACCATGAGCTTACATAGAAAAACGCATTCCTGACGGTAACTGAAACCTTTACACCTACACTCAAGAAACTTCATAGGTACATTGCCCTAGGTGAGAGGAGGATCCCTATTGTTTTGGGGTCAGTAGGTCAAAGGATAAGGTCACCGTGACTTTATATAGAAAAAAGCAATCTGGACGGTAACTTCGAAACCATAACACCTACAGTCATGAACCTTTATAAGTATGTACATTGCCCTAGGTGAGAGGAGTCAATATGGAAATATGCCTTCTGCACAATAACTAACTTCAAAACCGTAACACCTACACTCATAAAACTCCATATGTACATTGCTACAGGTGAAAGGAGGAACCCTATTGCCTTTGGGGTCAGTAGGTAAAAGGTCAAGGTCACTGTAACCTTATATGGAAATACACCTTCTGCACAATAACTTCAAAACAGTAACACCTACACTCATAAAACTCCATAGGTACATTGCCCTAGGTGAAAGGAGGAACCCTATTTCCTTTGGGGTCAGTAGGTCATGGTCACAGTGACCTTATATAGAAATACGCCTTCAACACAATAACTTCAAAACCGTAACACGCACTGTAACTTGTACCTATTAGACCTACAGTTTTGAAACTTGACTGAAATGGTACCCATATAACCCATGTTAAAACAACAACCCCTATTGAGTTTAAGCTTAGTGGGTCAGATTTCAAGGTCACTGTAACCTGATCATGACAAATTCCTTCCCAGCTGTTATTCACGAACTATTTGATCTACAGTCTTGAAACTTTATACAAATAATGCTCTGGTTAAACAACATCCCTATCAGTTATTTTTTGTTAGAAGGGCAAAGATAAGGGTTATATTGACCCGACACCTAGGAAATGCTTTTAGTTTAGTTTAAACTTATTTATTTTACATCGATTGTAACGAAAGCTCTATGAACTTATTTGAATCACTCTCGATGTCTTCCTAGGTAGAACCAGTACTAAGCAAATGCATATAAAGTGTCTTGCTTAGGGACACAACGCATATGGCAATGACTTTTAACATAAAAACTTTAAGTAACGAGTGTATAATGCCCCGTTAGGAGGCGCTCTTGTTTACAAAACATCTTGGGATTTCTTTGGAATATTATGTGGATTAAAGTTTGCAGTATATACAATTTATAGCGGAAATTCCCGAGTTGCGTTTCTTTTTCGTTTCAGTATATAACATGTAACTTCATTTTAATGCACACATTTTTATTTCAAAAATAAAATAAATCTGAAATAATTAATAAATATTTTTTGTTGGAAGAAGAAGAAGATTTTATTCATAAATCAATAGGCCATAGGCCCGTGAGATACTACAAATGCATATATACATAGAACATATGACATAGCAATAAACACATTTACAGTTCTAAGTATTTACATGAAAATGTTTCTGCTATAAATATATTATATTATTTGTATTCCTAAATAATAGAAATAACGGAGAAGGTGATACTGTTGTGATGTTACAACGTATTGCAAACATTTCGAACAGAATTAATATAACAATCCCAAGGTGGTAGTGCCCCACAAATGCAGCAGAATTGGTGATTTGGTCTGTCCATACCTAACGCGCTCACTGCATCCGTACGGCACCGCCACATGGGTAATTAACGGCTGTAAATAGTATTTATGTTAGCTATATTTGCAAACTGATGACACCATTCAAAATAAGTTTAATATAAAAACAACTGTAGTTATAACACTTTAAAGCCGGAAATGTAATTACCTACATATTTATAATTATATACGACTTAAATAAGATGCATATATGATAAATCAAACAAAGTTACATTAATTGGATGTCAAATATGGATTAAGAAGATTTTCATTATATGGTTAAATAATCTTTTTCTTTTCTTCAAAACATTTGAAGATATACATACTTAAATTTCTGATGACATTTTCATTTTCGCTACTAAATAGCTGTTTTAGCTTAAACATACTTGGTCTTGTCCAGAAATACCTTTTTATGTGTATTTTACGTATGTCTTTAAATAAAGAACATTCTAAAATAAAATGATACTCATCTTCAAGCTTATTACACGTAATACATTTTCTTTCGTCACGGGGAATACTATGTGGTCTGTGCCATCTACCTGATTCAATTTTTAGACTATGCGATGAAACAATTAACCTAGTCATTGCAATTCTAAATTTTGGAATATTTACACATTGAAGAAAGAGTTGATAGTTAAAATATACTATTTCTCTGAAAAATAACGCTCTGGATGAATTTTCTACACGTTCATGCCAAAGCTGAAAATCATTATCATAAAGGCGTTGCTTAAAGTATAAAAGAAAGTTTCAACATTTCCTACACCCTGAGCGAGCCATACATAATGAAAACCCATGGAGGACAACAGCTTATGGACGAGAGTAACCCATGACATTTTATTTGGGTATTGTTCACTATCACGCATTAACATGTTATATACAATTTTACAATACTTAGTATCATTCTTTGTACAATTTTAAACCAATATTTGATTATTCTATAATATCTAATGCTTGTCATACTAAATCTACCCAGGACACCGTACACAAAATCATTTTGGGTAGAACGTTTAATTCGTAAAATACGTTTACAATATAATGTATGAATAGTTCAATATTCTGAGAATTATGAAAGCCCCAAACTTAACAAGAATAAGTTAATATAGGTAAAATAAGTTTGTCAAACGCTCCAATCTATGTTTAATCGAGATATCTGAAATTTCATCAGAAGTTTGCTTAGTTTAAAAAGAGGGAAAACTCGATATAAAATTAGATTATCTAAAATATAACTACATCGTATACAAACACATTGCTAATAACCTTTTCACAGTAATCATGGTAATTAATTTAATTAAAAGTGCAATGCTTAATATTAATACAATTTTCCTTGAAATCGTGTGATAATATAGTTCCGTATTGCACAATACACTGTTAAATAACCTATTATTAATACATCAATGAATCTTTCCATGTATTGTACGAAACAATAAACTAGTACATGTCTAAATAACATGCTTTGAATCATCAAAACAAGTTTAGTTTAATATTTTAATAATATTTTACCCCCGTGTGGTTGCCGGGCTAGAATACAACCACTGCAAACACACCGTCACATGCATAGGGGTAGGCCCGAACACCGTCACATGCATAGGGGTAGCACCCACCATAGGGGTAGGCCCCCCTCCCCCGCCCCCCCCCCCCCCCCCATTCATATTCATTTTGTCATTTTTTGTTCATGCTAATTAAAGGTCTTCATCATGACCCCTGCATTGTTTCAGGTGCCATCTCGCTCACATCACTAAGAGCAGTGGCAGAAAAACAATAAACGTGCTCCAGCATAGATGGAGTGTCTACAATAGAATTTGCAGCATCTCTTCAGTTCAGGGTGAGAAGTTCCTAGGCCCATTCTCCATATTTTATCTCAATGTACTTGGAGGATGAGCCTGGCATGTTCATGCCTGTTAGGCGCCATATAACCTTTCATGTGTTGGTGCGCCTTAAAACCCAATTCAATTCAATTAATAATATTTTATTGCAGATATGTTACAATACATCAATTCAACATCACAATATTCATAGAAACATATGCAAAAAGTTATTACAACTTTAGTTACAGTTCTCTCCATTGTGGCTGAAAAAGTGTACGTAATTAAGGTTTGAAATAGTAACAATACATTTAAATATGAACTTGATAAGGAAAAACGAAGAAAAAAAAATCCAAAAGATTATAATCTGCCGTGCCATTCTACCCCCACGCAATCTCCACCGAAAGAAGATATAGACAAAATACAACGTTATATTGATACAAAGTTAAGGATTTTGGAATCGTTTAGTTGTTTTAATATAGTTTTGAACTTGAGTAAATATAATGTGATTTTCCTTGTTCGTTAGTTGGTCGACGCCGTATAAAAATGTGTGAGTACTTAAAGGATGACATATACGAGTGTCTAAAAATAATTGCAGTCTTTCATTTCTGAAAATTACACATCTAAACAAATAATGCTCAACATCTTCAACACTATCACCACATATACAGTTGGGCTTATCGCTCAAATGATTAAGATAGAGATCAGCGTTTGAATTGCTGCAATTGTTTCGTAAACGCGCATGTAGAACTGAAAGGTATCTATCACCCAACTTGTAGTATTGGGGTACTACCGGTGGTTTAAAGTAATTTTTAAGTCTAGTTTTAAAACTCGAAAGGGATGGTGCTTCGCGAATATTAATACCAAGTTCGTTCCAAAGTTTTAGAGATGACGGTAAGACTGATCTCGGAAACAGTTCTGTTCTTCTAGGTAAAGTAACGAAGTTGGAACTGTTTCTCAAGTTGTAAGGTTTCGATTCCGAAATAGTTGCAGGGAATAATTCATTCAAGTAACTCGGTAAATCTCAATTTTTTAATCTTAAAGGTAAATATCAACTTTTGGATGTGTCTTCTATCGGACAGAGACCCAACCAATTTCAATTTTGTATAGAGACAGAACGATCGCGCGGCTTCATATTGTATTTTTTCTAAATTATCTTTTTCATAATTTGTACAACTATCCCATACTATAGCCGCGTATTCTAAAATATGGCGAAGGTAAGATTTATATATTTGATTAAGAGTTCGACTTTTTAATTTAAATTTCATTAATTTCATTGAACCTAATACCTTAGACGCAGATATTACAGTATTTGAAATATGTTGATGCCAGGACCCATCATGAATAAGGGTTACTCCTAAATGTTTATGATGGTCAACAGTTAAGTTGAGTATTTTCAAATATCAAAGATGGACGGTTTCTGTTTGCATGTGAAGAGAAGATGACTTCAGTTTAAAATGGATTACGTTTTACTAGCCATTGCTTTGACCAATTCAATATTTTACACAAATTCTCATTAATTGTAGTTTTCATATAATCTATGTCGAATGTAAATACCGCAATATAACTGTCATCAGCAAATAGCCTTGTACTAAGCAATGCATCAGCTATGTCGTTTATATAAATTGAAAACAATAATGGTCCTAGAACAGAGCCTTGGGGTACGCCGGCATTTGGAGTTTTTATTTCAGAAAAAGAAGAACCAACGAAAACTCTTTGTTTACGATCCGTTTTATAATTATTTATCCAATTGATAAGGTTGCCTGAAATGCCATGTTGTCGGAGTTTAAAAATTTAAGCTGCGTACCAGATACGATCGAAAGCTTTGTATATATAAAAAAAATACCATACATGTAAAATGAAAACAAGGCAGCCAGTCACACCCAATTATAGACGTTTTTAGGACTGTTTTCATTTCACCTAATCCTTGACCCATTACTGCCATCGACTCCTGATCTCTATATCGGAGAGACTGGGCTCATACGAAGTCTCCAAATCACTCTGGCTGAGGAACGTTGTCACCGTGGACCCCGTGCTCACGTGCAATTGGCTTCCCAAAAGCACGCGCTTGTTTGTGGACTTCGGATGAGGACATTCAGGTACAGGAGGCTGTCTGTTAGGATTCCCTGTAATATAGTTTTAGTTTTATTAAGTGAGAAAGTGTCGATTCTTATGGATGGATAGTTGTATACAGCACTGGTTCTACCCAGAAATAAGTTGATGGTTTGCCTTCACCACTAAAACTCCACCGCCATCAGACATAGCCTAAAATGTGCTGAACAAAGAGGTTAAAACCTACTGAAACGACGTTAATAAATTAATAATTGACACATATAGCATGGCGATGAGCTAGATGATGCGAGTTTACATGACTTACAGTCCGGCCAGAACCGGCATATGGCCGACACATCATGCACTGTTTGTTATACCGAATCTAGCGTGTTGTTACATCTCAGTTTATAGTAGAGCACATTTTAGGTATTTTTTGGGAGGTACCCGGACTCGAGGTATAACAAGCACTGTTTTGGGACTACTGGCATAACGTTGAAATTGTTGGTACTAGCTCCGCAATTCAGGATGGCGTCCAAGATGGCGGCTTGTTTTTAGAAAACCTGATATAAAAATGAACAATGAATGCAGGGATTTTTTTCCACTCAAAACTCAATAAATGGTAATAAAACTAACTGAAAATATCATAGGAAGTAAACTAAATTGTTAAAAGGTTCACTTTTTATTATTTAGATGTCAAAAGGTCAAATTAGTGCAACAAAGCTAGTACTGGGACAACACGTTTTGGTATAACACACATTATTATACGCCAAAACAATTGTAAGAAAGAGTGCTTTAAATAAATGATGTTAACTTCGACCTAAGTTGGGGATATGCAGAGATATCCAAGATGGCGTCCAAGATAGCGCCAAATTAAAAATACAAGTACAAGTACCCGGACTCGTGGTATGTGAGAATGTTCAAAAAGTAATAATTCAAGGTATTTTATATTCAAAAGAAATTTATTGCAACAATTGACATTCACTGTACAAAAGTTAGTACTGGGACAACAATTTTTGGTGTAACACAAATTATTATACACCAAAACAATTGTAAGAAAGAGTGCTTTAAACAAATGATTTTAAATTTGACCTTAATTGAGGACATACAGAGGTATTCAAGATGGCGTCCAAGATGGCACCAGAATTAAGTATTTATTAATTATGCAAAATGTGAGCTTTTCAGAAAATAATTTAAGTTTTTATATTTTAAATAAATCAGACGTAACTATGCCATAATAATGGGCCAAAGCGTTTATATCAATGAGAGCTCGGAAGAGTTCGAAAACCGGCCAGATCGGATCAGTATAAGTAACATCAGAGTTATGGCCTTTCTTTTTGTAGAAAATTCCCATTTTTTGCCTTGTGAACGCTCTAGCACCTTCATTTATTATTTGATATTTACTAAACTTGCACAGATTATTAATAGCAAAGAAATCTTAGACGAGTACAAAAAACAGCCAGATCGGACTATTTACGCCAAAGTTATGGCCCTTGATTTTGCTCGGACAAATTTGATAATGAGCAAGATCGGACCAGTAACACCAGAGTTATGCCCCCTGAATTAGCAAAAAATGCACTTTTACATGTTTGTTAACACGACACAGGCCACATTTCTTGAGCAATCTTCACCAAATTTACATAATTATTTTGTAATTATTTTTTTTCAACTAATATTTAAAAAAAACTATTTTAATTTTTGTTTTGATTTTTTTTAAATTTCTTATGGCCCTTGATTTTCTGAAATATGCTATATTTTGCCTCGTTAAGATGATAGAGCCTTCAATTTTCATCCGATTTTTACCAAACTTTACCAGATTATCACTATCAATGCAATATTTGACCGGTTCATAAACCAACTAGATCGGACCAGTAACAGCGGAGTTATGGCCCTTGATTTAGTTTAAAATACTATATTTTGCCTCGTTAAGACGTTAGGGCTTTCATTTTTCATCAGATCATTACCAAACTTTACGAAATTGTTAATATCAATGAAAGCTCAGACAAGTTTAAAAAACAGCCAGATTGGACCATTTATATTGGAGTTATGGCCCTTGATTTTCTGCATATGCTATATTTTGGCCTCATTAAGACGAAATTTGGCCGGATTTCAGTGAAACATTGCAGAGATGATCAGTACCAAGCCTAGGTGTACATATAGTCACCGTGTTCCTGTTGAATGATTTTGGTGGAGTTAAGGCCCTTTAAAAGTTTTAATACACAAACTTAGTCCTGACTAGTTCTCCTGAACACCTGGCCGGATTTCAACGAAACTTGACAAGGATGATCAGTATAAAGCCTAGTTGTGCATATCATCGCCATATTCCAGTTGAATGATTTTTGGCAGAGTTATGGCCCTTTAAATGGTTTAATACACAAACCTTGTCCAGATTAGTCTCTTATGAACTCCTTGCCGGATTTCAACGAATCTTAACGGGGATGATCAGTACCAAGCCTAGTTGCACCTGTCATTGCCGTGTTCTAGTTGAATGATTTTTGGCCCTTTTAAGGTTTTAATGAACAAACTCTGTCCCAATGAAGTCTCCTGATCCCATGGCCGGATTTCAGCGAATCTTGGCAGAGATGATCAGTACCAAGCATAGCTGCGTATATCTTCGCCATATTCCGATTGAATGATTTTTGAAACAGTTATGACCCCTTATATATAAACGTTATCTTTAGCCAGTAGAGCGTCCACAGGCCCTCTTTGGCCTCTTGTTTGTATAACATTCAGTATTAAATTTAAACATATTGTTCTAGTGAGAAAAAAGGGTAAGCTTAAAAATATACACATTATGGGAGTAAGATAACTACATATGCTAATGTTTATGCTGCTTACTCAGAGAGGGCATAGGTCCGAGTTTGAACTTCCCATGTAAAAGGAAGAACAAGGCTGTGTACCGTAAGATATTTGCTAGTGATAGAAGTATTTCATAGATGGCTGCCTTTTTAACTGGATATAGCGATGAAAACAGCTCGAGGGAAATTTTGCTCCATCCTAAATTCAGTAAAATTGCTGTTTAAATACGAAACAAACAATTACACAATGCAAAAAATCCCCTTTATAATTTAGGTGTCAAAGTCTAGGTCAATATGTCAAATTAGTGCCAAACATATGTTAATATTGAGACAACATTTTGTTTGTGCAAAACACACTTTATTGTATACTTTAATAATTGTAAGGTCAACTTTAAATAAATGAAATGAAACCTCGGACCCTATAAATCTTACGTCTGCCAAGGGCATACTTATAAAGGATCTTCAGTTATGAATATGCTTTGCAAGAATCTGTCTTTTAATATTAGATGTAAATGGCCCCGCTATAGAATTACATTACATAAAGCTTATCAATGGCAGACAAAACATATATGCTCTTAGAACAGTCGAATATAGACTCATCAAGTCATTATATAATTCATATTATGTAAAATAAGAACTCCTTGAAGTCTTCAATATTAGTTGTAATGTTCAAAACGTGTTCTTAACCTTCCCTATTCATCTCTATTCATATTAAAAACAGTAGTCACGTTTTCCTTTAAATCTTGACACTGCGGTGCATCTCTCACTATTAATTTGAATGCAGACTTTTGACATTTGCACGTGTCGCTTTGTGTATAACAGTATACAGTGTGCAAAGCACATTTCTTTTTCGGCTGTAAGTTTGTTTAATAGTTTATGAGCTGGTTTCTATCATGACCAGTAGGCACACTTATTTTCAGTTTGAAAGTATTTGGACTCGCAATAACTGCATATGTTGCACTCATGTTTGCTGCATAGTGAGCATGCAATAGCAATCTTGTGTCGGCTTCTTCTTAGAGAAAAGCTCTTCAGCGTTATTATGTTTTACTGCTAAAACTATAAGGCATAATCCTGAATACCATCACAAATGACCATAGAATGATTTTCATTCAACAAAGCGGGATTGTTTGGGAAAATACAAGATTTAGAAGTTCCAAAGCTCATCTTTGAATTTGTTGTCAGTCAGCATCATTTTTCAATCTGGATATTTTTTTCTTCAAATCGGGTAGATAGTGACATAACATGTGTTCGCGTTTAAAGAATCAACCTTACCATGTTTAGCTGGGATTAGTGCTTGGACGCTATAATACATGTAGCTGTTTAACGCTACATGCATTCTACTCTCTCCAAAGCCCATTGTGATTTATTATTTTAGCTGTTGCATTGGAGTTAATACTTTGGTATTATCGTCTATATAAACATTATTCAATCATCCCAAAATCTGTGTGTTTGAATGTTGTTCACAGGCTCATCAACACATAATACATATATATTATTTAGAGCCACCCAGAGAGTGGAGAAAGATGCATAGGAGTCAGAGAAACAAACCTACTTTTACTAATGAAACTCTTTCTAACGTGCTTTATTTATAAACTCCAATACACGGGAACACCCTGGTAACATCTCCATTTGACGGATGAGGCTAAGGGAAAGTGTCTTACCCCAAAACACACTGACTAAACTCAGTGGCACCGGTGAGACTTGAACCCAGGTCCTCTAGTTGCAAGTCTATCATGCTATAAACATATGTGATAATTCACGACTCGTCAAGTAGAGAACAAACAGATCATTCAATTAGATGAGACTGGTTACTGACTTTTCCTGAAGGTTTGTGGAGGAATTGTCTCTAAAGCTTGCCAATCTTACAGCAAATTTTATGGGAAAATAAATGTTGCCGTTTGTCACTCCATGTTTTGAATTTATTTAGAATTTATGAAGTATTTCGTTAATATATTATCACTGCTGTCCAATTTTCAATTCATATTTCTCGCCCAAACATATTCTAATGCTTTTTGCAAGTAAGTCCATGTCAAAAGCCTTGTGAATGTGAGGCAAGTTGTTTCCTTTGTCAGTGTTAAATGAGGAAGCAGCCATATATGAAATGTGTATGTAATCCTATATAGTCCATCTTCTTTCATAGACCGAAACGTTAAGGAAACGTAGACCTGTGCCATAAGCATCATACATGTTAATTATGATGTTGTTCTCTTACTCCCGTATTGTTAACATTAGTAAGCGTTAAACAATTAACAGCATTATCAAAAAAAAATCCTAATATTTAAATGATGTGTATATAAACAATTTGTGATCCAAAGGGTTTATTCTATAAAACGGGTTTGACCCTTTTTGTATGCCATACACGCTCCCTTAAAGTTAAACATATACCATTTCAATATATTTAAGGATATTTCTTTTAAATATAAAAAACCTTAAATTATTATTTTTGAACATTTTGCGTAATTAATAAATACTTGTAATTTGGCGCCATCTTGGATACCATCTTTGATATCTCTGTATGTCTTTGACTTAAGTCAAATTAAAAATCATTTATTTAAAGCACACTTTCTTACAATTGTTTGGTGTATAATAATGTGTGATATACCAAAAAGCGTTGTCCCAGTACTAACTTTTGTATACAAGTCAATTCACTCAATTGTCATTTGTTCCACTAATTTGACACGTTGATCTATATTTTGACCCCTAAATTATAAAAAGTGAACTTTTAAAAACATTTAAAAGTTTGGCTCATTGTTGCTCTACTATTTGCATGTTCGCAATGAATTACTTTGTTTTGTGTGACAAAGGAGCACATTCTCGCCGTGACGAAAGTCCGGGGAGCTATTGCCATACCCCGGCACCAGCATCGGCGTCGTCTGTAGACATCAGGTTAACGTTTATATAATTGTATACAATCTTCAATCCTTTCAGCTATAGTTTTCATATTTGGTATGTAGCTTATCTAGGGGGAGGTCTTTCCAATGAACACCCTCCCAACTGTCAGTTTGACCTTGCACCAAGGTCAAGGTCATACTTAGAAAAAATATAACCTGTTGGTTATTTCTTTAACTCTTTGAGGTATGGCGTTCTTATTTGGTATGTAGCTTATCTGGGGCGGGGAAAGGGGAGTGTGGCGGGGGGGGGGGGGGGGGTCTTTTCAATGAACACCTTACAACCTGTCAGTTTGATCTTTTCAACCCTTTGAGGTATGGCTTTAATATTTGGTTTTATCTTGTCTTGTGGGAGGTCTTTCAAATGAACACCCTCCCACCTGCAAGTTTGGCCTTGGCCAAGGTGGAAGTTATACTTGGAGTAACTTTAACCGGCAAGGCAGGTTAACGTATTTTTTGAAGTTTTTATTATGCTTTTAAGTTTTTATTTCATTAATGTGATTTTTGTTTGTTTTGTTTCCCAGATTGAAGCTGTAGTAACCCTTCAATACCCTTACCCTACCCACCAACACACCATTCCCTACACCTACTTCTCTTGCCCTTGTTTTCTACTTTGCGAACAATTTAGGGAGGCATGTAGTCGCCTTTGTCCGTCCGTCCTTCCGTTATTAAGGACTCAAACGCTATTATTGAGACACTGGCACTTGAGCCGCAAATATTATATATAAAAAAAGTAAAATACGACTCTTTTTTTTTTCATATATAATATTTGTGGCTCAAGTGCCAGTGCGTTTGTATGTTTGTTATTTTATAACATCGGACTACAAAGTGATTGCATGATTTTGGGTTCGTCACGTATTGGACTCACACCACTATAAAAAAACAAGTTCGCTTTTCTACATTTTACGGGATACATTGATTTATCTTTACCAGGTTCTAAATCTACAGCATTTTAGGAAGAGCTCACAGAAAAATGCATGTTGATATAATATTTCTAGCTAAATCTGCCTCATTTTACACATCATGGGTCTAATCTCCACGGGGTTGTATTTTTGTCTAAATTTTGATAAAACATGAAAATAAAAAAAGTTCAATCTGGTAAATATTTGTTAAAAGTTAATAACATGCAGATATTGGATCAATGAAGAATTTAAGCATAAATACATGTTGCAAAATCTTTTTTATCTCTGCCACGAACAAAAACATTACAATGGGACCCTATGGAAAATTAATTGTGGTGTGAGACGTATTGAAATTTGTTTAGTCTTGATCATCTTCGACGCTTGATTGTAAATACAAACGTCTTGACCGTTTGTGCAGAAACAAATTTGAAACTGGAAGCACGTGACCGTATTTTTTTTTATTTATTAAAGTATTTCTGATCATCCGCATTTAGTTCGTCGATATAATAATGAAGTTTCCCTCGTTGTTTATCTTTGTTTATTAATAAATGTATTGTCTTTCTGCCTTTCTGTATATCTTTGATATCAGGTGTTCCTGTCTCAGCCAATCAGAAACCTTACCAGTGTATCGGCAAAAATCAAACTTTGTTCAGGAGGACTGTTCTAGACGTTTGTCTTGAAAACAAGCAAGGGTCGCAGATGATCTAGACTAAAATTAGTTTAACTAATACAGTATATGTCGGTATAAACTTACGGCCTCTCGGTGCCCCGGCTGGCTGTCCTCCTAGCGGACCCATGTAAATCGGCGGTACCATCTGTGCTCGATGGAAACAATTTACTCCCACACAGCTGTGTGTATCGCTTGACCGTCGTTGTCGATGCTTGGATTTTCTATCTGGTAAAATCTTTACAGGATGGCAAGGTTGGTCGCATTGGTAGCAGGGTGAATCAACACCAATCACACCGAAACCGCTGCATGGAGACAGTTATTCCATTATGTTTGACTGCTATGATTTTTGCAGACATTTTTACATACAACAGTACTTACTTGTGTCAGGAATACATATACAGTAGAACAGTAATAAATGATACATAACGTCCGATTTAATGTCGATTGCACCTGGCAAACGCATGGTAGGATATTTATTTATTCATTCGATATTATTCCGGAAATTGTAAGTTAAAAAGATATGGAAACATTTCTAACACGCTATATTTAGAGAGACTGGAGGCGATCTGGAAGATTAATAGTGGGAGCAAGTACAAATACAAGAGAAAAAACTGACAATGAAATTAGCTCATACACTGAACAAAAAAAGAAACTTCCGATTTGCATAGGGTTGACTTTGTTACACTTTGTACACCAATCTAGATACAATTTCATCATTTTATACTTATCACTCAGTCATCACTCAGTCATTCTGATCAATATCAATAATCATCAAAAACCAGAGTTAGTGTGTTGCTGCTAAAACATGTTTTATTCAAATTGCGAAATCACTATATTTGTATTATAAAGGGAGGTAATCTGAAAATATTCATTCTTGAAAGACGTATGGCGCAAAAGTGAGTGAACAGGTCAGCTTATGTTCTCCGTCTTTTTGGTGCTGGTGTTATCTTCTGTTTATTTCAATAGAACAAAACTGTGTTAAATCCAAGTTTAAACCACAAGACCCGGAAATGCTGTTTAAACCAAAACAAGGGGAATAACTGTGCGTACAAGTTTGATTCAAGGAAAATTGTTTCATGACAGTGCTGGCCTTTTAACAAAGGTATTAACATATAAGACCAAACAAAATATATTTTCATTATGTCAACATGTATGGGTAAAGTTGCGGAAGTTTCTTTTTTTGTTGAGTATACATTAAAGAGTTGCCTGAATTATTATTTATGAAAATGCTTCGGACGACTGGAAAACACGACGGCTCGGTGTATATTTGTCGTTAACTCATTAACCAAAAGCGAGCCGAGTGGTTGAGTTTTCCCTACCAAACTATTTTATAACTTTTATTAACTATACCTAAAATCAATTCTTTTATGGGGCCTTGTTTAGTGCATATGTACATTGGATCTACAACTCAACTATATGTTGGTGGTTTACTCGGACTGACACCAATTTTTCTTCAAGATCGCTTTTAGTCCCTTAACGTACAGTGAACTTCTTTCTTTTAAATATGTATTCAATCTGGACGAGGAATGAGCCGAGGAGAGTTGCAGATCACGTGTACGTATGTCATGTGATATGTCGTGTCGGATTTTTAAGTCTATATGAGATTACGTTTTATGCGACTTCATCACGTTTGTTAATCAGTGGAGCTACCTCCGTTTGGAGGCATCTGCAAAAGTGCTCCATCACATCTTCCGAGGTAGTTTCAACGCCAAAACTAAAGGTAAACAAGGTGGGTATGCTTTGCTATTGCATCGTTAAGTTTTTTATTTGCATTGTTATGAAAAATCGGGGAATGTAGTTCCGTGTGGTTATGTTTCAACTTAGCACAATACCGAACAAAATTCTCGAAAGATGCCTAATTTGACTTTCAGCCTGTTCGAATTTTGCTGTTTTTTCTCTACTAGATCGTCGCCACCAAGGTTTTTCCCCATTTTTTGTCTATTTACACTACATATCGACATGAACACATAAAATATCAAGCAGTTTGTGTCCATATATTGCCTGTTGACACAATAAATAACACGGAGAACGTTTCAGGGGGAGAAATACGCGATTTCTTAAAAGAGACAGCTCCAATGCCAAAGAGATAGTTCCAATGCTATGGAGATAGCACTAATTACAACTTATGAGGATGTCATGTGTTTCCATTGCGTACGACATTGATCTTGGTTAAAACACAATTTGCGTTTCCAAACTATTGTTTGCATCAACTTTATACCCGTTTTATGATAGTAGGTATAATGTACTCACTCACTACAGTGTCCACGTCTTTCGGCTCATGTGATTCACCCAGAAACGTTCTCCGTGTTATTCATTTAGTCAACAGGCAATATACGGACACCATCTGATTGATATTTGATGTGTCCATGTCCATATGTAGCGTAAATAGGCAAAACATTGTGGGGCAACCCTCGGTGGCGACTATCAAGTTGAGAAATAACTGCAAAGTTTGAACGGGCTAAAAGGCCCTGGCGTCAAATTAGGCATCTTACGATAAAATGTTTTGGGTCGTGTGCGAAGCTTAAACATAACCACACGGAACTGCATTCCCAGATTTTTCTGATAAACGTTGACTGTTTATTATGAAAATGTATTTATAATTGTTTGGTATCTAATGAAATAGTTATTGGACTTTATCAGGACAGTAACGCAACTTACGTAAACTCGTTACCACAGCTACATTGATACTCCGCTATGCCCCATTCACGATCACGTGGTATCGGGTCGAATCTACTGTTGCACTTCCAACAGCAAGACACCTGGCACAAAACGAGAATAAAAACGCAATATTGTGCTAAAACAGAGTACAGAAGAAGTAAAACAAATGAAAAACAAAGAGTTGAGAAGAAGTGATTTGAATTTTGTTTAACGGCTTATCCAGCTGTGAGAATCACGTCTCTATAACTTTGTATACTGTACCGACCACAGAGCCATGATGCATGACTTTGTATACTGTACCGACCACAGAGCCATGATGCATGACTTTGTATACTGTACCGACCACAGAGCCATGACTTTATATACTGTACCGACCACAGAGCCATGATTCATGACTTTGTATACTGTACCGACCACAGAGCCATGATTCATGACTTTGTATACTGTACCGACCACAAAGCCATGATTCATGACTTTGTATACTGTACCGACCACAGAGCCATGACTTTGTATACTGTACCGACCAAAGAGCAATGATTCATGAGGGTTGAAATACAGGTAGCGTATACGGCACGACCCCAGTTCGCATTTTGGACGAGGTATACTATGTATAAAAAAAGAGATAATATACAACTATCAGAGCTATAATTCTCATAGCTACGGCTCATCATCACATTAAAGCTTATTTAGAGCGGCTCCAGAGAGAGGTGAAAGTTAAGGATACATAGGTTTCCGGGAAGCTGACCTACTCTTACTATACGATTTCCTATGAATCTGTAACGTGCTCGGAGGTAGAGAAGAAGAAATGGGCGTGCGTGCGTGCGTGCGTGCGTGTGGTGTGTGCGTGTGCGTGTGCGTGTGTTTGTGTATGTGTGTGTGTGTGTTACTTATTGCTTTGTACAATGTGCATTTTGATCAATAATTATATTCAATACAAAGATGGATTGGAAACTGGTTAAAACATTGTAATAGCATTAAAGAAATGTGAAGATTTTGCATTTTAGTAAACTATTAGTTATTGGATTTTCAACAGTATTTATTTAACCCTGTATTTTATTTCATTTGATATATTTGCATATACCTTACCTGAAATCTGTGAAACGAATTCATCCACATTTTATATTGATAAAGAAAGAAAATTTAATCTGTCTAGTGAATTGTCCAGTATGACAAGGTATTGGCGAAGAAACAATCCGTAGTTTATTTAAAAGAAAATGTTGGCCTTGGAGACACATTATCAAACTTACATCGGTTTTGTTGCATTTGTAAGTGAATATCTGTCAAAACTGCATATAGTGTTAAGTCGATCCGTTTTTAGGCAGTCCGACATTTTGATTTTTCCTTCCCACCGTCGCCAATGCTAGTGTAATATTCGGTATGGCTGGTCGATTAACCAATCAAATCCGGAGGAATTTTAAGAATTGTTATGTATATTTACCGGTTTTCTTGCAGGTACTCTTCTCCACCATTTGCGTTGACAGACTTCACATGCAAACAGGCGAACCTCATCCTTTATTGTATTCTTTCCCTCTAAATCCTTCAGAACATGGTCTTTTCTCATTCCCAAAACGTCTGCCTAAATATATATTTTACTTTTAATTTGTTTTACAAACATCATGTTTTATTTACCGTGCAATGGTCCTCTCTTTAACCATATTGTACCTGTTACCATAATGTAAATCGGTATAATACTAATTAATATATTCCTTTATAATACGTTTAAATTATTACTTTGTTTTTATTTATTATTATTAATATTATCATGCTATTTTTCATTTCGTGTATTAAGGATCGTCCTTAGTCTATTATGACGTTTTAGCTTGCTTCCTCTTTCAGTAATACATGTTTGATTCCATAACAAATCTTCTTGTTCAAAATTTCCAACTATGATTATTTTCGTAAGTCATTACCGTTCATATCGCATGTAAGAGTACAAACCTAATAACAATTTATTAATAGCTAAAATGCATTTCAAACGCGAATGTTACATTCAAGCCTGCATTTGTTTTATCGCTTAGCAGCCCTTACAGCTATCATCGAATTAAATTAACCGCATGAACCGCCGTATACATGTTTTACGATACAATGCACACACTTGCACACGACACTCGTTTAGGAACACTTATGCACACGACACTCAGTAAGGCACACTTATGCACACGGCATTCAGTAAGGCACACGTGTACACACGACACTCAGAAAGGCACATGTGTGCACACGACACTCAGTAAGGCACACTTATGCACACAACACTCGGTAAGGCACATGTGTGCACACGACACTCAGTAAGGCACACTTATTCACACAACACTCAGTAAGGCACACGCGTACACACGACACTCAGTAAGGCACATGTGTGCACACGACACTCAGTAAGGCACACTTATTCACACAACACTCAGTAAGGGACACGTATACACACGACACTCAGTAAGGCACATGTGTGCACACGACACTCAGTAAGGCACAGTTATGCACACAACACTCAGTAAGGCACACTTATGCACACGACACTCAGTAAGGCACATGTGTGCACATCTGTGCACACGACACTCAGTAAGGCACACTTATGCACACAACACTCAGTAAGGCACACTTATGCACACGCCATTCAGTAAGATACACTTATGTACACGACACTCAATAAGGCACACTTATGCACACACCACACAGCAATGCACACGTATGCACACGACACTCAGTAAGGCACACGTGTGCACACGACACTCTGTAATGCAAACTTATGCACACGACACTCAGTAAGGTACAATTGTGAGTATTTCTCTGATTTTGTCTTGTTCTGCTGAAAGGATTTTTGAATGTAAATATATGGACCAAGAACTTACCGCATCGTAACCAAGTATTTCTCTGATTTTGTCTTGTTCTCCTGAAATAAGTATCCTTTTGTAAATAAGTATATAATACGCTTTTACATTACTATGTCGGGAACAGAAACTAAACGTATGAAAAAAAATGAAAAAGAAAACATATATAAACAAAAAGAAAAATGAAAGTCAGAGATATGGGACAGTGCAACAACATGTTTTTGGGTAAGATGGAGATGTGTGTGAAGTTTCATGAACATAGCTCAACCACTTTTAAAGTTATGGTCGGTTAAACTTTTATGTAAAGGGACATAACTCTGCCAAAATGAAAATCAGAAATGTTCAATCTTTATCAGTTGTATTCTTCGCATTTTATATGGTTATATAGTTAATATCAAATAAACAACAATTCGAAACAATACGTCCAAAAAACAATATTTAACAAAGTATTCTTCTCGGTCGATTCTGTCGGTAAGGTAAACCAACCGCAGACGTCAATTGCTAACTACGAAACTTTAATGCTATCTAATAAATACTGATTATAATATGTTCTATTAGTAACCAAGATTTAGTAGCACTTGCATAAATGCTTGTGCATTATCGTATCTCAGTTATATATATATATTTACAAATCTTCAAAATTACATATAGTGGAATTATTATATTGTTATGGCGCCATTAATAATACGTTCCTCGAGGTGCTAAACGCTGCTTGTCTTTACTTCAAAGACATTTTTTACGAAAACATTTAACAAGGATATAACTGAAAAAATAAAGTCTACATTGCTAAAAGAAATAAAACCCCATTACAAACACATATTACGGGTGTTCTGACATTATGCGACACCACACAAAACAATGTTACAAAATAAATTCAAATATAGAGAACATGACATATTTGCTCCATAACAGCAGAGAATGCTCTAGACAGACTAATAACAAGGTCCTGATAACAGCAATACATGAACAACATATGACAACGAGCTTAACCCTTAGCCCGCTATGAATGTATGATGGACTTTCCTTTCTTTAAATTTAGACCATTCCATTTAGGTTAAAAGGGATGCTTTGGTTAAATGACTGATGAGCAGCCAGACAGTATAAACCCTGATCAGCCTGCGAGGCGATCTGGGTTTACACTGGCTGCAAAGGCTGTTGTAGTCGCCCTAAGCAGGCTAAGAGTTAAATGTAAATTTTGCTTTGGAATTCCAAAGGAATTACAAAGAGGAGCTTAACTATTGATACGCTTACCTTTAAAAAGAAACTGAAGCGTTTTAAACCTATCCCAATCGAAATGGCTAAGAAGTAATTTGGCTTCTTCCTGTGAAAAACGGCCACCAAACGTCTCCCGTATCGCCCGTGCCTGGTATATAAAGACACACACTTATATATACACACTATATGTATGTCTGTATTGCTAAATATTAGATAAGAAATTAAAAATGTTATACTTTTTAATGTTTACCTTGTAAAAAAATTGAACCACTACTTTCTTTTTGTGTCTTGTTTAAGGTCATTTTGTTTTGAAAGTGTAAGAATGTTATTTTTTTCTCAGTATTTTACGTTGAATCTTTTGTATTAAACCATTCACTAAAACACGTACAAAATGAGCAGTAACAAAATACTGAGCACACTAAGAGTACCGAAAAAAGTGTCGAGAATGTCCAGTTATATGTATATACTGAAAGGAAAAAGAAACACGACACTGGAATTTCCATTATATATTGTATATACTGCACACTTAATTCCCTATACATTCGAAGGAAATCCCAAGATGTTTTGTAAAAAAAAGAGTTGCAGTTAGTTAGAGAAAGGACACAACTGTGATGTTGTAGACGTTTTAATCACAGTACACGTTATAACAAGAAATTCATAAATGTTGAAGTTTCTCTTTGAAAAATTGAGCCAGTTCAGTACCGTATTTAACGTAAAGTGTTTGCAAACTTTTGCATCCTAAGTTTGCTCACATGCTTGAGCCAAACGCGTACTCTGTCAATAATGAAACTTTATACAGGAATACTATTTGCTGTGTTACGTGTTGTTTTAGTCTTTTTTCCGAAAGGAAAGATCTTACGTAGCCTTCGATGTACCATTCGATTAACAGCAGCATATTGTACATACAATATATAGCGGAAATTCCCGTGTCGCGTTTCTTTTTGCTTTCAGTATATATATCCGCCGTTATTACACCTACATGTGTGCCTATTGCTTTGGTTCTTCACTGAATTAATTTAGCAGACCATGGTATAAATTTTAAGTATGTAGGTCTATGGGCAGACTTAAAGTTTCATTTCTCATATACTCGAGGACTTTAAAAACGCCTCACTGAAAATAAACAAAGATTATTCCGTAGTTTAATATCTTATACATTTTAAAATCAGTTGAGATATAAATCATATACCCGGTAAAATAAAAGTTTTAGACCAGGGTATATAAAGTCATATAAAAATAAAACTAGTGGACAGAATTTAAGTATCTTTTTTTAGTAACCAAGGTCTACCCTACCCGATAATGTGGTACCAGAAACATTAAATTAAACAAGATTTGATTTTAAAAAAATATCGCGAACACACAAAGGGTCTGTAAAAAATGTTGCTAAGTCCAAAAAGAGTAACACTTACAGACATTCGAGTAACCAATAAAAAGATTATTATTTTTTTGCAAACTTTCATTGCTAACGATAATTATTGGTGATTGTTGATCTATTGTTAATTATCAACTGAGATAATAAGGGATATTAATAAAATCCGTCAACTGGTTTTCTTTTTATGCGCCATTATATGCCCTGGTCCAAAACCTTTTTTACCGAGTATAAAGAGAATATTATGTCAGTGCCTTTTACTATCAAGTTTATTAGGCGAGGCTTAGAAAACAAGAATGGCGAGGCTCTGCCGAGCCATTCTTCATTTTCGTGCCGAGCCTAATAAACTTGATAGTAAAAGGCACTGACATAATATTCTATTTATCATGTAGATTATCCACATTTTTTTGTATGAATTACTATTATTACCTATTTCTCAGAATGTTACGCTTATCGAGGACGCCGCAATGTTGTTGTTTTTTGTTTGTTTTATGATGTCAGGCAACGTTACGTGCATGACGTAAGATAACGTTACGTACAATAAACGCCGAGGGATTCCGCATCGATTTGCTATTCGTCATTGCCTAATAAAGCAAAATTTAATAGGTTACCCCTTTAAAAGTGCATGATAAATTATTTTCATTTCATCATGTTCATCAAATACAAGTCAACATTGATTATTGTGAACAGTTTCTTTTTCAGGCTTTTGAACATGCGATATGCAAAGGCTGGCCTTACTTTAATAGTTGCATGTATCAATTATTGAAACTATATACATTAGGTTTTTTAAAAGTCCCCGAGTAGGTGAAGTAGGGTTTATGAATTCCTTTTATGATTTTGAGACAACAAACCTCCAGCAGTTCAACCTTTCAACCGAGTCTGCTACTTTTTTATTTTGTGTCTGTTTAATGTTTGTGTCGTTGTTTTAGAGATATTTAGAAAGTAAAATCAAGCTATGCATGGTTATAGATTTTAAGTTGGCTTTGCTTTTATTAATAATGTTCTTTTTAAACAGTAATTTGTTTCTTTGAGATTGAAAAAGACTATTGTTTTTTTTTTTAATCATTTTCTAATGGTTATTTTGTATTTGAATCGCAACATCTAAAATGACCCTATATCACATATTGATATAGAAATAAATATGTAGAAAGAAAGATTTACTGAACAAAATACTGAACAACTAATAATGTCACAAGGCCTTATTTATACTGTCATAGAACTCCCTGGTAGTTTCTGTACCAGAACATTCTAAACAAGAATGCAACTTAAACATACACATGCTATTTATTCAAATGATCTTGAATGACCGAATCAATAATACACATATTTTGAGAATTGTCCAGAAACATATATATGTTACTAATTTAACTTTAAATGGCCTTGAATGACATAATCAGTTATAAACATGTATATATACATCATAACTACAGGTTTAATTACACTAAATCAGCCGGATGTGCTCGCCTGGTGCATCGAAAGTAGTTCTGTATTAAAGAGTGCTGATCTTTTTTTTCTTTAAAAACTTTTTTAGTGCAATTTCCTGTTATTTTTGGGCTGTAACTGTATTCTGGACATGTTGCAAATATTTGAAAAGGGAGCTCATCATGTTTTTGACAGTTTTTGATATAAATTTTAGAAGTGAAAGTAGACAAGGTACGACAATGTAAGGAGTAAAAATAGCTTTGACACGGTGTTAGATTACAGCTGAAGAAATGTTTCTTTACTTAGAAGGTATTAAATCCCCTATTCCCTTGCTGATGTTTAATAGCAGACATGTTTACATTCTAACTTTACTATGGAAGGGGCATGGAGACTCATTTACGCTATTATAACCTACACATAGCGGCATAGGGGTGACACTGTTTAACACCCCTGTAGTAGCTTAACATGCAGTATATTTGTCGTGTGATTTAAGGAATTGTGTATAGTACTGAATATGGTATTTCAGATCTTGTAATCAGTGTTGCTTCTAATATTACCTCTCATGAACAGATTCAATAAAACCGAGATTGCTACGTTATTCTCTTGGTTGTGTCAGTGATGTAAGAAGTACTGGTTGTGTGTGTTGCTTCCAAGGGATCTCCCTTATCAGTATTCATTAGATCAGATTCCAGGTCAGTTGAAATAATGATTATCTCGTTTTCATGTCAAGGGGTTTATGAAAACATATTTGAAATGAATCAATATACGTTTTTGTGATGTTTCTGCATTGATCCCTTTTTATTTATTGCATTGCGTTTAAAGCTATTGATTTATAGTAATAGGTATGCTGTGTCTTTAATGGTTAATTAACACATTTATCTAAAATTAAAATCGACTATGAAATATGCTTACAAAGTTGGAAACAAAATATTACAAAAACAAAAGAACAGAACAGAACATATATTTTATTTCGACTTAAGCATATACAGCTCATCGTCATACAAAAACAACAACATACTAGTATTTTTCGATGTACTTAAGATTATATTGGAAAATAATTTAACACCGTTGCGTTATATTTCCTTGCCAACTCAGGTTTTAGTATCTAAAACAAAAGCTTATTGTTGATATAAACTACGTAAAAATGAAAATAATTGTTCAGAATATATACTCCTCAAAATAGTTTAAGGACCACACAATAGAACAATAATAATGACTTAATCTTTAATATTCTGGATTTCAAGTTAATACATTAGTATCACGTAACAATTGTACAAGAACACAAATAAACCTAAACATTGCAAACAAAGACATTAAATCGTTCAATAACAGCACTTTAAAAATGACACAATTCAAAACATGGTCCTTAAATTATTTTGAGGAGTATATTTATAGGTTATTAGCTTTGTATTGGGATATATGCACGAGTTCTTTTTCGAATTAATATGGCGCGACTTTAGGAGAAAGAACGAGTGCATATATCCCAATATAAATCTTATAACGTTTATTATTGCATACGCATTTTTAAATTAGAGAGAATAAAACAGGTTGTAACATTTAATTTTTACATTTTTTTTATTTGAAACAAACATATTGTCATTATTACTTAATGGGAATGTTCAATGAAATCGACAATGTTTACATCACGTGACATACTTTCCTTGACATGAACAGAAAAATCCACCAATCACGAACGAGTATACGTTACACACCCAATATTACTTCACTATGGATGTTTCCTGTTACATTGAAAGTAAATGCGTATGCAATAAGTAAACATATTTAAGTAGATAAAAATCTCATTTATAGTTAGTTTCGTTCCACATTGTGTATGCAATTTCAATCGGATTGCAGGCATATCGAAACGTCATTCATAGCCCTTTCATGAAATGTATCGAGTTTTACGTTCGTATCGGCGAATCGATATCAACTGTATTGTGCCTAATCAATATTGTATGTATCGATCACCACACATTTCTGCCTTTCAAATATCTACAAACTAACGACTGTTGAGAAATGTTTCACTAATTGATCTTCCTTGTGAATTTTATTTGTTGTAAAACTTCCTTGTCGGAGTACATTTCATTAAAACTGTCACGAAAATGAAACAAGGACAATTAAACCTTCCCACGTAACTGTTACAAATAATCAGAAATGCATTCATTTTCTTACGTTAAAGGCATTAACCCACCAAATAACGGCAAAATTACACTACAAAATCATTTAAATCATTTATACAAACCCTATCCATGTGTTTAGGTCATACTATAGTATATATGTGACGATTAAAAGTATGGGTTTATTCACGGGCAAAATACCCGATATCGAATATGCGTAAAATGAACTATGATTTGGTAACTCTTAATTCGACGTTCCAGTTTTGGGCTTTAGCTTGGCTGGTTAAGGTCGTTTATATTGTGTCTATATAGTTCAGATACTGAAAATATGTTGAGTAATATGTATTTCGTCCCAGACTATACATAGAGTATACACATTCTATTAAACATTATTTTTAATAAACTATATATTGTAATTAAATGACAACTTACATTGTTCACCCTTACTAAGTTGACATCAGAGTTATTGTGCTCCCCACGTTCCGCCATGACTACCAAAAAATATCACACATGCATAATATATCGATGATATTAAATGTTATCCAACATACACGTCACATTCAAAATAGTATACAGGTAGATGAGTACACAAGTAATGTTTACCGATCTACAAGTCAAAGTCCAACAATGCAATACTGAATAGATTACGGTAACCCGGAAGGTTATATCTAAGTTTATACTGGAATGTATTTTGTGTTAATGTAATCGTAGTTATAATGTTGCACTTTCAATGCGTATTTTTACCTATATTTAGAAGATAGAAACAACTTATCAGCTACTCCTCATGGTTCTAAAGATATTGATTAAATTCATAAAACTAGATTGATTAAAATCAACCAACGTAATACCATTGCGTGCAATATACGTGAATGCTTATTCAAGTATATTATTGTGTTATACAATGTGGAATATGATGTGCCTTAAACCACTGGCAACGCAGTATGAAAATGGGGTTTTACGTCCCGTTAACACATATAAGGCTAAAATGGGACAGGGAGATGAGATGAAGAAAGGTTTTGTCGTAGGGGAGATACTAGCATATACTTCGTTGTACGAGAAAAAAATTGTGCGAACCTTGACCTAGCATAAAGGTGTAACACGATCATTGATTTTTGCAGAAGTATGTTTTGAAACTTAAAGGGACGCACGGTAATCTTTAAGATTTTATCAAGCCTTAAACCTAGCATCTCGATTTATTAATCCAGTTTCATTTTGAATTTAAACCTGCTCGCATATATTTAAATACAATTTTGAGTTTTCAATTTGTTTTCGTTATTCTATCTATCATTGGTGAAATATAATCAACAGTTAGGAATATGCAAAAACAATTTGCTTTATTCGATTCTTATTTATATGTATACTGAAAGGAAAAAGAAACGCGACGACACGGGAATTTCCGCTATATTATATACTGCACACTTAATTCCATATATATTCGAAGGAAATCCCATGTGTTTTGTAAAAGAAAAAGTTGCAGTTAGTTAGAGAAAGGACACAACTGTGATGCTGTAGACTTTTTAATCACAGTACACGTTGTTACAAGAAATTCATAAAATGTTGAAAAACTCTTTGAAAAACTGAGTCAGTTCAGTTATGTATTCAACGTAAAGAGTTTGCAAAATTTTGCATCCTAAGTTTGCTCACATGCTTGACCCAAACGCGTACTCTGTCAGTAATGAAACTTTGCAGGAATACTACTTGCTGTGTTACGTTTGCTTTTTTCCGAAAGGAAATATCTACCATTCGATTAACAGCAGCATATTGTACATATAATATAGCGGAAATTCCCGTGTCGCGTTTCTGTTTCCTTTCAGTATATATAGTAATGATTGAACAAATGCAATTTATGTAGAAAAATTAACGGGACGCCGCGAATTTAAAAAAATGTAATATTGCCGTGTGTCTAGGCCCAAATTAGAAAAAAACTATAACGTTACATTCTTATCACAAATGATCCTTATGCTACCAAAGAATCCACAGAAAAGTGAGGGTCATGTATCTTCTAAGAAAGAACTTCTCAGGAGTTTGTGTTCAAACGTTTTGGCAGGCCTGCGTCCTGATATGCTGAGCATTATACGAGGCGATTGATTGTATTTGTTTGAAACCGAAATATCGATAGTTTCTCATTTTTTTGTAGTGAAAATCTAATACAACATACGAAATATCTGTAAAAACACTTATGTACATGCTCGTTTTTGAAATTCAAATTGTCTTTCATTATATGCTATGTCTGTTAACAAGTTAACTAAAGTCGTTGAACAACATAATTTAGCGGGACAGGGTTCTTTAAATGGTTCAAATGGGTACCTACTTCGGTAGGGTACACTGTACCAGATAGGCCCATTCAGCTCCTCTTTCCACCCGCCCGTCTGTCTGTCTGTCTAACTATCTCTACATCCGGCATCACCTTCTTCCGAGTATTGCATAGTGCATAGTCAGTAAAGGTGAAAGTAAAACTATGACAGTAAGATAAATAGTCATGATAGGTGATATGTAAGGAGTAATAATGTTTAGTAGTTATGTGGTCCTTTGAAAATACATGTTTAGAAGTAGGATAAAAATAGTGTGCCTTATTACTTTAATGTGACCTGTGGTTTATTTGGCATACTCCTTCATTCAAGCGGAGCAAGTCAGGGAGCATGACTACATTAGTGGGTAACTTATTTCACAGTACAACTGACATTGGAAAAAGGAGTACTGATACTTATTGGCTGTTGTATGGATCTGACGATATAAGAGAGGGTGCATGTGGCGAATCATTCTCATGGGATGCTCAACATATGAGGGCATTTGTATCGCAACTAAACCATGAACAATTTTGTAAAACATGAAAAGACATGCATCAGTGTGCCTGCTTTCAAGGGAACGCCAACCTAGATCATTGTAACACTTTCGTAAGTAGAGTAGGCATTTTTGACCCATCTCTCTTGAACCATGTCTATGTATATTGTGTCGGGTGAAAGGACTCCCCACAGAGGATGCATATGTAGATTTGCGGATGTAGCTACATTTTCTATGTGTGTATTCCAGCTCATGTCATTACTGATGGTAACGCCAAGGTATTTGACTGTAGAACCTGTCCATGTAGAGTATATCCGGAGTGTATTATGTGCATTGACTTTGATATGTGAAGAACTAGACAGTTACCCGGATTAATATCCATTTCCCATGTTCTCTTCTCGAATTGTTGAAGAGTATCTATGTCTCTTTGGATGATGCTGCTGTCTGTGTTTATTTTTAATAGTTATGTAAACATCTGTATCATCTGCAAATAATCTTATCTGAGAAGTTATGTTGTCTGGTATGTCATTAATATATAGTAAGAAGAGAATCGGCCCCAGGACAGAACCTTGGGGTTCACCTGATACTGGTACATTTGATGATGACCACTTTTATATCTACTGCAAGAAAAGTTTTAATCCAGTTTAGAGTATGTCCCTTAACGTCATGCTGGTGAATTTGAAAAGAAGTTTAAGATGACTTACATTCGTCAAAAGCTTTACTAACATCTAGCAAAATTAGATCTGTTTGGCGAGCATAAACTAGTTGTTTTAGGATGTTTACTATAAGCTATATTAATTGTGTCTTGCAGGATCTTTTTTCTCTGAATCCGTGCTGGAGATTGTAGAGAATATTGTACTTACCAAAGTGATCTGTAAGGTTGGAGGTAATAATGTGTTCCATAATCTTACATAGGATGCAAGTGAGTAAAATCGGCCTGTAGTTTGCGGGGTCAGCTTTGTCTCCTTTCTTGTACAGGGGGCATACGTTTGCATGTGTCCAGTCTTCAGGGATTTGGCCATTGCGAAACTATTTTTGAAATAGTGCCTGGATGATGGGAGCAGTCTTGTTTTTTAAGTTCTTTAATAGACATGGCTTTATTTCGTCCTGTCCCACAGATTTATCAGGATAGATGTTTGCTATTAATTTTAAGACACCATTTAAATCTCTTTTAATATCAGGCATAGTTGGGTACTTACTTTTGTATTCGCTTGGTACATCTGTAATCTGTGCTTTCTTGATGCAGGTCTGTTCGTGACTTAGTGGGGATAGTGGGGATAGTGGCGTGAACACTGATTGGAAGTGTGCAATTCAGCTCTTTTGTTTATCATGGACTGACCGTTTATATTTATGATTTTGAGTTTGAAGATTTTGTTTTTACCTGGGTATTTAGTAGTCCTGGTTGGCGGTGTGCTAGGCGGTTGGGAAAGAGATTCACCAGATAGTACACTGAAACTATTCTGAAAATGATGGACCTATTAAGCGAGAGGTCTGAATTCCGTAAGTTTGGAAAATCACACTTTGAGATTGTGGCAAGGTCCGAGTCAGACTTATATAAGCCAAAGCATCCACACGGATAATCTGAACCGCGATTTGTTACTATATCTGCAGACAAGTTTATGAGGAGAAGGCAGAGCTCAGATAGGGAGGAAACTCTGAATTTCATACTTGTATATGCCACTTGGTAAACTTTACGGGACTTGCATGGCAAGGGGCTTGACTGGGTTTGAAGCTATTTGGACGTTCATGTCTTGGCTCAGGATGGTCTCTTTGTAGAGTACATGACCTTTATGCACATGGGACAATGAATCGTGGCGACAGAATATCTGTAATAATTTTCTTATCAATAAGAAATGTTGCCGCTTACAACAATGACAAGGTCATTGTCAATGGCGGGAAATATGTTCAACACCTCTAACTACGGGAAAAATTACAGTTTTCATAATAAAACAGTTTATTATGAATGAATTGAATAAAACTGGAGTTGATAGTCGCACCAACAGCTAAGGCAATATGACGACTTCCCAGCTTCCATTGATGGAGGAACACCCCAGGTGCCCCTCCGGGCAATTTTCGTTCACGGCCGGGCACCTGGGTAGTACCACCCCAAGCCAGCTGGATTTATTATGAATGCAACTAATACTTAAAATAATAACTGTCTGGTTTTATGGATAGACTAATAACTAATCTAGTAAAGGAACACTGTTTTCTGGAAAACATATACGAGCTAGGAAATCAGCTGCTAGTTGTTGCACTGCGCACGACGCGTGCATGCGCAGTGCACGACGCATGCGTCTAAGCATAGTTTCTATTATTTTAATTTCAAAACTTTTTTTCACTAAAACTCACTTCTATTATTTACAGGTGGTTATCATTGAAGATTGAAAACAGAAACAACAACGCAAGATGTTAATACGTTGTTAGAGAAAAAAACATCCGCACAACGGATGCTTAATTCCTTATATTATGCAGGGTGACTATACCACATGACCTATGACCTCATTATTGCTAATTCTTGAAGAAAACAATTGTAAACATTCGCCCACATTGAAAGCTTCAGGGTGCGATAAGATTTTTTTTATTTCTTAACCATTTTCTACCAAAGAAAGCGCAATCGAACACAACAAAATGTACGCTACCCTCGACTGATATTCTTTTTTTTGTGAAAGCTACCACTTGAAGCGTAATTTAATTTGCACATATTATGAAAACAATCCGTGCATATACCCTTTTTTTATCACGAAAACTTTCCCATCAGGTGAAAGGGTTTTGGGTTAAAGAACCAGTGCGCCAGAATTAATGAATTTTTAAATTATGCTAATCCGCGAAGTCGATTTTTTTATGCAAAATCGTGAAGTAATTTTTTTTTGTCAATTGTCTACAGTTTCATTCAAATCCTATGAAAAGAATAAAGAATTTTAATGAAAGAATTTTAATGGACTAGATAACGATTTCCAAAATTTACTACTTTTTGTATCTTCTTTTAGAAAGATGGACAATTTTGTTATAGTCATATGCGTCATTCTGAAAGAAAAAGTTGAACCTGTTTGACTAAATTGGAATTGTTCAGCTACTTTTAATATAGTCAAACTTATTCATTTTAACCTTAATTAGTGTTTATCTTGGAAAAGAAATGGACAAGTAGCATAACTAGCCTGTTTCTTAATTTGCATTTAAATGTGTCAATCAACCTAAATATAGTATTTTGTTTTTCAAAATCATTTATATGATGCGTTATTTGTTTCAAAGGATTAGTGTAAAATGTATTGCCTGTTTCTAAATTTGAAATTTGACACGAATAAGGATTACACTGTGACTTTTAATGTTGTCAAACTAATTAGTCTAGATCATCTGCGACGCTTGCTTGTTTTCAAGAACAGTCCTCCTGAACAAAGTTTGATTTTTTGCCGATACACTGGTAACATTTCTGATTGGCTGAGACACGATATATGAAGATACACAGAAAGTAAAAAAGACAATCAATTTATATATAAACTAAGAAGGAAACGTCATCATTAAATCGACGAAATAAATGTGGATGGTCAGAAATACTTTAATAATTTGTTTTTAAAAAAATATGGTCACGTGGTTCCCGGCCAGTTTCAAATTTGCTTCTACACAACCGGTCAAGACGTTTGTATTTACAATCAAGCGTCGAAGATGATCAATACTACATACTAATACAATAACGCAAATAATGCACGCTACCCTCGCCTGATATTCTGATTATGTGAAAATAAGTAAAGTTTGCAAAAAAACCCACACAAACTCCGCACCCCATCCCCCAACCACCCCAAAGAAACACCCTGAAAACCTCTGAAAATGGACCAGCACTATTTTGAATCATTTTATTTAAGAAAAAAAGTTATTTATTTTTTATTTTTAAAAGTAAGTGAATCAATTTGATCGACAACACCCACAGTGCGAAGCGAAAATTAAATTTTAAGTTCACTTGCTCCTAACTATTTAAACGTTGGCTTACCTATTGTTTGCCCTTTTACTTACACTGAACAAAATTTCTAAGTATCAACTTTTGTATCTTAACTAATTTTCTTATTTTAAATATATTTTAGAATAGATATATGATAAGTATTTTGTTTTGACCCATAGTTTGTAAAACATTTATTTTTTGTTTAAATTGTTACACTCTTTTGAGAGTTACCCTCCCTTTATATGAAAACATGAAATGTACTGATAAAACACATAACACGAGTCAAAGATCGCTTAAAGATATAAAATTCTTAAAATTGTTATGAAATAATAGAAA
Source organism: Cyrtodaria siliqua (assembly GCA_037043455.1). NCBI lineage: Eukaryota > Metazoa > Mollusca > Bivalvia > Adapedonta > Hiatellidae > Cyrtodaria > Cyrtodaria siliqua. Next base: position 4,898 of record JAWPHD010004181.1, on the reverse strand, counting down.
AAAACATAAACATTTGACCCATTTATCGCAGATTTTCCGTCTATAAAAAATGAAATATGGATAATCTTAAATTACCTCCCTTTAAATTGAATATTGTTTGAAATTCAATTAACTGTAATTTAGCGTTAACATTAAATATTTCGAAAATTTCTTTTGCAAACGCATTTGTAGTGGTAATGCTAGTAAAACATGATGTCAAAATATTTTTAACTGGCATATTTTAGAATTACGAACATCGAAAGCTTCACTAATTCGAAGTACTTAATAAAATCCTATATACCCAGTTGTATAAGTGTTATAAATTATTTCTAAGAAAACACATTGACTTAAAAGTTTTAAAATATGTTCATGCAATCAGAGCAGACGATTTACACTCGTTATTTTGCAGTTTAACCGTATCTCTAATCAAGCTGGTTTAGTGTATGTAAATTTTAAAACAAGAGGCCAAAGAGGGAATGTAATCGCTACTGGATAATAGACACCCAGATACCATTTACATGAATTTATTTTGAAACCTGGCCAGCGATTTTAGACGAGAAGATATTTTAATATATTTGTAAAGACTTTTCTAAATAGCCATAAAGGAAACGGTCAGAACAAATTTAAACGCCATTTATATAAAATTATTTTAAAATCTGACTAGTGGCTTTACAAGAGAAAATTATTAATTTTTAAAAAGTGTTTTCTATATAGCCTTATAGGAAAATAGCCATATAGGAAAAATAAGCCTCTTCCCTGGCGGTCGTAGTGTTTAGTGAATCAGCCCAGTTTGAACAATATTGGTAAATGGTTACCAAATCACCATTTCTATAAAATTACGTTAACATCTGGCAATTTGTTTTAGACGAGATGTTTAAAGTTTTCTATAATAATATAGCCATATATGAAACATACGCACCGCCCTTGCGGCGATGGTTTTTGACGATCGACTTGAACAATCTTTGTAGAAGGTCGCTTCAGCATTATTGTGTTTAGTGAAGGTTTATAATGAACTTTTCTGGAATATGAAACTGCGTGACTATATCCCACCTTCCTTTGTTTTCCTTCTGTTGGCATGAAAACCCGAGTTCTGTGTTGATTGCCAGATTTTGAATAACATTGAGAGATAACAACCCAGAAATCGTTCCTGTGAAGTATTATGAAATTTTGCCCAGTAGTTTCAGAGATGTTGTTTAAATGTTTACGACGACGACGGAAGACACCAGCGACGGATGAAGTCTGACGACGGACAAAATAGCGATAAAAACATAGGTTTTATAAAGTTTTAGATAATTGACAACACAAATGACTTCACGGTTTAGTATAAAATAATCGACTTCACGGATTAGCATAATTTAAAAGTTCATTAATTCTGGCGAACTGGTTCTTTGACCCAAAAACCTTTCGCTTACCTGATGTGAAATAATATTGTGGAAACAATTTTCGTGATAAAAACGGGGTATATGCGAGGATTTTGTTCATAATATGCGCACAATTAAGTACGTTTCAATGATCAGCAATTTTTTTCTGGTTCATTTTCAGAAGTTTTCCAAAGCGTTTTCCAAAAGTACCAACTTTCACAAAAAAATAGTATCAGTCGAGGGTAGCGTACATTGTTTGCGTTCGAATGCGCTTTCCGTGGTAGAAAACGGTTAAGAAATATCTTATCGCACTCTGAAGCTTTCACTGTGGGTGAATGTTTACAATTCTTTTCTTCAAGAATTCGCAATAATGACGTGATAGGTCCTGTGGTATAGTCACCCTGTTATGGTGTTTTGGGGATGCGCGCATACTGCCTCACAGTAGTTACTTTTGCGGTGACATATTTTAGTCAAAGGAAAGCAACTCGTACAACGTGCATTTGACTAACTTTACCCAGAATTACGCTTCATTATTGTGAAAAAATGTAGGGAAAAAACCAAAACAACAGCATATCCAGAATGGTTGATTATGGCTGATAAAAACGTTTGTAAAATAACACATTTAGTATAGCATGGTGTGCGTCGTATGTTAAGGGTGTATGTTTAAAGATGTCGAATAACCGACAGGGACCTCTTTGGACAAAATGACAAAATGAAGTGCACTATTTCGAAAAGAAAAGCGATACTTAGGTATTGATTTACTGGAAACAGTGTCGACATTATTTTTCAAACCGGGTTCAAACACACTAGGCTTCACTGATGGGCGATATTCATAATTTTGATAAAGCATCATCAAAATAAACTGACCAATCAGTGACCAGAAATCTGACAGACCTCTAAATTCTGGTAGGTGATAAACTCGGTCTTTATCCTTCAAGTTTACTGTTAAAATTAAGGCATTTACAGAGTGATTATTTTAAAACTCTGCATATTTCTTGCACATTTATGCAAATTGATTCAATATATGTACCTTTCAAAATGGAATCTTGAAAATTACCATTCTTTTTACTCTGCCAAAGATTTTTATTTTACTACAGAAATTAAGGGTAAAAACCGAGTAACACAAATTTTATCACCTAGTGAAAATAAGGAAACAAATCTCAACATTTTGGTGATAAAAAATTATGAATATATTCGGTAAAAAAAAAGAAATTGACTAGAGTTGATATTTGATGTTAAAGCAGAAATTGGTCCTAAATCAACAAATCCGCTTTTGATATGTTTTTAAGTATTAAATATCATTATAAATACGATTATTACTATGCCATTGATGTATGTTCAGTAAAAATATGTTTTTAAAGATAAAAATCGAACAGGCGAACAGGCATTGCTAAAATAACGAAAAAAATCTAAGGGGAAAAACTCTTGCGCGAATTACCGGAAGTGACGTCATTGGGAACAAACTATTTTTTGTTTACATTGGGACTGAACGCAAAACAGTATACCTTGTGTGAAAATGCGGGAATTAAGCGATCATGATACCGAGTCAGAGGAAATGCCCGTGATAAGACGGTTACACAATGTGCAACCTTACGATTTTGAGCCAGAATACGTGTCTGAGGACGAAAATACATCGGATTCATCAACTGATGATGAAGTCGAACGCGGTGCAAATGGAGAGCTTGTAAAGGCTATCGTGTCATGTCATTCGTTACGTTCAGCGGTTCATTACACTATTCACTAATCTAACAAAATAGTGTCTTTATACACTGACAGCAACAACAAACAAAAAACAACGTAAACATTGTTTTCATCGAAATCTGACAGTAAGTTTCCCGCAACACTGCAATATCTTGGTACATACACAATAACCGCGAAATGTAGTATATTCCGAATGAATGGACCTGGTCTAAATACGAGCGTCAGATTTTTTTTGCCGATAAGTAGACATGGAACAAATATATTTATTAGATATTATCCATAATTGATAAAAAATTAATGAAAACAATAATAAATGAAACAGCATATAATTTCTATAGTATTATATATTTGCCATAAGTCGCCATTAACACCAAACACTCTAGGAGCGGTGTTTGTAATATGACACGCTCTAGTTCCAGTCTCCACTGCCCCCAAATATCAATACAGACTAATCAAATACTGCGGTGCACTATTGAAGTACAGCCTAATTAGGGTACATACGTCGGTATATCACAAAAGCACGCACCATTTAGGGAAACCTAGTTTTATGATATATTTCCTGTTTATTGCAATTACTTGAGCGGTGTAATACCGCCGAGGGCAGACGCGTATTGCACAAGACGGATATATCACATGATATGCGAGCTCTAATTGTCGCGCACAAAGACAGAAAAATACTATGATTTAAATAATATAGCCAAATGTTATAGACAGTTAGTAAGTATACTTACTCATGTATACTAACTCCTGATATACAGATCGAAAACAGACCAAACATATGCAATTACCATAATATAAAGTATATTATACTATTATACTTGTTTTACTTATTGCACGAGCTAAGAGGCGTTATTGTTGTTGTTTTGCCATAAAACATTACTGAATTAATATAAAAGCTAGTAATATTATTAATTTTCTGCCTTGTAATAGATATCCATCAATTTTTTTTTTTTTTCAAATCCATAGACCTATATATGTTGATAATATATATTTATAACACTGTGGCAGAAGGGGTTTATAATTTAAAATTATTAAAATTAAAATTTGGGAACAAAGACACAGTGTCTATTTCACCGGATTCATTTAAATTTATATGCTGAACGTTCTTAGCAATATTTAAAAAAAATAACGGCTACATATTATAAGCGCCGTCAACTCTTCATTGATTCGCGTAAAGACGCATGCTTCTAATTCAACAGCTAAACATTCACGGTGTATATAAAGATCTAAGACTATACACCTTTCTTCAAATTATCATACGGATGAGGTGCTAAGATAATTGAATATAAATTTCAATCTTACTTCATGTATGAATTTCCTCCTCAACGCCGGTCGAATAGGCGAATACAACTTGCTTGGAGACGGCGGGGTAATGCACTTCTCATTTTTATAGTCAAATATCTTTGGTACCGCTGTTGATTTTAATATGCATGGCCTTTTGTTCTCCAAATTCAAAGATAATGAAACCAAAGGATGGACTTCCCACGAAGTCAACTCAAAATGTTTGCTACAAACTCGCGCGTCTTTCGTAGGTTCCCACTTTCTCGACGAGTGGGGCGATTTTCTTCGGTAACGGTCTAACCACACTTCAGATCTTAATATATCATTATCTCGATTAGGGAAACGAAAGAAACTTAGGTTATTATCTTGTCCTTCTTTATGCAAACGTTTTCACCCAGCAACAGCACACGGCATTTTTAACAAGTACCATAAAATGTAATCCTACATAGACAATACTATACAACTCAATGCGACACGGCTAATCGTTTGGTACCAATGACGTCACAGGATCACGTGACACTTACCAGGGCGAAACTCGAAGCGTGTGCGCTATGAGATAAAATTGGCTACTGTGAG